>JAOWBC010004165.1:0-10471 GCA_028566105.1 Hypoplectrus providencianus
TAATATTTTCATCTTTCGTTACGCTCCCGTTAGCATAGAAGGCAGCATTAGCTGCTGATATATGTAAGCTAACAACCTAATCACGGTGAGCTCATACACCCGTACGCAGCAAAATGAGTCGGCATTTTTTTATTTTTTTTTATTTGAGCGCTGTCCACTTCCATTGAAAGTTCTGAGACTTTGCCCCCACTAGCTTAGCCTCGCCGTAGGCACGCCGCTCAAAGGGGCGTGTCGTATCTACTTATTCATTCATATAAATGTTTGCTACACCCGGCTACGCTGCTTCGCTTCTTCTGTTATTTACTACTGGTGGATGGCTTTAGGCGCAGTAGCGCCAACTGCTGCTCGGGAGTGTAAACGTGTCATCAATGAGAAAAAGGAGCAGTGCATGAACCGAACGGAGCATGCGCGATTTGAACCGAGACAGGCAAACCGAACAATTCAGACGATTAAAAAAAAAAACGTTCCATCCCTATTAATGCATATCTGACCCTGTTGGTCAAAAAATAAAACGTTGAGAATGCAGACAGGGCATGTGTAGTGGCCTCATTTGAAATTACCCATATTTGGGATGGCCAGAAACCCAAAATCAAGGTATTAAACAAATTTATTGTGTTGTTGTACTAATTAATACAGCACAATATGCCATAATCAAGACATTTTTGATTTATTTCATCTTACAGATCCACAGCTGTACAAATTTATTGTGGTATTGTCAATGATAGGCATCACTGGATGCTTGTGGTGATTTCTTTCTTTTTTTTACTTCTTTAAACTCGATGGCATTTTATTTTTTTTTTATGTATGAATATTTAAATATAGTATTGTGTGTGTGTGTGTGTGTTTAAATATGGTGATGCAGTCTGCATATTATTGCTGAAGAACTTTAATACTACTCTAAGTATATTAAGTTTTAACTCGATATTTAGGTGATCTTGCCAGCAGAGAGAAAATATCTTTTTCTGGATCCACTGGGTGAAAGAAAAACATCCATGAATCATTGCAAGAATGTCACAAGGTAATTTAGTATGAATTCTTCTTTGACACTTAGACTAACCCTTCTTTGACACTTAGACTAACCCTAAAGCTAATTATTTTTGATTGTACTGATATTGTTTTCTTGTACTGTACTAAAGGAATTTGGCTTTTACAAAACTTTCTGTACTTACAACTCCAAGTTACCTCCTTTGCTTTGAAATCCATTTTTTCTTCCTCATTCTCCATTGTTGTTCTTTATTCTAATATTAAATGTGATTGGAACCAGAAGGGAACTTTGTTAAAATTGAAATTACATCAATGCAGAGGAGATTTTTAACTACTTTATTCTTTAAAGTAAGGTCTGACTGATTTTATTGCAAAAAGATAACATGTATTTGTGTTTTTAGATCATTCATGAGACACGGGCCTAAATATATCCCGATGGGTGTGTGGACCACTACCTCACCCACTGCAACAGGATGCCAACTCTTGTGGAGCCTATGCATTGAAGGTACATATCACAACATGATTAAGCTTGATGTAAGGATTGGAATAAAAGTAATTTAGATTGTACAGCAGTAATTTTAGACCTCTAGGTTCATCCAAAAATAAATAAACAACAAAAACAATTAAATAATTAATCCCCACACTGGCTGTTGTGATTGAATGTAGACAATCCAGAAACACATGAGACATCTGAAATTTTAATATAAATTGATAGACATTAGTGTCAGTCACATCAACTCCATCACTGATTAAGGAATCTAGTACTTAACTCACTCTGAACCTTGCCTCAAATGTTTGATGTTACACACAAGCATGTTTAAGAATGTGTGGGCATTACACTTTTACATATATTGGGTTACTGTAATTAACTTTAATTACACAAAACTATTGCTACTGTTTTTTACGGCATTTGATGGTTCAATAACTTCAAACACCTCTTGTAAGATTACTATTTCTCATAATCAATGTACTCTTCCACCTCTTATCCACAGTTTGCAGAGTGCATCTTGAGTGGATTACCTCTAGATTTTGACAGCTCAGCATCCAGCGTAAACTCCATAAGAGAGTACATTGCTGTCACCGTTCTATAAAACACAGGTGGTTATTATCTTCCTTTTTGTAATTTGCTAGGGTACACATGACATCGACTGCATGTCTGCCCATTTTGGGAGAGGGCTTGAGATTTCTTCCTCCTTTTCCCTGTTAAAAGGGTTTTTGGGAAAGTTTTTCCCTGACTTGATGTGAGGGTCTAAGGAAAAAGGATGTTGCTCACTGTACAGATTTTAAAGCCCTCGAAGGAAAACTTATCTTGTGAATTTATTCTGTACAAATAAAACTGATTTGATTTACTATATTTGGCTATCATTTTGTCTGGTGTGCTCAACAGAAATAATCCTTGTATTTGCAAATGACCTGACTAACTTGTGCCATCTTTGTGGGGAGCAGGATGGGGACACACGTTGAGTAACTGTTTGTTTTTCTTGTACTTCTTAAATCTGGCTTATATTTATAAAAAGTAAAGGGCTTAACATTAATGAAAATTCCATATGGCAGGAAAACATAAAAATAAACAGTGTGTAACATCATAATTGCCTACTATTTAATCACCAGTTTTTGATTTTGTTTGCCAAATTCAGATTGGATGTAAATTCTGCCCACGGTGGTTCCACATGAGCTGTGCCAAGTACAAAGGCCCAATGGACTGTTTGTGCAGCATGCCAGTAGCAGGTGTAGCTATTGGCCCGGTATTTTGTATGTACATAGTTATATCTTGAAAGCATGTTGTTTCGATGTGCCGTGATTTCAGTGTTTTAAATCCTTTTTGTATGACTGTATTTCTGCCTGTTTGTATATGTCTGTATATATGTATAGAATAAATGTGTTGTGCAACAAAAGTTATGATTATACTTTCATTAATTACAATTACAATTAATTTCATTAATTTAAAGACACTGAACAAGGTCTTGTCTGAAACGTAGATTAGTTCATGCTTTATTGGTTAATTTGCAACTTTGAAATTATAATATAAAAATTATTCTAAAGTCATTTTCTTATGTAATGAAGCTCAAGAATGAAAAATGCTCATTTTGTGTTGCAATGGTCCTTTAAAGGAATTTCAAGCGGTCCAGTGAGCTCAGATCTTTATGTAATGAAGCTCAGGAATGAAATCAAGTCATATTTAGGCAGAAATAATTCTTTCTTTTCCTATATTTAGCACTCAATCACTTTTTGGCAGGTGAAAATGCTCATTTTGTGTTGCAGTGGTCCTTTTAAAGATTTTCAAGTGGTCAAATCAGCTCAGATCTTATTATAATGAAGTTCAATCATGAGATAAAATCATATTTAGGCAGAAAAAACCTCTGAGTAACTATGCTTTGCTTTCAGTTAGTTTATGATAAGGGAAAATGGTTCAAAACTGCGAAACACATCCAAACATTGAAAGCAAATGCTATGGAAGCCCTTGATCAGATAAGAAAACAATGCGGAGTCACGAGGATCATTGCAAAAGTTATGTTTATTGAAAACACATCAATACAAAGTGATCAGACATACCAAGCACATAGAGATATGTATCACGTATTTGCAATGCCCAATTACGCTACTAACTTCGCTTCTTTTGACCAGTTTTAATAATTACGAAATAACAAAAAATTTAACTTTCAACGACAGAAGCCTTTATAAGCCTTTCTTACAGTATAATACAGTGATGTGTACCTGCATATTATGACCGTTTAATCAAGAGAAATAGAAGTTTTTGCGCTATCGCTACAGGCTGCTGTGCGCGCTCCCGCAACCAGAAATCAGTTTCTGACAGACCATCTCTTTTTGGCACATCACCGGCAGACTCATTTTGCTGTTGCCACTATAAACAGGAAATGACGTATTCCTGTTGCTAAGGCCCTGGGTTTTGTCCAATTACAATCAAGCAGTGTGGTCTTACCCTTTCCGTATTCTGAAATATTTTTTGCTGCTCGTGAAATATTTTTGTGCTTAGTGAAATATTTTTTCTTGTTTCATAAAATATTTTTGTATTATGAAATATTTTGTTTTATGAAATGTTTTTGTCTTTAGTGACACATTTTTTCTTGTTTCATGAAATATTTTTTCTTGTTTCATGAAATATTTTTGTGTTTGATGAAATATTTTTGTGTTTCATGAAATGTAATTTTTTGTTTTGTTAAAAATATCTGTGCTTGCAAATAAGCCCACTTCATGTTTTGTTGATAAATACATATATATTAAAAAATCTTAACAATCCAAAGTTGTTCTATAAAAATATGTAATTTCTTAGCTCTCAATAGGAATTGCATTTTGTCCCCTCTCCTTTCCTTTGGCCTGTAAGTGGCATTTGAAATAGGTGTGATCAGTATTTTTGCTGTATTGTCAACACAAAAAACTGCAAAAAACAAAGTCAAAATGGGAATGGAAATTAGTCTTCAATATTTCATCTTTCAATATGTGTTGTCATTTTTATCTGTATCTTTATCTTCCATTGTACTTTTAGCATTTACAACTGGCCAAAATTTCTGGTCCAGCCAGGTGGTTTTCCTGGTCCAAGTTTCCTGGTTCAATACTAATATTTAAGGATAACAAATGAGTCAGCTTCAGTATTTACAAATGAATAAATAACTTTAACTGATTTTCAAAACATAAAAACACAGAAACACAAACACACATAAGTTTTGCCAGAATTGAAGGAGTTTTGTCATTGTTCCCTCCCTGTATAGGTGAAATGCTTCTGCCATTCTTAGGCATGAGCTGTACTTTGTTCGCATTTCAGTCAGAAGCAGACAAGAAAATGAGAGGGCAAAGTTCTTCCAGGACCCCTTCAAGTTTCCAAAAAGAATGGGAAGCTGGAAGCCATAGCCAGGAGCTGGAAGACCACATAATAAACCAACTAAGCGATCATGAGAGGAACATTCCTCTTTGTTCGCCAGGATATGTGCCCTGTCCTGCCGAGCCTGAATCTCAGTTGGACACGACACAACTAAGGTGGGTCGAGATCAGACAGGTGGTAGAGAAAGAAAGATGCCTCAGCAGCACCAGGCCTGAATGGCGTGCTCTACAGGGTATGCAAGAACTGCCCGATGGTACTGAAGCTCCTCTGGAAACTGATGCGAGTTGCCTGGAAAAACCAAGTTATTCCATCTGAGTGGACCAGAGCAATAACCACCTTCATCCCAAAAGAACAGGATTCTCACAACCTCAACCAGTTCAGGGGAATTGCTGTCCTGAATGCGGAAGGCAAAATTTTCTTTGCAGTGGTGGCAAAGAGAATGACCAGCTATCTCCTGGAGAACAAGTATATTGACACCAGCTGCCTAAAAGCAGGCGTCCCAGGATTCCCGGGCTGGGTGGAGCATTCAATCATGATTTGGAATCAGATTCAGACAGCCAAGCGGGAGAAGTCTGACCTGCACATTGTCTGGCTGGATCTACGGCTCGGTCTCCAACCAGCTTATCACCTTCGCCTTAGAATTCTTTCACATCCCAACCTGCATCCAGAGGCTGGTTTCCAACTATTTTAGTAGTTTCCAGGTTTGCTACACCACACAGGTAACCACCACCAGCTGGCACCAACTTCAAAAAGGCATTGCAACGGGCTGCTCAATCTCTCGCATCATCTTCACGGAAGCCTTTGAAGTGATTTTGATTGGCGGTAGGCAGATGGGACGAGGAATAAGATCACAGTCAGGCCAACGACTACAAGCCTCCTACAAACAGCAGTGTACTTCCAGGCTCTTGAAGAGGTTTGAAGAACTCCTTGGATGGGCCAGAATGTGAATAAAACCAGCCAGCAATGGAATCCTTTCCCCATTCACTGTGAAGGAGATGAGGTCACTTCTGGCTCCCCTCTGAATTGAGAGACTGCGGGACTTTGATGAACAGCCAGTCTGAAGCTTGGGAAGGCTGTACACAGCCGACCTGTCCAATACCCTTGTGCCTGCCACCATCATGTGGCAGTTTACGGACGGACTAGGGAGGATTGACAAGAGCTATCTTTCAGGGAAGCTTAAGGTCTGGTGTTATCAATTCACCCTATACCAGCGTCTCATGTGTGGCCCCTAAAGCTGTGCGAGATCAAAAGTAAAGGGTCAAAAATTATGCTAATGTAGGCTAGAATGTAGGCCTATCCAGAATGAACTGACCTATGCAACATGACTGATATTTAAATCTGGGTATTTAAATATTGTTGTAGTGTTGTAGATTGTCCCATAGTGTCTTGAGGCCTTCTTTTTCCTCTGGGACTGCTTTCCTCCACCTTTTCCGCAGCTGGAGCCTATTGGATATGAGCTCCTCGATGTATCTCTCCCTTCGTCCTTTCTGCCTCTGGGCTGTGGCTCTATTGGTCCTGCACACTCTAAATCTCTCTCTGCAATCTTCATAGATGATGTTGCTCAGCAAGGGTAGTTTGCACTCAACCGTTCCTCGCAAGGAGTGTTCCAGCACTTCTTTCAGGTGATCATGGAGTCTGCGCCACTCATCTTGATTTTTCGCCCTTAGCCACTTGTTCTTCACGTGCCTTTCTGGATTATTGCGGAGGCTCTCTGGCTGTGCGACTCTCGGGGGGACAACACGAATGTCCCTCTCAGGGGCTACCTCCATCTCCTCTCCTACATCCTCAGAGGTTGCCCTCTCAGCATTGCTGGGTCCTGCTGCACTGTGGTCTGTCACCTGGGTTTTGGTCCCTTCCATCTGACATGCCGAAGCAGTGTGGTTATGCTGGTTGGGAGTCCTCCCACACTTCATTCGCCCTTGATGGATATGCAGTCCTTTGAATGACGTCACCTTCTGCCACCAACACGTACACTTCCGGAGAAACTTCTCGTTGTCATTATTCATTCCATTCGTCACCATTTGATCCGTTGAGGTAGGCCCATCTTCCATCCCGCCTCTCGGAGGGCCTTCGGGTTGTTGTTTCTATATTTATACTGAAATGTTTTTTTTCAGTATAAATATAGAATAAATGTGGTTTTCACAGGGCGTCAAAATCACTTAAGTTTTTTTCCAGCTTCTTCTGGGAGCAGCAGGCACATGTCACACATATGCTTCAATAAATCAAGATTGATTCATCTGATTGGCTTACAGTCAAAAGTATGAATTATGTAACAAGCAGCTTCATTTAAAGAACCATAGACCAGCAAAAATAGTGTTGTTGTGTTTTTTTATTGACTTAAAGTCACAAGTGGACTTACATGGTAAATAGGTACGCTTGCCTTACCCTATTACTGACCATGAAGCACCAAGGCGAGCCGTGTAGCTCATGGTGTCCAGGTGATGATGAGCTACTTTCATTTTGCAGTTGTCAGTTCGAGTCCAGCTCTAACCAACTCTGCAAACACAATATTTTCATACATTTCTGTTTGATAGGTGGCTGTGATGTAGTGTCACAATTCAACAATATTCCCCACAGTAATAATAATAATAATAATAATAATAATAATAAAGCATTAAACTTGTATCGCTCTTTTCAGGACACTCAAAGACGCTTGACAATAGTAGAACAGACAAAAAAACAACAACAACAAAAAACAAGCAAGCAAACAATAGATAGGACAAGTCAAATAAGGGATGAGTGGAAGAAGCTGTTAGTGGTCAAAGACAATATTGAACAGGTGAGTATTGAGTGATTTCTTGAATATGGAGAGGGAGGAGGAATCACAAATAGCTTTGGGGAGTGAGTTCCAGAGGGTGGGAGCAGCAATGGAGAAGACCCTGTCACCCCAGGATTTGTGCTTAGTATGGGTGGGGAGGGACAACGAGGTTAGCATCAGCAGAGCGTGTGCGGGAGGGAGTGTGTGGATGGAGGAGTTCAGACAGGTAAGGTGGGACCAGGTTATTGAGGGCTTTGTATGTTGTGAGGAGGATTTTGAAATGAATTCTCTGTGGGATGGGGAGCCAGTGGAGTTTACAGAGGATGGGGGTGATGTGTCACGGGTGTGAGAGTTTTGGGTGTAGTGGAGTTTATTGAGAGTTTTTGATGGTGAGCCGTTGACTGTTGTAGTAGTCCAGACAGAAGGTGATGAAGGCGTGGATGAGGGTCTCTGCGGCTGTTGAGCAAAGGGTTGGGCGGAGGCGGGCAATGTTGTTGAGGTGGAAAAGGGCAGTTTTGGTGATGTACTTTACGTGATGGTTGAAGGAAAGGGTTTGGTCCAAAATGATGCCAAGGTGGGGGAGGTGGATACTGTGGAGCTGTTGATGTTGAGACTGAAGTTGTAGGGAAGTTGTGCATAGATGTTGTGTGTCTTTGGTCCAATGATGATCAATTCAGATTTGTCACAGTTTAATTTAAGAAAGTTGGATTGAAGCCAGGATGTTATTTCAGTGATGCAGTTTGTCAGAGTTGAGTGAGTGGTGGATATGTTTTTGGTGGAGATGAGGAGCTGGATATCATCGGCAAAGCAGTGGAACTGAAGACCATGACGACGGATTATGTGACCAAGGGGGATGAGGTACAGGATGAAGAGGAGGGGACCGAGAACTGAACCTTGAGGGAGGGGAGCAGTGGGGGTAGAGGTGGAAATGTAGTGGTTAGGCTGTTGTAAATATTGTGTTACTATGCAGGCTAGCAGACACAAAAAGAGTGCAAAAAATTAAATTTATTAATCTTCAAACAAAAACTTCTCTTCAAGAGATCTTCGTGACTTGGCTAAGGAGGTAGGAGTGAAGAGCAGGTGACTGGAGCTTGGAGATCTGGAGCAGGAAAAACAAGGTTAGTAAAAAAAAAAAAAAAACTCTTGAATTCAGCTAGGCAACAAAAGGCAGGAACGTGAACACTGACTCAGGTAGGTTTACGATCTGGCATAGCTGAGCAGGCTTGGAAGGTTTAAATCTGGTCCATGATTGCAGATCAGGCTCAGCTGAATAGAGCTCCAGCACACCTGTCTTCACTCCTGACACACAAGAGGCAGCCACTCAGGAAGTGGCAGTGTCAGACTGAGGAGCAGGAGGGGCTGTGACATATTGTCTATTATAGTTTGGAAAAAATGAGAAAAAAGAAGTGCATTTATCAATTCTAAATGACTGTGAACTGCTGTCCAGGGGGTTGAGGAGTTGTTGATTGTGGAGAGAAGTGCTTTTGGGTTTTCAGAGCCAGAGTGAATAAGTTTGGAGTATTAGGTGGATTGGGCAGAAAAAAGAGTATCTTTGTATTGTTGCAGATGGTCTTTGAAGGCTTGTGGACTGTGAGACGTGTTTTTTTAAAGAGTCTATCAAACAGCCGGGCACAAGTCTTCATTGAGCAAAGTTCTGAGGCTTACCAGGGAGCAGAGTGGATGAAAGAGACCTTTTTGGTTTTGAGGGGTGCAAGCTGGTCGAAGCAGGAGGAGAGAGAGGAGGGAGGTTATAATAGTCTGTGAAGTCTGCGGGGCTTTGAAGATCAGAGAAGGGATTAGAACAGGGGTGTCAAACTCATTTTGGTCCAGGAGCCGTTTCAGCTGAATCTAATCTCAAGGGGGCCAGACCAGTACACTTATTGCAAAATTACGTGAAACTAACAATAAGTCCACATTTTTCTTCAAATAAATGTCCCTTTTATTAAATATATTATGAACAAGCTAAGAGTTTTTTTTTTTTTTTTTTTAAGTATGTGCAATTTCAACAACACTTATACTCAGTTTAACATTTATTTAAGTGCATTATGCATAAAAACGGATCACAGTAAATGTACAACATCGCAAAATATTTACTCACAGTTTTGTGGAACTTAAAAACACTATCCTGCATGTTAAAATGCAAAAACTTAGAAATGATTTAAAATCAATTTCCCACATCTGAGAAGCAATTCTGAACATATGACTTGAATCTACACACCTGAAATTGTATGTGGCAGCTGTTTTATAACAGATATTTAATAAGTAATTTTTTGTCCTCTTCCTTGTTAATGCATAAAAACATACATATAAGAAAACTCATATACATAACATATATGGCATGCATGAGAAAAACATTTTACTCAGCAAAACTCTTCTGTTGAAAATGTATTACTGAGTAGCACTGGCTTTCCAACTAATTACTACACTGTAAAAACTACAGAAAATACTCACAGCTGTTTATTTTTATAGTGTAATGCTGAAAGCATCATGCCACAGGATTTAGTCTTGCTCAGTATTTGCCCCTGAAACTTGGCATCTTTTCGCTTGCACAAGTGCATCAATATCAGGCATCATGTCCTGAGTTGCAGCCAATTTCAGAATCTCATTTAAGTGCTTATGTGTGAGCTTTGAGCACAGCTTTGTTTTATTAATGTTCATTACTGAGAAAACTTGCTCACAAAGGTAGGTAGTCCCAAACATAGACAACATTTTTGTAGCCAGTGCTGTCAATTTAGGATAACCAGGTAGGAGATACTTGTAAAATGTGTCCAAGCCCACAGAGGAAAATTTGTCCTTCAGTGCTACATCACACCACAAATCAATGACTTCAAGTTGCATGTCAACGGGCACATCAGAAGCTCTGACTGTGAATGGTGAGCGAAAAACTGCAA
>JAOWBC010004166.1:0-10457 GCA_028566105.1 Hypoplectrus providencianus
GGGCCCCAAATTGAAATACTTTTTTGAAATCTAGAGATTAATAGAAAATGTCTTATGTTACTAAATGCTGTCTGCTTGACTGCCAAGAATGGAAACTGACAACTATTAAAAAACTAAACTGAATGAATCTGTGTCTACCTATGACTCTTTTGTGCCACACACACACTTTTTCTACAAACCTGTGTCACCAATTCTGTAAAAACAACCACCATATTAAAATCAGCTTTCTTGAGGGAGATGTGATGTAGCACAAGGAACAATACAGGAAAGAAAATAGTTAAAGTGGATTAAGTATGCATATACGGCAAAAACTGATAACTTGCTCTGCACTGGCTACTCATGCACTGCATGAGAGGGTGTAAAAAGTATGATGGGGATACAGTCCAATAAATGTGTAATATCCCTGAATGGAAAGACAGAAAAATTAGGTTCAATTCAAAGATCTAGGTCTTATAATCATTTTAATGTTCATGAGTTTAGCGAAGAGGCATTCCTTTTTGAAAATATTGATCATAATCATGCAAATTATAATGTATGACTTTCCAGTGCAAAAGTGAAAAGTGCATTATCTATATTCAGCATTGGGGGTCGTGTGTTATTTGTGTCTAGGTCTCGCGATAGCATGCGTGACTCCTGTTGCTAATTGGGTTTACCTTTTGTCTGAACTCTGTCATCGTCAGGACTGGTACGCTTGTCGGTGAGTTTGTTTCTTTGTGTTAAATGACTATGTTCCTATGCAAATTGTTGTAGCTTCGCGGTTGTGATTATGTTTTATGGTTTGGGTTTCAGGTTTACAATCTACAAAGGGGCCTAAGCGTTTATGGTTGGTTTCAATAAACGTGAAATAAATCCCGAGTTGTTCCGCCGTGCCTTCCTGACAACCCTTCCAGAGGGGAGTTTACGAAACCTAAATAGGTTTGGTTAAAATTCTGGACATATAATCTGTCCATTGATAAGGCCATGGTCGTCTTGCTGTCGAGAAATGCAATTTTTTATTTGTCCTTAGGGTTGTAAAAGACCCCTTGTCCTTGGAAGGTCTTAATAATTGTTCAAGTAGAACAACACCCCAAGGACAGGGACTTCCAATTATTCAGTCCAAGTAGCAGTGCTTGGTTCGATCTCCCTCATTCTAATTGCTGATTTTCCTAATTGACTGGTCCACTACACACTTTGAAGTGTATGACATGTCCTTAAAGCATTTCTGGGACAAAATCTTAATACAATTGCCAGTAAAACTTTAAGGACAGCTAAAGAAAAAAAGACTGCTATGGCATCTGGGACGACAATGTTAAAGTTATAGCTGTATATGTTCAACAATTTGTCTAACACATACAGAGAAAATACATTCCTGGGCCCACGGTGCTACAACAAAACATGTAGTAAGTGCAAAAAAATAATAATTGCAACAAAGTACAAAATGCAACAAGTCAAAAAAGAAAAGAAAATACCAAGGTACATAACACCCATACTAAAGTGACTGTAGTGCATGCAAATCGCATTTCAACACTGCATAAAATGACTGATTTTAACCCCTTAGTCCAAGAGTCCAAAGCTTATGCCTGCAATGGGCAGTGGTAGAGGGGGCAAAGCAGCCAAGGAGTTCAGCTTCCTGACAGCCTGGTGAATGAAACTGTCCTTCAGTCTGTAGGCACTGGCCTGCAGACTCTACAGTCTCCTTCCTGATAGCAGACTGAAAAATTAGTATGACGGATGGGTAGCATCACCCACAGTAGAGAGGGCTTTGTAGGTGAGCCTGGTTGTAGTTATCCTGCAAGGAGTTTCTGATAATTTTCTCATCTGCCCTCACTATGCGATTGGAGGGTCCTGCTGCAGGAGGCAGTGCATGCGCCGTACCCCACAGTGATGCAACTGGTCAGGAGACTCTCTGTGGTTCCTCTGTAGAACTAGCACATGATGGGGGTTGGGGCAAAAAAGTTTAATGAAAGAGGTAAAAATTAAACACTGAAGTACGCTTTACATTTTGTACTACCTTGTCATTTGCAAGTGCATTCATAATTTCATAATTTCAATTTAAGTGTTAACTATACAAAAAAAAGGTGACGTAACCACACGCTTTAATGAAGCAGAGCACTGTAAAGCAGCAGTGGAGGATTCCAATGCTGAGGCAAAGAAACGTGGCAACTTTAGCTGTACATTTCATCCAGCGATGGATTCCCAAATTCCTAACGCTCAATTCCAAGGCTGGGGAAATCAAGCTGGAGCTGGTGCACCCAATGCTTTACTGTGTAATAGAGCAGAGCTGACCTGTAAGCAATATCCCCATATCATGATTGTTAAGTTCCACAATTTCACTGATCAAGCCCTGCAAGAACAGAGAACTTTGATCTTGATCTGTGTTTTAGCAGACAGGTGAAGGAGTGTTTTCAAAATTTATGCTGTCCTGATCAGCTGCTGAATGGAGCAAGCTCTTTTTTCTCAAACAGATCCCCCCTGGGCTGCGTCCTCTCCCTTCCTCAAATTGTTTTATATACAAATGAATGGCACAAAACTGAACAGATGCCACATCCCCAAATTTGCAAATAATGTGGTTATTGTGTTCCTACACAGTAGTGACAAATTCAGAACATGGTCCCATGAAGAGTTGATTATATTGACTGAAGCTTAAAATCCTTTTTAAAAATACGTGTGGTCAAAACAAAAGTAAGGTATTGATTTAAGGAAAAAATCACTGTCATCTTCCCTGTTGAGATGGGCAATAATGCACAGGGAATCCACTACATTAATTCAGTAGTGCTAAATTATTCCCGCCGCTACTTCAGGATAAGGGATTTTTTAAATTTTTTTAACTGAGAAGCAGTGAGCACAGCTGTAGGCTCAACTGAATGAGTATTTGTCCTCGCTCTCACTATGAATATATATTTGTATTACAAATGACAGAGTGCTATACCTCAGGCCAGAAGCTTCATCCCTGTGCTTTTTTACCTCCCATCTCCTACCCCAGTGGAGAAGAATTATGATGTGGGTAACTTGTCAAAATTAAAACAGGTTTACAAACAAGAGAATGAAGAAGAAAAGTGTTACAAGAATGATTTCAGGCCCTTCCTAAAGAAGGTAGTCAGCTGTGGAGCCCTTGCGGTTTGGGGGGGGGGGATCCACAGGGGAGGAGCAGCTGAGCAGAAAGCCTGATCATCTGTGGTAGGAGATTGTTCATCAGGGGCTGAAGGATGCCTTTGTTTCAAGAGTGGAGGTTACGTGAGGAAGTTTGTGGTGTGAGTGGTTATTTGAGGTTGGAAGGTTTCCCATGGAAGATAGACTCCCAGGCTTCTGCTAGGAGTACTGATGATAAATGTGTTGCTGAAGTCAAGCCTTGTGTGTTAGTGGAGATGACTGGATCTGGTGTGGTGTGCCAACTAAAACAGCTTCTGTTTTGGAGCTATTTAGATGAAGAAAGTTTTTTGTCATCCACACCTTTATCTCCAGTCCAGTGAAGACGACAAGGATGATGATGACAATGATGCTGCTGATGGGAATAAGTCAGTTTTTTACTTAGAGTTGTGTGTCATCAGCGTAGCAATGGAATGTCATTCCATACTGATCGATGATGCAGCCAAGTTAACAATTCCAGAATGTTGACTTGAAGTTTTATTATCACAGGAACCACTTCAAAACGGCTGAGTGTCGTTCTATAATGTTAAATGTACTTAGAGATAAATTTGCCCTTACCCTGCAGGATGACATCCACCATATATAGGTCTTAATCACAGCTGAAGGCAAGCTCAGGACATGAGAGTCTATTAAGTGTTAAATATAGAATGTCAAGCTCCAGAGTTCTAGAATGCAACATTTGAGGCATAGTGTTGTGTTGAAGTGAAATCTAGCCTGATGCATTAATTCATTCTTGGTCATTAATGTTCGGTCAACATTCTGGAATGTAAGCTGATCATTCTATGGTAGTTAGTGACTATACTACAGTGCTTAATTTCAAATATTTGATGGTAGGTTACAAATATATAGGATCATAATTAAATCTGGAGTCAGTGTTCCACAATGTCAAGTCACTGAACCTGAATGTTAAGTTTGAGTTTTACAATACAAAACTGACAGTATATAATGGAAGGCAACAACTCGAGGATGTTTAAATTCCATTATGGAATGTTAATTCAAAGTTCCAGAATATTGACTTGTATTTCTCAAATGACAAGTACCAATTCTAGAATGTTGAGTGTCTATTCTATAAAATTAATCCACTTTAACAAAGAATTGTCTTAACCCATTAGAAGGACATCCATCATAGATAAGTCTTAATCACTGCTGAAAGCCAGTTTATGACATGAGAATCCAATGAGTGTTGAATAAAGCATGTTCGCTCCAAAGTTCTAGAATGATACTACAGGGTTCTAGTGTGCAGTATTTGAAGTAGAATGTTATTTTGAAGTAAATTCTAGGCTGATGCATTTAGCCATCCTATGATTTTAATGGTCAGGCAACAATCTGGTATGTGAGCTACATACTAGAATGCTGACTTAAAGTTTGAGAATGGCAGGAAACAATTTTCACAGCAGTTAGCATTACTCCAGCTGTGACCAACATAATAAATCTGTCAATGAATCAAGGTAAGTTTCCAACAGAGTGCAGAGTGCTCGAGTTCTTCCCCTCTATAAGAAAGGCAGTCAGATTGAAGGGGGAAACTACATGCCTGTTAAAAAAAAAAAAAAAAAAAACGTCAAATCATGTCTGCATTTTCCAAAAGACGAAAAGGGGAAAGAATTTTACTAAGGTAAACTCTTCAGAATTGTTATGCTAGACCTACAAAGGTATTTGACACAGTTGATTTGAGCATGTTAAACAAATTAACTCTGTCTTTATGGGCAGCGTCATTAGCTTTGAAAAAATATATCACATGGACTGACTCAGTAGTAGTGAAGGACTTGAGGGCAGAGTTTCAAAAGGTGGAAATATGGCTCTGAGATAACCGACTTTTCTTTTCATTTGGGAAAGACAGAGGCCATCATCTTACTGTCAAAAATAAAATTGGAAAAAATCACCTGATTTCAATGTAAAGATTGCAAATTACCTTGGATATGTTTTGGATAATATTTTATCCGAGGGGAGTATGGCTTATAAAGGTATTTTAAATAAGATGTAGAAATAAAACAATTCTTGGAGAGAAAAGCTGAATTATTGGTCATATTAACCCTCAAAACATTAGCAGGGAATTTTTGATTATGGTGCCACCTTCAGGATGTGACAAATTTCATTATTAAGGATAATGTTCGCAAAACTGTGACATAAAATGTCATGCCTATAAATATAATATCAACCTAAGTAATGTTGAATCTGGAACGCAGTACAAGACCAATGTTGTTGAATTGCACTAGATACATCTCAGCTCTGTGCAAGTAATCTGAGCGCAACCATGCAGTCTCCAGAATTTCTAGCAAGCTGTACATACAGGCATCAGTCCAATGGTGTTTAACCTCCGTCTGATTTAATATCCCATTCTGTTATTGCTACCTGTCTCTGTGTTGTATCATTGTACCCATTCTTCCGAAGCTGCTCAGAACTTTGCATGCACGGACAACCCTGATTTCCACAAGGCTGAGAACCAATACAGTTCAATTTCTACTCACATAAAGAGTGTGTCACTTTCAAACTATTACCCTAATTCAATGGTTGCAGGTTGCTTTTTGATAGTTTTAGGAATTTGTCCAAATTCTGACATTGTATTCATTCTCAAGGGTTCAATGGGATAACACCATGAACAGCATGCAGCCTATTACTATACTGCCAGTGTCAGCTCAAAACAAATTTATTTTTGGCAGCTTTACAATTAGATGAAGCTGGGCCATCTTCAGTTCAAGTTCTTCATTTAATCACACGTGAAGTCAAAGGTGTGGCAATTAAGGGCATGAAATTACTTCCCCAAAACATTTCATAGTTCTGCTTTTCACATTTCTTAAAAATGAGGGGTGCAAACTGACAAATGTTGTTGGGAGTTAAATCTCCCTGGAAATTCTGAGCACCAAAGACTTTACATTAACACACATTTTTTCACATCACAAATCACGATATCTCATTATAAACTTTTTATACTTACACTTTTTAGCCTCTCCTAATTGAGCTAGTATTAATATCCTCCAATTATCAGTTACTATCAGAAAGTCCAAGGCTCTGACAGACTTTCGTTATTCCACTGACAGTTGCCGATTTCCGATCATAGGTCACACAGCAACCATGTTGCCTGCACATCCAGATATAGCCCAAAGTCTCCACTGCTAGTATAGTTTCACTGTTTTCAGCTTAGTGTCAGTCTGGGAAACTGAGCAGAAACCTTGCAGTTAGCCTGTTTCCTAATTAATTGAGTATTTCAATTATTTAACTTGCAGAAGACTAATAAGCAAAAGGCTTTGTGTGTCAAGTTGGTTACTGCTGGTCAATGCACCATCTGCCGCCTCAACCTGGACAACTCCTCTCTGACCCCCTACTCACATACCAAGTTGTAACATAACATAGCAGCTAAAAATGTGATATTGCTTAACTGGAGGTCAATAACAAACCCATGTTTTAAAATGTGGCTTAATGAAATGCTAGTGATTGCTATGATGGAGGACATTCAAATTGGTTAAGAATTCGAATTGCATTAAGGTGTGTAAACCATTCCTTAAGCTGTTGGATAAAACATACACTATGGTTTGCGCTGCTATATAATGTCATTACTTGCACTTTTATTTGTACATTTGTACATGCATGAGAATGTGGACTGATAAAACCATTCTGGGGAAAATGCTATTGACCACACAGGGGACCACACAAGGTTGCGGATGGCATCAAAGTATGACCTTACCTTAGCTGCTGCCCAATTGATTCTTAGGCTATGGAAAAGTGTGTGCCCCCCGGAATTTTGGCAATGGCTGGGCCTTATGTCCAATAGAGTGTCGAATGAGCACAAGTTAGCCAGAATTATTAAAGACAATGAGAACTTTAAACTGTCACAGGACAACATTTTGCCTATGGTAATGTATAGTGATTAGTCAAACATGCTGTTGTGGTGCTCGATATGTTATTCTATTCTGGTCTTACGTTTCATTTTCTTTTTTTTGGATGGAAACTGTGATGGCCGCTCCAACAGCCACACATTAAATGGTGGTAACCCTTTGTTTGTTCACTTTAAGTTACCTTTTCATTTCATACACAAATAAATTGCTTGACACATTTATTTTATTTAATACACTTTAGTTATCTCTTTGGGTGCACACATTTAGGTAACTTACAACATAATTCCCTGTATCTTCTTTAAGTGATTTTATCACTGTATTAATCTGATTTTCTTTAAGTTACAATTTCCTTGGCTTGCTGCTGTAGCATCCTGCTGGCTGGCAAAAGGGTAACACAGCTGAATCACCCTCTCATTTAAGAAGGGGGGAGAGATTATTCTGTTTTGTTTTCTTTATCTTTACTGCAGTATATTGTCTTTCTTAAAGTTGATATTTATTTTGTAGTTTTATTAGTTTTATAAAGACTAGCAAGTGGTTTATTTGTTTGCAGACATTCTTGTCTTTAAATTATTTACTGTTGATCCTCCCTTTTGTTTGTAATTGGTCTGAGCAACCACTATATATACATCAATCTGTTGACCCCATACGACCCCACTGCTCAGTTTATTTCTGTCTTTTCTTGGGGCCAGCTGTTTGTTTAGTTTTTGTTATTTCTCTTATTTTGACAAAGATTTTTTTTTTTTCACCACGAAACCTGTGTCTTGTCCTATCAGTCCACTCAGTCCTTCACAGAAACACTCACTTGTAATCAATTTGGGGAGATGTTACTGTACTGTCTAATACCAGTGATGTTTACTCCTATTGTTGTATAAACTGTTTCCATAAAAACTTTGAATTACAAAAAGAAAGAGATATGACTGTGCAAAAGTACAAAACAATTACAGCATGGAGGTGGTAGTGCCACGGTGTGGGATGTTTTGCAGGTGATAAGAGTAGAGATTTGTTATAAGTAAAGGTGTTATGAAGCTGAAATAGCACCAATGCATCCTCCAGAATCATGCAGTTCTATCTGGACAAGTTTGTTTTGGTATAAAATATTTATAAGATCTTATATATTAAAATAATTACCCTAAGCATTCTTCCAAGTTCTGTCAGGTTTACATAGAGAAAAAAATAATAGGAACGCATTCTTTGAAAAAAGGTTTATTCCCACACAAACTAAAGGTCTGGAGAATAACTGCATTGATATGTCAGAAAGGTGTTTTTTAATCAGCAGTCTCTCATTGATCAACTTAAGAAAAATTGGAGTGCAATTCCTGGCACATAACTTCAAATCCTTGTGTGAAAAATGCCTTGCTGTTGTGAAAGCCAGAGGAGGTTACGTTGAAGAAAGCAAAGTAAGAAGGAAAAACAACAAATACCATATAATTACAGTAAAAATGTATTGTGATAACTGACACTTTATATTACAATGTTTGTTTTGTGGCTAAGTGCACAATTAAACTGATCTTTTCTGTTACAAATACGATTTGACCTGCAGTGTGTGTGAGTGTGTGTGTGTCTGTGTATAAACATAATACAACAGGAAAAAGCAAGGACACAAAGTTTGAAATGTATAATAATTATTGTCTTATAGTCATTGTTTATTTTCCAATGTATATAAAATGTTACAATTTTAAAATGACACATTTGCTTTATGTTCTGTTGTCACATCTTGAAATAAAAGGCATTAAACGATACACAGGCCCTTTAACTGGAGCAGTCTGTGTCTGTTACCGCAGAGGACAGTCACTGTGGTCGCTCTCGCAGCTTACTGCTCAGCTCCTCCAGCTGCGTGAGGAGTTGTTCCAGAGTAGCAACAACATCCTGCAGTTCAGAGTGGATCTGACCTGTGGCTACATCTGTGTGCATTTGCTGGAAAAAAGTAACGCAGATGGAAAATATTAATAAGGTTATGCAATGCACTGATGAGTCACATTGTCAAACTCATGAATATTTTAATAATAAACATGGAATTCAAAGCGCAACCATCCTGGTACATGCCCAACATGTTGTGTTGTGAGTTCACTGGTACGTACAGAAGATGGATTAAATGCAAAGGTTGAACTTCACCATTGTGGGACTGAGTGTCGATTAAATGTGTGCCAAAATATTTAATGACATTTACATTAAAGGTACTTTTGAATTAAATGTATGTATGTGTTGTGGAGATGTTTCCTAATTTCCTAACTTGATAACCTCAGTGCACTACAGACGGGTGCAAATAGAGAAAAATAAAAGCCCATTATTTGAAACTGCAGTAAAAAATATTTAAATAATATTCTATTATTCGTATTAGTCGTATTATACACAGATTTTACTGATCACTGTACCACTCACAATCTAAATGATGAGTTTGGGGCTGAACTGCATGTTTGCATCAAAAACAGTGGCAAGGTTTATGCATTTTATATTTCATCCCCCAGGAGTTTCTCTTTCTTGACAAATATGTACATAAACTAATATTGATTCAATAAATAATATACAAGTAGTGAATCATTGAACCAGTCAAATTAAAATAAGTTAACTATAAATCATGCAGCAAGATTCCATCTGGATGGGCATGATGTTGTGTCCTTGTAAATCTTAATGCCCAACATTTGTGTTTGCTAACGATGGATTAGTCAGTGATGTGAGCTGTTGCCAATGCCAAAAGTCACTTTCTATGCTTGGTGGACTTTACCTTAGCTTTGGTGACGAGACTCTTGAGGCTCAGGCGGGTGGAAGAGAGAATTTTAAGAGCTTCAGCTGGATTACTCTTCTTCTCACAGCAACTGATGGCCACTGAGAAACAGAGAGATTAATTATTAATAAAACAAACAAATAAAACATCCCTGTTCTCATTACTTTGATTGATTTATTGATTTTAGCCTTAAAGCTGTCGAAACTGCACCACAACGTCCTGGTGTCTACAGCTGGATGTTGCCCTCACCTTCACCAATATTGATGGCTCTGTTGATAACATCTTTGAAGAGGCCCGGTTCTTTCTCCCAGCCACCAGTCTGAACATGGCAGTGATGGGCCTTGATCAAGAATTGCAGAGCCTGAAAATTATATAATAATATCACCACTGTATTAGCTGGCGACACCAAAGTCAAGTTCAGTTCATGGTTTTTGTACTTCCATTTTACGGTATGATCACAGGTACGAAATAAGAATAGTTGAATATTCGTGCTGCATTCACGTCAATTCCATGTACCGTATTTTCCGCACTATTGGGCGCACTAGATTATAAGGCACAGTGTCAATGAATGATCTATTTTCGATCTTTTTTCATGTATAAGACGCACTGGACTATAAGGCGCATTTGAGCGAAACAAAACAGTCAGATAAATCAGTCAGTCAAACTTTATTAAGTGTGTTCACAATAACTGTAAACATTGTTCATTCATTAATTCATTCATTTTCCGAACCGCTTCATCCAGGTAATCCCGGGTCACGGGGAGGCTGTGCCTATCTCAG
>JAOWBC010004169.1:0-10450 GCA_028566105.1 Hypoplectrus providencianus
TGTGTGTGTGTGTGTGTGTGTGTGTGTGTGTGTGTTTGTGTGTGTGTGTGTGAGATCTCATAAACTCTAGGTCTAAACATTTCATACACAACAACCAAATAAAATCTGAAATGCTCTGATGAAAACAAACTAAAACTGTGACAAAACTTTGACAATTGTTCATCCCTGTGTGTTGTGATGAACAATTGTCAATTTTTTTTTATCTTGCAACAGTGGTCTTGTGCTCTCACTTAACACGTCTCATATTTTACAATGCATGTCATGTTGCCGATCCAGATTTATAACAACTCTGTGTTGTCAGGTGTGGTTGGATCTCTTGAAGGTCCTCTTCGTTGGTGTTTACAAAATCAGTGTGTAGAGAATCTATGGCTGCAGAGTTGTGCTTTTCAGCTTCTTTGTTGCAAATATATGTAGCGCATAGGGTGGAGACTCTTTGCTCTCTATGCAAGTGTGGGTAAGTAAAGGACTGTCTCTGTCGCTGAGCGCATGTCTTTTGTTTTACTGTTGACCTGTTGAGGAAAAGCAAGATCATCTTTCTGGCCCATTATTTGTGTCAGGAGACCATTTGTATGTTGTCTTTCCAGAGGTTGAGCACATCCTCTACATACACACAGAGCGGTTTGGTTACCAAGGATGGTTGTTGGTAGAAGTCTAAAACTGCTAGACAAGACCAAGACCTTCCACAAAAACCTTCACAAACAAGAAGCTTCCTTGGATGTACCCTCCTGCTACCATTATCAAGCTGAAAATTTAGGGTTGTTTCTCTCCATGACTGATGCATAAAGAACAAAACTTTACTCACTTCATGCATCCCACTTCTTAACTATCAGAGTGAATCATATTTAAAGTAGCAAAAAGAACCCTTCAAAGTCATATGTGACAAAGCCTAGAGTAAAAACTAAGCACTCACTGTCTACTTAAAGCTTGTTTATTCACAGTTAGCAAACACAGGTTAGACAACTTGGAATTCCAAATTCAATACTAGTTTCAATAGTCTAAAATATTCCACTGTACAGGTGTCAAACTGATCCATGAAAGGGACGCTGTGGCTGCAGGTTTTTGTTCCAACCGAGCAGCAGCACAGCTGATGCTGCTAATCAGCTGAGTGAAGACAGTTCAGGTGATTTGAATCACTCAATTTAGGTGTGCTTCTGCTTGGTTGGGACAAAAACCTGCAGCAACAGTGGTCCTTTCATGGATCAGTTTGACATCCCTGTTCTAGAGCATAATATTTTTTTATTTTCCTATAACTGGAGTAAATGTAGCTACATAATAGGCATCACTACCATTGATGCACATGTGAAGCCTGTATTTGAACTTTATTAAGGTCAAAGCCAAACCACAGAAGCTATTCGTCAGCCACAGTGGTAACTAATCAGTCTACTGCTGGTTAACTCCCTTCAGCTATTGGTCCAGAGCTGATAGCACCACAGGGGTTGAACATCATTGGACAAGAGGATGGTCTCTGAATTCAGTGAATCACAAGTATAGAAAGTGATTAATGCCTGAAAGAGACACTGAGTAGAGAGGGAATAAGTAGTCATACTGTGTAAAAAAAAAAAAAAAAAAAAAAAAATCAATTCTTTTTTGGAAGCATATGTAGTGTTAAAGACATATCTATATGTTATATTGTCAAAGGCACTCTTCCCAATTTTTTCGACCTATGCCCTGTTTTTTTTTTTTTTTTTTTTTTTTTTTTTTTTAATGGACACAGACTTTCTCCAATTTAAAAGTAGATCTAATTCTATTGTGGTAAAATATATATAACAGCAAATATACAACAGCTGAGGGAGGGTCTGGCAGGTGTTTTTATTTATATAAATATAAACTCATTATGAATCTGACAAGTTGTCATTTTACTTTGCAACTTCTTTGGATTAAAGGTTGTACTCCATAAAGGTTTTTCTACTTAATCCTGTCTTCTGCAGCCCACTGAATATTCACAGTCTTCCATCCATATATATATATATATATATATATATATATATATGCACACACATATTTATATATTTTATTTTAATGTGCCACCTTGCATTTTTATCAGATAATATCATGATGTCAAAACCAATAATAATATTAATTCATGTTTATTCCTATCCTTTTCCTGGTCTGTTGCTATAGTCTCTTCCTCTCGGTTGGCACCAATCACACTCCATAGACTCGCGCGCTGTTAAGAAAGACACTAGCCACTCGCGCTGCAATTTCTTCTCTCACATTTGTAGCTTTTCGCCACAAGACACGGCACGAATGTGAGAAGAAGGGAGTAATAACGTATATTTTAAGGTAAGCCTATGTATTTAATATGTCACACTCGTGGTGATTTAAAGGATGCTCTCCGTAGGGCGGCTGCTGCTCTGCATCAGCAGCATGGAAATCCATGTATCCACATGCCTAACGCTGAAATGGTTGCAATCCATGCTATACATTTACCCTGTAGTCTGCAACATGTGCAGCGGGCAGCACTGAATATTGGGTGACAAAGAACATTTGTTCTTTGAAATATTTCCGCACAACACTTAGACTAAAATGGACAAAAGGCTTGTTCATCAGCAGCATCTGGTTGCATTAATCCTTCACATGGAGCTTCCTCTAATCCATGGGCATGTTCTGCCATACAGTACTACTCTGGAGCAAATACTGTCATTTTATGTAAAAGCCTTCATGGAGTCCGCAGTAGACTAGCATTTTTTTTTTAAATAGGCTGTATCACGATTAAAGGGATGCCACAATGGCGCCTTCGTCCATCACAGTTATTCTATTCTCATTTAATACATTTAGGAATAGAATATTGCCCAATGGATGGAAATCATTGCTGTCATTACAGCGTCTCTGCCACGTGCAGCTGATTTGCTAATTGCTCCAATCGATTACCTGCAGCAGCTCCCTGTGTGCCAGGGAAGGGTTTCCATAGGCGACACTAAGGGACCACTGCTGGGTTACACCGGGAGGAGATCCCATATCCCTCATCATGTGATCATATGTTTTCTCATCCCTTTGTCAGCAGACAGTTATATTCAGCGTCAGTATTCTTCCCTATGGAGCAATGGCACAGAGCAGTCTTGCATCAGCCTTCTGTAAAACACGTGTAAACAGCTGCATAGCGTGTATGAGCGACAATTTGTGGTGGGCTACTACGTGTCATCTGTAGCGTCGCATGCTTTGTTTCCTAGAATATATCCGTGCATATTCTAGTTTCCTAGAATGGTTGTTCTCGGTTCCGGTCGGACGCCCATACCTGCGCACTGAGGTGTCCGAGTATGCTGCATGGGCTCGGAGGGATCCATGCGAGGCTGGAGACATGTATCACACAACGTTCACCTGGGGATTCCCCAAGTGCACACCTCTGAGTGTTATGTTTCAAAGGAGTTAGGTGTAAGAACAATTATAATCATCCGAGCTTTTGTCAGAGCTTGGAGATATTATTTACCCATACACAATTGTTGAGTGTTTAAATGCCAATCAAATACTATCTATTTGTTAAACTTGAGATGCATCTGAATTGCTAAAGACTCCCTTAGACATCAGGGGGCTGTACACTTCAGTTACAGCATAAATATAGCAGTAAAAAAAAAGATTAAAACAACATGATTGCACATACTAATGTGAGATGATCACGGTTGTTTTAAGTGCAATGTAATGTGTGGAAATAGGTGTCAGCAGCACAAAACAATGTCCCTGTAAAGTCTGTGAAGAAGTGAAGTGTTCTATAAAGAGCATACAAGTTATTATACATACATGCATTTTTGCTTCAAATGGCCGAGGTTAAGGACAACAAACTTCTAGGTAAGGCATTATAAAAGGCAATAAAGGTAAAAAAAAAATACACTGGAAATGCCATAAATGAAACCATGGAAATCACTGGACATGCTGGAAGAGAAGCTACAGAAATTAAATTTATTAAATTTAGTATGGTGTCCTGGCCATATAATTAAGTCATACTTTGTCGACAACAAACATCAAATTCTATTGTTACTGTCTGGCCGCACATGCATGTTGATGCATGCTAGTCCTTGTGTGTGTCCCATTTACTATTCACTTAGCTCTCCTCTGCTTCTCATTACTTACATTAAAATCCAGTCTCTATTTAAAACTGAAATTTAAGGTGACCACAAAGAAACTTTGAGCTGATGAATGTGCCTCCTGCACAGTGAAGCCCTGTCTTCCAACTGAAGAAAGTTAAGTTTTCACTGGAGGTGGACTTTGAGATAATCATGAAATCTAACCTTGTTTTGGATACTGCTGCTGTACCTCTCTATATGGTAGTATTAGCGTCGTTTTCATTGTTAGTGGCAGGGTCTGCCATTCCCCTGCTGGATTCAGATGACCTACCTTGGCAATGGGGTGTCACAGGAAACAATGCATTCTATTCTATTCTATCCCCTTAGAGAAGTTCAGGTGCGTATTAAGTTACAGGTAACAGGAGGCTGTCTTTTCTGTTCTTTTTGCTTGCTTGGTTGTTTGTAACTAAAATATGTCCTCATAAACATCATACTGATACCCAGGAAAGTGCTCGATACCATTTTCAATAGCAAAGGGGTAAACCTGTGTGAAACATGCAGCTTTAGTTTTACTGGTGACTCCTAATTACCCGTAGAAGTGAATGGGGGGGTGAATGTTAGTGTCTGTGTGTCATCCCTGTGATAGACTGGAGACCTGTTCTGGGTGTAGCCCGCTTCCCACCTAATAATGGATGAACAACTTTCATTAACTTTTATGTTACGTTGTCGAGTTAAAATAATTTATGCTTTTTTTTTCTTTTTTTTAAAAATTATTTTGTCTTTATCGTGTTTAGAATTTTGGAGGTAAGCTAAGATTACTTTGTAACTTGCAGAAATTATATGCTATCAATTGCAACCATTTCTTGAAATATCTATTTCTGCACAATGTATCTCTCTGGAAGGATACGTTCTAAATGTATCTCAGATGTGTTAAGTGCACGGCACAGAGGCAGCATGGCTTCGGTTTGGAAACAAAGTCACTTTCCCCTTATGGATTTTACGTTGGTGATAAAGGCCACCATAATTAGTCAATATTACTTTTATTTGGCTGTGTAGGTGTGAGTGTGTGGGAAAGAAATTATCAAGACTATGTAAATTGAATATGGCCAACTGGTACCACTGCATCACTGATGAGAGTAAAATTTGACTAACTGAGCCCAAACATGAGGATACGTACAATTTCAGTTTAACTTCTTTTACTTTTTACTTTTAGTAAAACCGTGACTTTGTACACTTTTCTGATAGCGCAGGCATGTCGGGTTGGTAATATTTCAAATATATTATAACAACTTATCTGCTAGAATTTTCTTTTTTCACAGACAAGTGAGTTGTTTACCTTTCTGACATGATTCGATGGTCAGTGCCATCTACCTCATAGTGTTACATGTTGTTTGTAACACATCTAAAAACAGCTGATGTTACTGAGGGCGGGACCTTCCTGTCTGTCTTGACAGGGCGGTCATGCCTTCTGCTGCCTCTTTGTCCCCTGTGGGATGGCGCTCCAGGTGTGGAGAGCATGTTTGCTCCCTTGTCCCCATTGATGGTTCCCGTGCCTTGCTTCTGGATCTCAATGGCCTCCCTGATCAGCGCTGGTGTTTGTTTTCTTTGATGCAGATGACTGGCATTCCCCCAATCCATGATGTGGTTTTCCCATTTGCAGTGGTCCGTGATGGCTGATATATAGTGTTCTTGTTGTGCCTTTTTTTATTTTTTTTTATATTATTCTTGTTTATTTTGTTGGTGTCTCCTTCTCACACTCTTTTTTCTGTTCATGTTTCCGTGTAGTGAAACTCCTCCCTGTCTCCCGGATGCATATTTTATTGCATGATTGGCATAGAATCTTGAATATGGTGTTGCATTTGCTGTCTGGATGTTTTTCAGTCTTAAGGATGGACCAGGAGCGTTGTATGTGGTTGATGTTGTATTTCTTCACCACCCTTTGGCTGTGTTCTGTTACTCCCCGGCATAGTCACCGTCCCCAGTAGATAATCATACCAAGAAACACAATGAACTTAATCCAAGAACATGTATAACTACTTGTTCTGGATCTCTGGAATCAGAGTTTGCTGAAAGTTCACCAGATTGCAAGATCAGATGTCCAGAAGATCATGTTCGCTGTACAATATGTAGGCCAGACTGTTCGCAGTGAATGCACTGTTAACAGGCAGACTATTAAAAGGAACAACATCCTTTCAGAATCCAGACAGACAATCAGCCTTGCATCCTTCGTATCTCTACAGTAATAAAACGGTAACTGAAAGGATGGTTATTTATTTTCTGTTTGTAAGAGCCTATGTCTCAACTCTTAAGGTTGAATTATTTTTATTTAACTTGGTTCCATTTAACCATTAACAACCATACTGGTCTGAATATATGCATCAACATATAAAATCAAGCATTTGTAAAGTGCTTGAGAGGAGATTTCAAAATTCAGTGTTATATATCGTGTATCGCGTTACAGCCTTAAAAAATATTTAATATAACTTATAGGCCATATTGTCCAGCCCTACAGGCTTGTAGCATAAGAAAGAGTGGCAGCTGTGTGAAGGTTGTCAAGCAATGACTCATTGGTTGTGGTTTGACAGCATTTCCTGTGAAACTACAAGATACCTTTCAGTCCTCTCAAAGGTTGAGCTTCCTCTTCATTTAGCAGTTTCTTCGACTGAACACAGCTGCAACAAGACCTTCACTGATGCCTCCATCCGTGTTATAACCTGTCAGCACAGGTGTATTATATTCCACTGATTTATTCAAATTGACATGATGCATCATATTGACTGTGGTCATTGCACATCAGTATTTTACATGATCACTGTGATTTATGCCGCTGTGGTGATAAGCATCATGCAGAACTAATGTAGAGTAGTTTGTCTAACCCAGTTGACAGAAACAGATGAGATCAGAGCAGGATAAAGGACTCACAAATGCTCCCCACATGTTGTGCACTAAAGTGGCAACTGAGTTATGCAACTTTGCAGTCGAGTCTCAGTGGCACCCATCATGTGTGGCACATTTTTTAACCAGCAACAAAATCAATGTAAATGTACACTAAATTGGAATTTCTCTATTGCTGGTGTTTGGCTTAATGTCAAACGGACCTGAACATTTTTACACCGGCCCAATTGTGTCCTTTCATAAAGGGCTTTCAGAGAGCAACATGAAAGCAAATGGAAATTTATGTAACTATGAGGTGTGTATGTTTGAGACAAATAAGAATAATGCTACAGAATTCATTCTCATGAGTGTCGCTAGTAAGTCATAGAACAGAAAAAAAAACCCAGAAACATTAGTTTCAATATGACGGAAAGCGCGACGTGTGTTTATTTTTTGTAATGTGAAACTATGTCAGAGTGAAGAGGAGTCCTGGAAAATGTGATTATGTGACTTCCCAATTTTCTCTCTGTGAATTTGGTCTGTAGAGCCCAAAGACCTGAGACCTACCTTTTGAGATTGCCCTCTAGTTCATTCTTTCACTCTTTTTAAATGGCTCTTCACTGTTTTCCCTTTGTGTTCATGGTGACACTGTACAGTTCTCTGTTTTTCTAACCTTTAATCATTCCTTATAAGACAGAGGCCTCAGGTGGTGCACACAGACAGAGAGCTCCAAGCTCTGACTGCTTTCCACCTCTGATCTCACGTGCACATTTCTGTCCCCTACTTAATACTTTTAAGAAGCTAGTTTAGACTAGCTAACGTGTGAAAGCTTAGCCCCCTGTTGGCTCACTCTCTCCAGCTGGAGTCACCAACAGGAGGCAGCAAGGTCACAAGTGTGTTCTGGCCAAAAATGTGAAACAAAATGAGCTACAAATGCAAACCTAGTGTCTGTTTTATGGTTTTGACATAACAAAAAATGTTGGAATACTCGTATTTAAGATTCAGTCTATCTAAAGCACTGTACATATTATATATGTACATATTACCAGAATGGCCTGTATCTGAAGATGCACTCAATGTAATTAGCGTATTTTATTTTTAATTTTTTAAAGATCTTATTATTATCTCAGTATTGGACACTGTCACTTTGTTAGATGCATTAATAGTAATTGGTTCTACTCTTTTATTGTTATAATTTCTTCAAAAAGTATTTGCATTGACCCTTACCATAATTGCTCTTGAATGAAATGATAATTAACTGGACTGTTTGAAACACATTGTAGTTGGCTATATGGAAAAGAATAGCAGAACAGCATTGTTAAAGAAATGTTCTTGGGTGTGAACTCATTAATTTTATTCATCAGGTTGACTGAAGTTGTTGAGTGCCTTTTTTTTAATATGTGAATTCCACAGAGACAAGCTTCAGTGTCATGACGTTCACTGTTGGTACAAGCACCCTCACACCCACATGTTGAGGTGCTACAGAATATGCAGCACTCAGTACATGATGTTTTGTAGTCACAGCAGAGCAAATGGTGCTGGCTTTACTTGCACCTACAGGATTCATCCAGTAAGTTTTTTTTTTTTTTCCTCAAAGTATTTGTCATGGAGTCCCAGTACCCATTTTGTGATGACTCCAGTAGAACTGGCTTGCAGCAATGCCCTTTTGACATGCAGCTGTCTTAACAGCTCCAGGGTTAGGGCCACCAGGGTTTCAGTGAAAATTGGTGTTGCCTTGCAAGCTGCACATCATACACATCCTGTTGATGCACAGAAGTGAGAAAAGGCCAGGGACTTCTAGGTGACTTCTGGAGGCATTGCAGGTCACTTGTACATCAATTAATTGGCAGTGCTTTAAGTGCTAATGTGTCAAAGGAGCTTAATGAGAGAAAGACAACAATTTTGTCCACTGTACAGACAAAAAGCTTTATGATTATTTTACCCAGAATGTGCTAGGTGAAGCATCATCCTTGTGTTTGCTAGGTTAAAATGTGCAGGTATGTCTCATTCAGGTGTTAGATTCACCAGTTTGTTGATTGGAAGCCCAAGACAATAGCTGGAGAAAAAACTGGTCTCAGAAGCTCAGTAAAAAAGCACTGGGCTCAAAGTGGCAGAGGTCAGGCAGGATCTCTGTCAGAACGAGCAACAAACAGTAGGAATGATGTACATTTATCTTCTTGGGCTGGGCCCCATACAGAGGAGGTTCGACTCGTATGTTATCCGAATTTTACTTGACCTTGTTATGTTGATGTGTGCAGGCCAACTACTTTCTCACGTCTTTATCTGAGAATGTTTTTGTAGATGTTGTGTAGACACTGTGTGTCAGATAAGAGATATGAAGCATTCAGGTTAGGTAATCTTGTCCCTGAGATATTATCACGCTGATTCTTGTGACCTTATTACTGTTTAACAATACTTTCTGTCAGAAATGATTGTAAAGTGGAATGAAATACATCAACCTCATGAATACACATTAAAACCAGGTGCCAAATTGAACTTAATATAACAATCCCCCTTTTGACATGATTTTATCATATATATGTGGAATGGAATGTGTTAGACATGAGCTTTCATCATGTGACCATAGAAGTTTAGGGGAGAAACTAACGGTCTTCTTCATCTTCATCCTGATCAGCTTCAGTCTCATCCTCTCCGGGCTCAGAGAGCACGCCCAGAAGAAAGCTTTCACCCGGATGCTGCACTAGTTGGTAAGGAGGTGGGTGTGGTATCTAATATTAATGGCTGTAGTTATACATTTTAGACAGAGGTGCCTGATGGATGCAGCAACAACCACATAGGGTCAGAACAGTTACTGCAGATGAACACGGATGTAATCAATGTTTTCCGTTTACCAAAGGATCTGTCTAGTCAGCTGGGTTGGGTGGGTTCTCTGTTCCTGAATGCTCTGCTAATTCTTCTGCCATAGTCCTTAATCCAGCCAGGGCTCTAGTTATGGAGCCATCTGGAGCAGTATTGTTGGGTATGAATTTGCAACAATCCTGACCGAACATAATAACACACACACCAACTCTTTGAGCTCAGAGGAAATCTAGAGCCACTCTGTTTTGGGAAGTCATTAGTGAAGAGGCAATCATTTGTTCATGCAGTTCATGATACATCTGCCCCCACTCCTGAATGAATCCACCTTAAACAAACATAACTATGGTGGCCCTGAAGATCATTTACAAAAATATGTTACAAAGAGGCTAAATATTTCATGAAAGGCCAAAAACTTTTCACAATATCCCAAAACATTCTTTGAAAAATGCTAAAACATTTAATAAAACACTTTTTTTGTCATGAAAAGTAAAAACAAATGAAATATATTTCAATAAACGCATTTTCCATTAGATATTTATATGTTACTTGGAATGTATTTACTTTAATGATGTTTTGCGTTTCATTGAATATTTTCTGGGCCCCACGGTGGCGCAGTGGTTAGCACTCATGCCTTACAGCAAGAGTGCTTGGTGCCAAGGGTTGCGAGTTCGGATCCCGGGTGGCCGGGCACTTCTGTATGGAGTTTGCAGGTTCTCCCCGTGGGTGCGTGGGTTTACTCCGGGCACTCCGGTTTCCTC
>JAOWBC010004170.1:0-10435 GCA_028566105.1 Hypoplectrus providencianus
AACACGGTTTTTAAACATAATGTTGGCTAGACTAGGCTCCCTTCAAAAACTACCACATAGGTCATTTGTGCAGGCAGCAAAACTTAACCCATTTTTCTATTTTAGACTGTCCCGCTAAGTAATTATGGATGATGGCAAGGTGTAAGTATTAAGTATAAAGCCCATTCAATATCACTGAACTTCTGTGCATTGTTTTTTACGGAACTACATCACTCCTCTTACTTTTTTTTTACTTACCTTTTGTCCTATCCTATGAAAATTAAATGAAACTGCAGTATGTTCCTTACAACCAGGAACCATACATGTATGACTATTATTTCACTATTTTTTAGACAGTCCATTATGCTCTGAACCGTGAAACATTTATATGGCCAATGCTAATAAGGGTTGGTATAGGTGGTACTTACAACTCAGGTTGGTGATTTTGTGGCCCTGGTCTGGAAATTGTTTGGAAGTTGTGCGGTGGGCTATGTGTAAGATAGGGCCATTCTAAAACCATGTAACATTAGCAAACTACTACAGCACAGCTTCAGGTTTTTAATTGACCACAGTATTGAATAAATAAAAATGTCGCCTCTGTGATGACACTAATTGAAATGCGAGGAACGCTATGGGTGGATCACATTATTTTGAGAGAACATGAATGTTTGAAGTATTTCAGTTTAGGACAAAGAGATCCAGCTGCCAGTGAAGTTACAGAGAAAGTATCATCAAAGTCAGATTGATTCATCTGTTAGAGACCATGAACACCTCCTAGCAATCCATGAAATAGTTATTGACACATTTCAGTCTGGACTGACCAACCTTGCCAAAATCTTTAATTTCAAAGCTAAATTGTGATCTGCCATGTCAGCATTTACAGCAGGGAGAAATGATAACAGCTAAAACCTCATCCCAGCTTCATTGCCTTTCTTTGTTTTATTACAGGATGCAAAAACACACAAGCGCAAGATCGCACACATGCTCCTGGACATGGGGAGCAGAGCAGAGTTTAGGTAAGGCTTCTCAGTAAGCACTAACAACAGAGGCCATTCTCTGCATAACCTGAGAGCAGCCGAGCCTCGAAAGCTTGCACACAATGTTTCCTTCACTGTATGGCAGCAGTGCTCAAACATTGAAAAGCTTTTAATCTGTAAGTCAGCCTGTTGTTTGCACGACAGGTAAGCCTGGACATCAGTGAGGTAGACCGGGCGGGGGAAACACACCCACCTCTCAAAATGCGGAGCAGCGTTTACACAGATCTCCCAGGGTGTGTGAGCAGAGTACACACAGGTCAGGACTGCTAAGAGTTTAGCTGGGTGAGACTGCAGACACAGAGGACATCAGCTTGCTAATACAAAGTTGCCTCTCACACGGGGGTCAAATCACTCACATTACAGTGAGCTGAGAATCTAAAACTGTTATGTTACCCACACACACGCAGATATAATCTCTAAAACAAATTTACTGTTGAGCAAGGCACCTAATCTCCCATTGCTCCAGGTTAGATTTCCTCTTTGTGAGTCCAATAAGGAAATATCTATCTTCTACCTGGGAAGGAATCTTTTGGACAGTAACTTACAGCTCCCACACATACTAAAACTAATAAAACATTTCAGCTGATGTCTTTTATAATCCCAAAAAAAGGACCATACTAAATTGTATGCAGAAAGGTTGATAAGTAGATTTTAAATGGAGATTTAAACTCATCAATTTGACTAATACCTGTGGCAGTTGTAGTAGTGGTAGTTGTGCTAGTTAACTATAGGGTTGGGGAAAGAAATGCAAAAATTCCATGGGAATTAACAAGAATTCAAGAGAAATAACGGGGAATAGTGGGAATTAACAGGAATAGAATGTTGGTAAGCCTAGGGAAAAATATATTCAAGTATTATCTTGACTGATACAATTAACTTTAACTATAATACGTTTTTTGATGTATGATATTAATGTTTAACTTGCAAATAGCACATGAAAATGTAATTAAACAGTTGATAGATAGCTGATGAATTTCATTAAGCCAGGCGTTTTCCATCCCTGGCAACCATAATAACTAGCAGCTCCTGGTAGCAGTATAGTCCAGCAGACTGTTGAGAATCATCTGAGTTTATAATTGTTTTGTTTCCAAGAAGCAGAGCTTGATGAGAAAGAAAGAACCAACTTGTCCACAACCACATCCTTTTATCAACCATTACTACCAACCCTCAGCAACATGCTGAGCCAGCAGGGGGCGCTGCTCTTCCCTTCCCCCTTGTATATCCAGTAAGTCAGATAAACCAGATTTACCCTGTGGACCAAACCATATAGCACTGACCCCGCTGATAATGGCAGCTTTATGGTTCCTTTGCATTCCATTCTTGTCACTATCCTCTGTTATTAACCCTGAACCGATAACACGGACTGGAACCCTGTAATCAATGTCTCAGCACAGATAAAAAAAAGAGGTATAGGGTGTGTGTGTGTGTGTGTGTGTGTGTGTGTGTGTGTGTGTGTGACCTTATTATGTGTGGGCTACAGCAGGAAGTGATTCATTGCCATGAACCGCAAGGATTCATACATCAGTGTGACCTACACAAACACACACAAACACACATTCATGCAGCATAGTAGCACACCATAAACGGCACATCATCATCACTGCACACTCACTCAGTATGTGTACTTGGCAATAACCGAGATCGAATGCTGGAACTACTTCACTCTTGCCCCAGCTTTTATTGTATTTATCTTTTATTTTATTGTATTTACTAGGCTCTCTCTCTCTCTCCACTTCCCTCAGTCCTACAATGATACAATCTTCATAAATTATAAAACTGGGTTAAATTATCTAGGTAATAATTGCTGAATTTTTCTCACATTCCTTTTCCTTGGAAAAGTCAAAAGAAAACAGGATGGGACTGGGTTTTAGTTTTGCAAACAATGCTGAGCTGGTGTTTTACATTAGAGTTCACCCTTTGTCTGTGTGTATTTGTGTGTGTGTGTATATGTGTGTGTGTGTGTGAGAGAGAGAGAGAGAGAGAATCATGCAACACTTTTGCACTCTATTCACAGGTTGTTTTAATCCTCACAGAGCTAGGTAATCACAGTAAAAGCCCACCTTGCATTGCAGCCCGTGCTGCTGGTCTTGCAACCACTGACACATGAGACATCCCTCTGACCTGTTTGTGATCCATAATTCCGGAAATTATTGGCTTTGTCAGACAGCATTAGTGCATAACTGGAGAAATTATTGACCCTTTTTCATTTTCATAATTGACGGCTTTTAATATTGACATCAGCACGGCATCGATCGTCAGGCATTGATGTTCTGTCATAATGCGTTCCATAAACAGCTCTGTTAGATATGTAAAGATGGAAAGGAGGACACAGTCGGTGTTTAATATTTAACAGGTGCCCAATGAAAACAGATGTTAGTGAAAGTCACGTGATGTTTCTTTTTTTCCCTTGCAGAAGATTAAAATGTTAAAATGTTATATTGGTATTTCATAACCCAACATATACATGATGGTCAGTTGTTGTGGGTTTCTAAAATGGTAGGATTATCAATCACATTAAAAAAACAAATGATGTAATGGTGTTTGTTTATAATTTACTTATGCATCGAATCTGTGAATCTCATTGAAATGTATTATATCAAAAATGTCCCATCTACATGTCAGCAAATACCGGTAGTTTTATCTGTCACCTGTGTAAAATCTAATTAATAAGAAAATTAATACATATGTTCATAACAGTATAAATGTGAAGGCTTCATAATAAATAGATTTAAAGGCCTCATCATCTTGCTGTGAAAACCCAAACTGAGCTGGAATGAAGTCTGATAAATAGAGCAGAAGTCTGATAAATAGAGCAGATTATTTTATGTGACATGGCCTAATTTCTCCATCCCAACAATGTTTTCTGATTTTGATTTAGGAGAATCAACAGACCTCCTATAAACCAAACACAGTCAATCCCTGCTTCTCTGAACAGCACATGGTACAGTACATGTGCGAAAAATCCCCCAAACTCTCTTCATCTGAATCATTTCTAAACTAAAACACATAAACCCTTTAAAAACATTGGTTCACTCCATCCTTTTTTTAATTATTTCACTCTGCTTCCCACAAGTGCTGATAAGCCCAGAGCTAGAAAATAGCCAGCTAAAACTCAGTGTCACATTATCGCCTTAACAGCATCTCAACCCAGACTGTCTAATCCTCCCTCTCTCACACACACACACACTCTCCCTCACTCACACACACACAGACACAGCACTGTAACTGACATGATGTGGACATTCACATTGACGTGGTGCATAATGGCTGTTAATGTTATTGGATATTTTAACCATAGCAAAGGCCCAGAGGGGGTTGTTTGGTTTTCTCTCTGTCGTGCCAAGGTGACTGGCTAGGTCACAACATTAAACACTCACCTTGTTCAATATCATGAAGATAATTACATTGCAGACCATTCTGCTGATAATTATTTAAAAATGCATGAGTTATAAACACACTCAGTCTAAATTATTGAACGTTGTATGCAGCTGTCATGCCTTGCCATGCTAACAGTGTCACTTACTGACATGCATTGGGTGGTAGGGTGGAGGGGATTTATCCATGCATTTGCACATAAACTAAAAAAAAACAAAAAAACATTCACATTGCAGCAACAATGTGGTAAGACAAGGTGAGAATTGTCTGAGTTTTTTGCCCACACAAAGGAGGTAAACTGCTTTCCCTGCCAAATAACAACCAGTGCACTCTAGTGGACAAATTATGAACTGGAGACTGGTTCTTAATGACCAACATTTGTTTGGTGAGCCAACATTTTTCTTGATACCTGGGATTAATCGTTTGGGATGTCTCCCAAAACCTGGTTCTAATGGCAGCAGAGCAGTGCTTCAAACTTCCCCTCTCTCACCCTCTCTCTCCCACTGTTTGGGTGAGGGGTGGGGTTGTGATCACACACACATTCACACACTGACTCAGCCCCAGTACAGTGTGAGATGCTCACCACGGCAGAAAGAGCAAAATGATCAGAATGGTGGCTTCATTTTCTTTTACTGCTTTACTCAGGTTGATAATGATAGCTATTATTGTTACATAGGCAATGACAAGTTAAGAAGGTAACAGCAGAAATCTACCAAAGCAGGAGGCAATTGGAATTTGGAAAAACTACTCACTTAGCTAAATGTTTAGATAGGCATGCATCTTAAATAATTCTTGCACTGACATTGCAGCCATGGTGAACCAGTCCGGTCTTCCTCTTTCCCTATCACACTTTGTCAGAATTCAAAGAGATTTAGTGTCTGCTTATATAGTTTATATAGTTGTTAAGGTGAGAAACTGCATTGTTGCTAGAAGTTACTGAAGTTGCTGGTTGGACCACGACTTGATTGTTCCACCACCTGCGTTTAGGCACAAAAAGGAGATGGAGAAGCAGAATTCTTCCTAAATTTTGGAAGAATTTGGCATATAGGTTGTAGCCAATATGGATGTTGCCATAAGAAAACACCATGGTCTGAAAATTGGATGCTTTTCCTACATGCTGTGCTGGCTGTGATGGATGGGCGGCAAGAATCAGGCCAGTGTTGTAGAAAAAGTTATATTCACGTCCTGGTGATCCTCAGTCCTCAAGTTGTGTGTGATGAATTCATGTGTTTCTTCGGTTGATGCAAGGTGGAAGGTTGAATTCTGTCTTCCTTATGGTAGAATGATTCATTGAGCAATACTCAAGATCCAAGCTGCATCCATTGACCCACAACAAAAGAAGCAGCAGTATTGAATGAACAAACATGGGCAGCTGAAGATGAGGAGTTTGTGTAGGATAGGGAGTTTTACAACTCATAAATGCCATGTGCACATCCACCCTGTGCTTCTCTACTGAACAAACTCTCACCCTTTGGAGACCATTTGAAGGAGTGCAGGAGGAACCGCTACCACTCTGTGTGGTTCACAGGGGTGCATCAAGGCTCGGCCCTGGGCTCCATTCTCTTCTCTTTCTCAAACACTTCTAGGGTTTAGTCTATCACTGCTGGGCTGAAGACATTCACTTTTCACTTTTCATTCCTACCTGTCATTCAGATGGAGGCACCACAGCTAGAATGGATGTCCAGGCACCACATGAAGCTCTGACTAAAACCAAGACCTGTCCATCACCCTGACAACAGCAGGAAGTTCCTCCTTAACTACTGACATCTCACTTTATCTGAAACTCATTTCCTTCTCATTTCAATGCATATTTTTGCTCACTGTACATTACTGTGTGAGCATGGTTATAATAATGTAGCCTCAGGGTAGACCCTGCCCTGATATAATCTACCATGTAATTAAGCACACGCTTTCATCCAAAGAGACTGAGTACATTTGAGAGTTCATAAGACTCATGAGTAAGTGCCATGGGTTAACTTTGACTCAGTCTGTCAATTGTAATGAAACATAACCAAGTCTCAACCTTGGTGTTTTTCACATCATTAAAAAAAATTAAATGTATCTTTCAGCGATTATTTGTGATGGATTTGGTAGCAGAACCCCATTCCCTGGAAGAATCTTACAAATGAATGCAAAAATAACTGATTATCAAAATATTACGGAGTTTACCTTTTTAGTTATCGGATTAATGGACTTAGCATGCTTAGCACTCATGTAATGCTCATGTTTGCTAATATTAACTGCCACACCAATGTGTCAATTGGTCTCCAAATCATATACTTTATCTCCAAAACCTGGTCAAATGAAGCTGATGGCGGGCCTGGAGGCACAGCTGATAGAGGTGGCTCAGGCCTGGGTGAACCCAACACTGAGCCGTCTCCCACATCTTCCCCTTCCGTCCCCCTCTTCACCTCTCCCACTAAAATAACATTGTAAAATGGCGAAAAAATATCTTAAATAAAAAAGGAAGCTGATGGCAAGTGTTGAGATAAACTCAGGCATTGAGATGACTTCAGGGACAGGGCGGCTGTACTGGCGCGCCCCCACTGCAGCATAAACAAACACACTGGATGTGTTATTTATATTAAGCAGTGAGGGTCAGAGAGAGGTAACTCTGACAAATGGGAATGTTTTAACCCCGGGACTGCAGCGCCACACTGAACATTGTGACTGCTAAATGTCAAACCGTAATGGAGGCGGAGAAAAGCTCAGCGTTTTGTGAAAAAGAAAAAAGAAAAGGACGTGATGGAGAATAACTGTATGTGCCAGTGTAAGAGGGAGCTGTCCATACACGTGGTGCTGATTTTAGACTCGCTGTCCATTTCTCCTTTATCCTTCATCTCCCCGTCTCTTTGATGTACCACCTCCTCCCCCTCTCTCTCTCTCTCTTTCTCTCTCTCTCTCACCCACCACAAACTGTTTAACGCTCTTTCTCCCCTCCTGTTTCACGCGCACTTTTTTCTTCTTGAGACGTTAAATAAAAAACAAAGCTCCCTTATCACAGAGTGCTTCTCATTTTCTGGGGTTTTCTGCTCATTTCACTAAATTCTGTGTGACTAGCGTGAAAAACAAGCACTCAGCGTGGAAGCGGCCCTGTGTTGCACTCTCCTACTCACAGTGGTGGGTGGAAACAGGAATCACTGCCGCAGCAGCTTCTCTTTTTCTTCAAACATTCCCTCAGTGAAACAGATCAATAATGAAATGAGGTTTTGTTCTCACAAAATAATCAGTGTCTATCACGTCGGAGATCTCCTTAAGTTTTCTATTTCTTCTTCTTTTTTCTCTCTCTCTGTTACTGTTGTAAAGATAATGTAACTGATCTTCTTGTGCAACTTTAAAAGCTACAGCCCTTGCTTATTCCTTTCTCTTTTATTGCCATTTTATTTCCAATGGCTGCTGTGCTGTGTGATCCTAATGCACTGTGATGTGTTGACGGCTGCCAGCTGAAAGGCTTCTCACAGAATCAGAGGGAGGGACACTGAGCGGGACAGGAGGAGTGAATCCCTGCTCATGATCGAGCAAGAAGTCCTTGCAGCGAGATGAAGAAACGCTCTATTTTTACCGTTTCAAAAAGCACGCTGATAAACTCCCAACACTTAACACAGCAGGGTGCAAGTCTCTATAAAGACCACTATGTGTGCCAAGAGCCATTCTTAACCAAATCCTTTTTTTTATTTCAACATGACGGATCGACCGGTGGTAGTTTGAACACATTACATAAACAAAAACCACAATAACAGCGCCCTTATATTTGCTATTTTGTTGGTTGTTTAATGTCGGTTCAAGAGCTCAGTATGTCACCTGTGAGGTACTAGTTTTGTTCCACCAACAGTCCGTAAGATATTCACTTTACAGATATATAAAATAAAGATTTGCCCTTGTTTAATCAGTGTAAAGATTTAGAGACTTGATGAATCCATTATCATGATGTGTTTTCTATTCAACGACCAACTGATTCATTGATTCAGCACTAATTGCCATTCATGACCAGTTTGTTTGACAGTGAATCAGGATGTGATGGATTATCTACGTTTAAGCTTCAACGCGTATAGTGAAATGAATCAATGGCTCATGAGTAAATGAATGTAATTTTCAAAGATCTCAAATGTATTAGTTTCCTTGGTGAATGGGCGGCAGTCACATAAAGAGTACATGTGTTTTAGCAAGCAGACTGTCATGTTTGAAAGGATGGATACAAATCAGCAGCAGCCCTTTGTCATATATCAGATTAAGATTTGCAAATCCTGGGTTTCCCCTCTCCTAAGAGTCACTGTGTGGAAAAGTGAAGACAGGGTCCATCTCCCTGCGAGCAGCAACAAGCTGAACTCACCCAGACGGGGAGAGATGATGTGAGCGGGCCTCAGACTCAGATGCAGAGGGGATTTTGCTTTTCAAGGAAGCAGTGACAGCTCACATCTAGAGCACTCGCATGCCGACCGCTGGAGCTGTGGAGATGCTGAATGCAGCGGGAGATTGACGTGTGGAAAGTCTGTTTGTGTGTGTGTGTGTGTGTGTGTGTGTGTGTAGGCTAAGTGAGACGGCGGTGCAGATAGCATGTCGATACGGTGGCAGTTCCACATCTTACCACAGCAGGGACCTGACGGAGACAGCCTCTAAGAGCTGGGTGAAGTGTTGTTGGAAAATCCCAAACTGCACACACACACACACACACACACACACACACACACACACACACAAACACATATACATAGAGATTCATGCACCACTACAAGGTGTTGAAAGGAAATTCATGTCAAAAATGGTGATATTACCTTGGCACCGTGCCAACATTGTTTTCTACTCTCACACCCCGAAAGCAAAGGGAAGTGAAGTGAATGCAGCCGGAGCGGCCCGGTGCAGCACATCCCCAACTCTGTGTCAGACAACATACAGCTTTTACTACGATGCACTGATTATTTCCCATTAGCTCACGCCTCTGGAAAGTAATGCATTGCTGTCAAACTGCTCATTTGCATGAGTGATGTATTGTTAGCTGGGATGCTTCGGTTCGCATTGGAACATCAATCACTGATTTGTGCCTAATGTTAAATAAAGCTGTCCGAACATGTCTAACCAGCTGCTGCTGACGGGTACGTAAGCACTAGTATGGTTCTGCTTGGTTTCTGTTGGTTCTATTAAAGTATAACACAATCAGAGAAAGTGTTGCTATAGGTATCCGTAATTCCCTTACATGGACTACATCACCAAGTCCCCCTAATTTGCATTCTTCAGTTTAAGTTAAGTGTATCGTTGTGGAGGGAAACTTTGCAGCAGACAAAACAGCTGTAGTGATCCTAAACCAGGGGTGGGCAAACTTTTTGACTCGTGCACCAGAGTGGGTTCTAAAGTTTGACAGAGGGGCCGTACCAGGAGCAGATGGATGTAGTGTTTGTGTGAAGTAATATAAAAGACATATAAAGGCCATTGCATAAGAGGTTTTGGCCTTTAATATGTAGTAAAGTATGTATATGCAAGGCTTTTTGAAAGCAAAAATGCATTAATTAACAACGGGCCGTATATGGCCCACGGGCCGTAGTCTGCCCGTGCCTGTCCTAAACACAGTAGTGAGGAGATACCAGTTTGATTTTTTGGAAGTTGTTCATTCTTTCTCCAGCTGAATCTTACGGTGCATTTTCACTGAGAACAATTTTGTATATTTTTTACAGTTAAGGTTTTTTTTTTCTTTTAAGTTGAAGAAAAAATGGCTGTGAAACTCATTGAAATTAAACATCCATTTATAATCCTTAGCTGTTTATCTGAACTCGGATTGCAAGCGATTGGATCCCAACTGATTGGTGAGAGGCAGGGTCCACCCTGGACAGGTCTCCAGACTCTCACAGGGCTGACAGACACAGTCATTAACGCTCTCATTCACTCCAATTCAAGCTAAGAGAGGTTTAGAAAGGAAGACTATCTCCAAAAATCTCAATTCATGAGAATACTGTAATGATGCTGTCCCAATGTCCTGAAACTGACTGACAACTCAACCCAATGTGCAGCTGTATGATGACACACAAAACTGAGCTCCGTTCATTCTTTCATAT
>JAOWBC010004172.1:0-10421 GCA_028566105.1 Hypoplectrus providencianus
CCCACGGGGAGAACCTGCAAACTCCATACAGAAGTGCCCGGTCCGGGATTCGAACTCGCGACCCTCGGCACCAAGCACTCTTGCTGTAAGGCATGAGTGCTAACCACTGCGCCCCCAAACAGTCAAGACTAAACTAATGGCTTGTCAACTTCAGTTTAGTCGTACCCTAAGGTTTATCATGAGAACTAGGGTCTTTTCAAAGTCTCGAACTCTCGGCTACTCTGGATATTTCTACAATCATTTGTATTTCTTCTGTAATTGCTGTCAATTTTACTTTTGATTTGTTCTGTGCCAACAACCTCTATTGCTGTCTGTCCCTTCTCCAAGAGGGATCCCCCCTCTGAAGCTCTCCGGCTGAATATTTCTTATCCACTGTGAGGGTCAAAGGGTCAAATGGAGGAGGGAAGGAGGGAGGGGACAACGGAGTCTGTAATACCCAGAGGGGAAGAGGCAAGTTGGAATTAAGATCATGGGGGAAGTAAATCGGTTACATGACTCAGTGTGTTTCCGAAAGCTGCCAGAGCTGCAGCTCTCTGCAGATCTGTGATGGTGGAGGTTGGGGATGACTGGGTACCCTGTTTCCCAGATTCACCCAATGTCTCCTGCTGGATCCCACCATCTACGATGGCTAAAACATTGTTCATTAACATTACACTGTACTCCATCTCTGTGCTCACTGCCATCCTCAACCTGGTCATCATCATCTCAATCTCCCACTTCAGGCAGAGATTAACTTTTTAGTTTCTCTTTTCAGGTTTTGTACTTTAACATGTGAAGAACTGCTGTAGATTAAGAAGAATTGTCTTTGACCTGGTACTGAATAATGTTGATCCTCTAACTTCTTTTTTCTCTGTCTTCCTGACTGCACATGAATGCACAAATCTACTCTGAATTGTTAATGTAGTTACAACTGTCTTCATTTAGAAGTTTTCACTATATATGTTGCTAAACTAAAAGCATCCAGATTCATAACTTGGTTGGTTTCAGTACTTGTTTGATGTTTTGGTAATTCTATTATGAGGACTGTTTGTAGAATGATGCTTTTCTCTTTTCCTCCAGGCAGCTCCACACACCCACCAACATCCTCCTCCTCTCTCTGGCTGTCTCAGATTTTCTTATGGGCCTCCTGGTGATGCCATTACACACACAAAGACTAACAGAATGTTGGTTGTTTGGTTACCTTGGTTGTTCTGTTTTTGTGTCTCTGACTGACATCCTTCTCTCGACTGCAGTTTTAAACATGGTGCTGATATCAGTTGACCGCTATGTTGCAATCTGTGACCCCCTGCATTACTCAACCACAATCACTTTGAATAGAATTAAATTCTGTGTTTGTATGGTGTGGTTCATGGTTTCTACCTGCAATAGTTACTTCTTTGTGGAACATATTTATTTTATGTATTATAATGCTCCCTGCGATGGAGATTGTCTCACCTTATATAATCCTGCTAGAGCTTTACTTGATGTTATTTTTCAGTTTATTGTTCCTGTCATTGTCATCGTAGTTTTGTATACGAGAGTATTCATTGTGGCTGTGTCTCAAGCTCGAGCCATGCGCTCTCACATCACAGCTGTCACAAAGCAGATTTCAGTGACTAAAACAGCAAAGAAATCTGAGCTGAAAGCAGCCAGGACTCTTGGTGTGTTGGTAGTTGTGTTTCTAACATGTTTAACACCAACTTACATTTTTACTATGGCAGACAGTGGATTCCCTAATCATTCAACTGCAAACGTTGTTCTTTTTCTGTACTGTTTTAACTCATTTCTGAACCCTGTGATATATGCCTTGTTTTACCCCTGGTTCAGAAAAGCAGTGAAACTCATTGTTACTCTCCAGATTCTGCAGCCTGGCTCCAGTGAGGCCAACATACTGTAGAGAGGCTGTGGCAAGATGATATCATGAAGTTGGTGACAAAATAATAGTATTTCTTGTGTTTCTGTTTCTGCTGACTCTAGATTAAACTGAAGTGGAATTGAAATAATCTTGAGATGGGCAAAAATGTTCGAAACCGTTAACTAAACGGATGGATGATATCTCCCATATGAATTCTTTATAATCCCACAGGTTTGCCAAGAGAGGTTGGTGACATAAATGGAAAAATACTTAATTCATTAAATGAACTCCTGATTTTGTCCTCATACATATCAAAAAATTCAAATAATCTGCTTATTTATCAGAAATGCTCTGCATCTGTATAAGGGCACAAAGTCAAGTGAAAACTGATCATTTTTTAAATTACTGACTCCTCGCTGACTTTTTTTTTTTTTTTTTTAAACATGCATATTATTCTCCAAGTGAATTCGTCTGCTTCTCAGCTCACAGATTTCCACTCCTGATGCTGTTTTATTTCAGCTCAACAGACTGTGGCCTTCTTCCTGTTTGGTATCTGCAAAGGGTTTCTGAGTCTATCATAGATCTGCCTCTCTGAGCCACATTAAAATCTGAAAGTAGAACTTCATACATTTTCTCCCTAAAGATTGTCATCTGTCATTTCAGGAAGTGATTTGGGCTAAAGTTTTAACGTTGGTGCATCCCTAACAAATATAAACATGGCTGCTGTGTCTGATTAATAACATTTATCTATGCTGATATTAGATGTATAAAAAATATTTCTATCACATTTAAATTGTATTATGTACAGACTGAATACCATGAGTTTACACTGTGAAACTGAGTAAGGAATGTCCTGGAATATCCTGGCAGGTTTTATGATGAAGTAAATTAGCCAATATTTACAGCAAACAGACAGGAGTTTCTCTTAAAGTGCATAATATGTTTAAAAATAAAGTGAATATATTCTCTAGTGTAAATAAAAATCATCAAAAGATGTCCTGACTACTTCCTCACTGGTAAAAGTTTATTTCAAAAAGAAATGCCGTCTAATCATCTCAGGTGTTCTCGAAAGTAAATGAAAATCTCCCAATGTAGAGTCTAGGCCTACTTCATTAGCAACCAAAGAGAAGCATTTCTAGTTTCCCACATGAGTTTCTTTTTCTCTGTTCAACTACAACATGTGCTGCAACAGAGGACAGATGTTCACTGTCCACAGATGTACATGGAGCTGAGAGGTACTCGTGTGCAGCATTGGCTAGGGCAGGGAAGTGATATGTTTCTTTTCCAACACAGAAGTGAACTCTTTTTCCTGGTAATGATGGGCTCACTCAGATTGCCATGCATCAACAAGAATATATGGAAAAGTAGAAAACTAAGCAAGCCAAGTCACTGAGCTCTTACCCACCAAAAACTCTTACGAACCCATACCTGAATATGTACAGGAAGTGGGCCATGTTTAATCCTCGTACTTTAAAATACTCCTCCAAGAGGTTTCACCTGATGGACCTCAAACTTGGTCAGTACCATCTTAAGTCCTTTGGGATCAAACTTTAATAAGCTCTGCAAATTGTTACAGTATGTGGGTATGGCCTGGTGGCAAAATATGGCGTTTTGCCATAAAACTGAAACTCTATAACTGGGTTGTGCTTTGGCCAATCTGGTCCAAACTTGTATTAATTCATAAGAATAAGACCCAGAGCACTTTTTCATGGCAACATTTATTAAAGCCCCGCCCCTTATGCTTTAACTGTTTGTCGTTACAGACATTTATGAGTTGTCATCACAGGAGAGAGTCCATTTTTAATAACCGATTGACAACACCACCCCACTATGATTAACCATGCCCCCTTTTCATAGCTAATGAAGTGTTTGGTGTAGATTCTTGAAGTCGTTAAACTCAGCAGAGACGAATTTGTCAGTGATGTTTTCTCCGCCCACGACAGTGAAGCCACGCCCCCTTTCATAGCTCAGCCCCAGTTTATCAAACACTCTTCACAGAGGTGTCATTGCCCTTTGCAAGGAGTTCCTTGAACATTGGATGGTGTTACCTAACCAGTGTGATGTGTCCACGGCTCCTTTCATGAGTTGTCACCTTATTGTCACAGGTTCTTCCTGGAGGTGGCTATTATTCACGATAACTGGTTGGCACTAGCTCCTCCGAGGTCCATGTGGTCACAAGAGTCTTTCAAAGCTGCTTGCAGCTTTATCTAGGGCCGAGCACTGACCTCCGTGCAAGGACCGACTGAAATCCTGGTGTTTCTTCCTACAAATGAATCATGGTCTTTGGGGCTTTATCATTTTCAAAATTTCACCAAATTTGGAATATTTATCAATCCTGGTGAAAATGTATATGTTTTAATTGTCTCAGGAATGGGCGTGGCAAAATGGCTCACTAGCGCCCCCTATAGTTAACCCAGTTGACCAGGAATGATGTATAGACAAGAAATGTGGTAGATACGTCCATCAAAAATCTCTGAAAGCCAAACCCGAATAGGTACAGGAAGTCAGCCATCTTGAATTGAATGTCATATTTTACGCCATTTCCACGTCTCGTACTTTAACAAACTCCTCCTAGAGGTTTTACTCAATCGAATTTCAACTTGGTCAGTACCATCTAAATACTTTCAGGATCAACAGTTTCCAAACACAGTAAATCATTACATTTTGTGGGCATGGTGTTAAAATAGGGCGTTTCACAAAAAAACACGTTACTGTTATAATTTCATCATTCTTTGGCTCAACTGATCCAAACTTCTCACGCTTCGTAAGAGTCCAGCCTTGAACAATTCCACATAACACTATTTCACAAAGCCCCACCCATTATGCTTTAACCACACCCCGTCACATAATATTTCCATGTCACATACTTTTCCGATCTCCTCTGAGAGATTTTACCTGATTTACTTGAAATTTGTTAAGTGCCATCTTAAGAACTGTTTGATTTAAAGTTATGTCGAGATTTTTGGATTTCTTTAAGCATGAGGACTTTGTATCACATTATTGTATTGTTTCACCCCAACAGCTGCGTCTAACTCCAAATTTCTGATTGACAATGTGTATTTTTAATGTTGTTAATGTCCTGTGTTGGCACCCTGCTGTTTTAGGTTTCCTCTTTGCAGTAACTGAGGCCTTTTTCCTGGTGCAATACTATATGTTCTAAACTCTTAACAGTGAGAATGAGAGAGAGAAGTTTCAGGGAAAGTGATGAAGATGATGGTGGGACGTGCAAAATGAGGAGGGAAGGGATATCAGAGTCCAAAATACACCGAGGGGAAAAGGAGGGGTGGGACTATGAGGAAGTGAGAGATCTAAATCAGTTACGTGACTTAGTTTGTTCAGAAAGCTGCCAGAGCTGCAGCTCTCTGCAGATCTCTGATGACGGAGGTTGGGGATGACTGGGTGCTCTGTTTCCCAGATTTACCCAATATCTCCTGCTGGAAGCCACCGTCTACTATGGCTAAAACATTCTTCATTAACATTACACTTTACTCCTTCTCTGCGCTCACTGTGGTCCTCAACCTGCTCGTCATCATCTCAGTCTCCCACTTCAGGCAGAGATTAACTTTTTATATTCTCTTTACAGGTTTTGTACTTTTACATGTGAAGAACTGCTGTAGATTCAGAAGAATTGTCTTTGAACTGGTACTGAATAATGTTACTCCTCTCACAATCATCTTTTATTCTGTCTGCCTGACTGCACATTACTGCACAAATCTACTGTGAATTGTTAATGTAGTTGTAACTGTCTTCACCTATATGTTGCTGAACATAAAGCATCCAGATTCATAACTTTGTTGGATTCAATAGTTGTTTGATGTATTTTGATATTCAGTGATGAGGACTCTTTTATAGAATGATGCTTTTCTCTTTTCCTCCAGGCAGCTCCACACACCCACCAACATCCTCCTCCTCTCTCTGGCTGTCTCAGATTTTCTTGTGGGCCTCCTGCTGATGCCAATAGAAACATTAAGAGCGTCACATTGCTGGTTGTTAGATTACCTTGGGTGTTCTGTTTTTAAGTTTGTGACCGACATCATTTTCACTACCACAGTTTTAAACATGATGCTCATATCAGTTGATCGCTATGTTGCAATTTGTGACCCTCTGCATTACACCACCAGAATCACTGTGAATAGAATTCAATTCTGTGTTTTTCTGTTCTGGTCCTGGTCTGTTGCCTGCAATATTTACTTCTTTCTTCTGCATGTTGCTATGCAGCTTGTAATTGCTCCCTGCTATGGAGATTGTGTCACCTTATTTAGTCCAGCTGGAGCCTTATTTGGTGTTGTTGCACACTTCGTTGTTCCTGTCACTGTCATCGTAGTTTTGTATTCAAGAGTATTCATTGTGGCTGTGTCTCAAGCTCGAGCCATGCGCTCTCACATCACAGCTGTCACAAAGAAGATTTCAGTGACTAAAACAGCAAAGAAATCTGAGCTGAAAGCAGCCAGGACTCTTGGTGTGTTGGTAGTTGTGTTTCTAACATGTTTTACGCCAACTTACATTTTTGCTTTGACAAAGATAGAATACCCTAATCATTCAGTTGCACTCTTTATTCAGTATCTGTTCTTTTTAAACTCTTGTCTAAACCCTGTGATTTATGCCTTTTTATACCCCTGGTTTAGAAAAACAGTTAAACTCATTGTAACTCTTCAGATACTGCAGCCTGGCTCCAGTGCGGCCATCATACTGCAGAGAGGCTATGGGAGGACGATGCAATGACCTTTTTGAGAAAGCGACAGTTTTTTCTTTGTTGTTCTGTACTACTGATTTAATATTAAACCAAAGTGAAATTAAAATAATCGTGAGATGGGTAAAAAATTTGGTACTGAAAACTGAAACAGGTGATGATATCTCAAATATGATGTCCTGTAAGTGTGACAAGACAGATTTGTGACGTAAATGATTTAATCTTTAAGTCTGTCATTTCAGGGAGTTATATTATGGATGCACTGATGTTAAAACTTTAGCCAAAATCACTCACAGATGTTAACATATCTGCTGTTTCACATAAATATTATTTATCTATGCCTATTCATTAATTAATTCATTATCTTAACCGCTTATCCAGGTGTTCCCCTGTCACGGGGAGGCTGTGCCTATCTCAGCCTGCTTGGGGCCAGAGGCAGGGTACCTCACTCACTCACTCACTCACTCATTCACACCTATGGACAATTTAGAGTGACCAATTCACCCAGTGTGCAGGTTTTTGGACTGTGGGAGGAAACCGGAATACCCAGAGAAAAGCCACACAACCAGGGGGAGAACCTGCAAACTCCATACAGAAGTATGGGAACTCTATAGTGAATGAAGAACAACCAATGTAGAGTCTAGGCCTACTTCATTAGCATCTGAATAGAAGCATTTCTAGTTTCCCACATGAGTTTCTTTTTCTCTGTTCATCGACAACATGTGCTGCAACAGAGGACAGATGTTCACTGTCCACAGATGTACATGGAGCTGAGAGGTACTCTTGTGCAGCATTGGCTAGGGCAGGGAAGTGACATGATGCTTTTCCAACACAGCAGTGGACTCTTTTTCCTGGTAATGATGGGCTCACTCAGATTGCCATGCACCAACAAGAATATATGGAAAAGTCGAAAACAAGCCAAGTAATTTATCAGTTTCCCACCAAAAACTCTTAAGAACCCATACCTGAATACATTCAGGAAGTCGGCCATGTTGAATCCCGTTTTTCGCCATTTCCATACCTTGTACTCTTAGGAACTCCTCCTAGAGGTTTCACCTAATGGACTTCAAACTTGGGCAGTACCATCAGAAGGCCTTTGGGATGAAAAGTTATAAAACGCACAGCAAATCATTACACTTTGTGGGCTTGGAATGGCGGTGAATTATGGTGTTTCACCAGAAAACACGTTACTGTTATAATTTCATCGTACTTTGGCTCGACTGATGCAACCTTCTCATGGTTCATAAGAGTCCAGCCTTGAACACTTCTACGTGTCAAGATTTTACAAAGCCCCAACCGTTATGCTTTAACCACGCTGCCTTACATTATATATCCATGGTGCATATTTTTCTGATTTCTTCCTAGAAATTTTCCGTGATCAACTTCAAATTTGGTTAGTGCCATCTTAAGAACTTTTTGATTTAAAGCTATTTCCAGATTTGGGGATTTTTGAAAGTATGTGGGTGTGGCATCACGTTGAATTTCAAGTACTCACCATTTACAGGAAGTGGCACTAACTTGAGCATACTTTGTCAAGTCTGCTCCAAATTTGTTGTGTGTGGTAAGACTCCGGGCCTAAACAAAACCATATATCAGTTGTGAAAAATGTTCATGTTGTCCCCCATTGGTGACAGGAAGCAATATTTTTATCAGTTTGTTTTTACTTCGCCCCTAAGCTAGGTTTAACTTAAAGAAACATAATTTGGTGGACAGATGTGTCATTATGGGACGCACAAAAAAGCTTTTGGACCCATACTCTTAACCCAACAGGAAGTCGGCCATCTTGAATCAAATATTTAATTTTGGCCATTTCCATGCCTCATAATTTAACAAATGCCTCTTAGAGATTTCACTCGAATTGCTTCAAACTTGGTCAGTACCATCATAAGGCCTTTGGGATCAAAATTTATCAAATACATTGCAAATGGTTACACTATATGGGCCTGAGTGGGCAGGAAAATATGGCATTTTGCCTAGAAAAAACAAGACTGAATAACTTGGCAATTCTTTGGCCACTCTAGTCCAAATTTCTCATGCTGCATAAGAGTGTGACCCTGAACACTTTTACATCACTATATCTCATAAAGTTCTGCCCCTTTTGCTTTAACCACGCCCATATCCAAAACTTAAGAGCCATCTTCCATTTCCACATGTATGAGGTGTCATTGCACTCAGCAGAGAGTCCATGTTTACTGGATGATGGATTGCCCCACCCCTTACGATTAGCCATGCCTCCTTTTCGTGACCAAAGAAACATTTGTTGAACAGTCTTGAGTGAGGTATCATTGAACTCAGCAGAGACTTCTTGAATGGACAGGGATGTTCTCTCTGCTCCTTTAGCTAAGCCACACCCCCTTGATAGTCTGTTTGCCATACCCTCTTCTCAGAGGTACCGATGCAACCGGCAGGGAGTTGATTCAATACTGGCCTGGCTTTGACCCGAGCCCAGAGTTGGACACTTCTGCTTCCATGACTTTTCACCAATTAGTTGCAGTCTTTTTGGAGGAGGTTGATGGTCATGTACCCGGTTGGTGCCAACTCCCCCGAGGTCCATGTTCCTGCAAGAGCACATTCAATGCTGCTTGCAGATTTAATTTATATTCTTTCTGTTTTAGCTGCCAATATTACTTCTGATCTGTTCCTCCAAGCAGAAGGATCCCCCCTTCTGTGGCTCCCTTTGGAGAGTTTTCCCTTGACCACTGAAAGTCAAACGGAAGAGGGTGTTTTATCCTCTACAGACGATATAGAAGTCCTTGATGGTGACAAGATCGTTTGATTTTACCATTCTGTTCTTCTTGCCTATCCTGCATACATTTGGTAATACGGGATGAAACCATGTTTATCATATCAGCAATGATTAGGCATTTGACCCAAGGACTGCCAAGTAAAGAAAACAAACACTCACTGTAATGTCATGTTGAAGTCAATGTATGGTTGCACATATTTTTGAGTTTTTACAAAGTGAGAAAATTGTATTGTTTTGCCCCAACAGCTGAGTAAAACTTCATATTTGTTACGGACAATATTGTGTATTTTTAATGTTTTTTACCCTGCTGTTTTAGGTTTCCTCTTTGAAGTAAATGAGGCCATCTTTACCGGTGCAATACTTTTTTTCCTAAACACTTAGTGGTCAGAGAGAGAGAGAGAGAGATAGAAAATAAAATAAAAAGTTTCAGGGAAAGGGATGAAGATGATGATGTGATGTGCAAAGTGAGGAGGGAAGGGACATCAGAGTCCAAAATACACAGAGGGGAAAAGGAGGGGTGGGATTATGAGAAAGTGCAGGTAAATCACTTACATGACTCAGTTTTGTTCAGAAAGCTGCCAGAGCTGCAGCACTCTGCAGAGATGGAGGTTGGGGATGACTGGGTGCTCTGTTTCCCAGATTTACCAAATATCTCCTGCTGGAAGCCGCCGTCTACTCGGGCTAGAACGTTGTTCATTAACATTACACTGTACTCCTTCTCTGCACTCACTGCGATCCTCAACCTGCTCATCATCATCTCAGTCTCCCACTTCAGGCAGAGATTAACTTTTTAGTTTGTCTTTACAGGTTTTGTACTTTAACATGTGAAGAACTGCTGTAGATTAAGGAGAATTGTCTTTGAACTGGTACTGAATAATGTTGATCCTCTAACTTCTTTAATTCTGTCTTCCTGACTCAATTTTAATGCACAAATCTACTGTGACTTTAGTACTGTGTTTATAACTGTCTTCACTTAGATATTTCCACAATATATGTTGCTCAACTGAAAGCATCCAGATTCATAACTTGGTCAGTTTCAATAGTTGTCTGATGTTTTTTTGTTATTTTGTTATCAGGACTGTTTGTAGAATGATGCTTTTCTCTTTTCCTCCAGGCAGCTCCACACACCCACCAACATCCTCCTCCTCTCT
>JAOWBC010004173.1:0-10400 GCA_028566105.1 Hypoplectrus providencianus
ACCAAGGGGCAGACCGAGTAAAAAAGACAGAGCGGGATTTGACTGGAGCAATGGTATCGAGGACAGCAGTAAGGTGGCTATTGTACTGGGTAACAAGCTGATTGGGGTTGAGAGAACAGTCTGGAGTCAGAGATGAGAGGCTGGTAGAAAGGGAGGAGGGCGGGAGAGAGGAGTCAGGTTTAGTAGAGAGGTAGAGCTGGGTGTCCTCCGCATAACAGTGGAACTGGATGTTAAATTTACGGAAGATATTTCCAAGTGGGAGGAGGTAAATGATGAAGAAGAGTGGCCCCAGGACAGAGCCTTGAGGCACACCAGAGGTAACAGGGGAGGGCTGAGAAGTGAAGGATTTCAGGGGGTTGAATGATGTTGTTGAAAATGGAGATGAGTGTCCTTGAGTTGCCAGAGTTAGCACTGATGAGACCTGAGAAGTACTGGGATTTGGAGTGGGAGATGGAGTCCTTGTAGATAGCCAGTTGGGATGAGTACATGTCCTTGTGAATGGTGAGACCGGTTTTCCTGTATAGTCTTTCAAGCTGTCAGATTTTGGATTTCATGGAGCGGAGAGCGGGGGTAAACCAAGGGGCAGACCGAGTAAAAAAGACAGAGCGGGATTTGACTGGAGCAATGGTATCGAGGACAGCAGTAAGGTGGCTATTGTACTGGGTAACAAGCTGATTGGGGTTGAGAGAACAGTCTGGAGTCAGAGATGAGAGGCTGGTAGAAAGGGAGTCGATATCAATATTCTTGATATTACGGAAAGAAATGATACGGGGTGGCTTGGAGAGGGAGAGACAGAGGGGGATAGTGAAAGAGAGAAGGGAATGGTCAGTGAAGAGAAGCTGGTCAGCAGTACAGTTGGAGGGGGTGAGACCAGAGCAGCAGATCAAGTCCAGGGTGTGTCCTTTTATGTGTGTGGGGAAATCGACAAACTGACGGAATCCAAAACTGTCTAATAATGAGGAGAAGTCCTTGGTGAGGGGGAGAGCAGTATTGTCCATGTGTATATTAAAATCACCAAGTAAAATTACATTGGGAGAGAGAGTTGAGAGGTGGGTAAGGAGGGCAGAGAATTCATTTAAAAAGTCACTGTGGGGCTTGCGGGGGCGGTAGATAGTGGCAATGATAGTAGGAGTGGGACCGGAGATTTGGCAGACGAGGCACTCGAGCGCAGAGAGAGGAGGCACAGGTACAGGGCGCACCTTCCACTTCTCGCGGTGTAATAACGCGAGACCGCCGCCGCGACCCGTGCCGCGAGGTTTGGCGAGGAAAACAAATCCAGGTGGAGTGGAGTCGATCAGCTGTGAGAAGTCGCCTGGCTGTTGCCAAGTCTCACTGAGGCAGAGAAAGTCCAGGTTATGGTGGGAGAGGAGATCGTGGATGAGATGTCCTTTCCCGGAAAGTGAGCAGACGTTGAGGTGATCGAAGTTGATGTTGTGGTTGTCATTGTGGAGCGGAGCGCTAGCCGAGCGAGCTGGCTGGGCTAGCACGCTGGAGTCCACAGATCGGCCAGTGTTCCGGGGTCTGCGGCGAGTGGAAAACCAGAGGGAGGGAATTCCTTTGGAGCCGTTGAAGTGAAAACTCCGCCGGGATCCACGATGGATGTAGCGCCGGTGAGGCTGGAGGGCGATGTACGGGAGGATGGATAGAGCCGCTGGAAAAAATCCGGATTGTCGAGAGCGGAGGCTGAGAAGCTCCGCAGCGGAGTACCGGAGAAGCCCTTCAGCAGTTTGGTAGGGCAGAAACAGGACAGCCCAGACCAGCAGAGACCACGTACAAGCCCCGGAGATCCACATCATGGAGCGCGGCGGAGAGACGGTGACGTGAGCCGGAGCACAGCAGGTAGACACAAATCTAATCGACAGGTCCAACAGGCAAGCAAAACAACGACAGAACAGCTAAGAACTGCCAGGCGAGGGAGGTTGAGTTGCTGTAGCCGTCGAAAAGAATCGGTTAAGGTTTAAAACCTCCTAAAAGCTGGAAGTTTGTCGGAGAGAAGCGGCAGCACAACGCGCCTAACCTCGAAAAGACAAGAAATTTGGTACATGCATTTATCATGGGAAGTCGCACGAAAAAGTCTCAAGGACCCATACTCGAAAATGCACAGGAAGTCCACCATTTTGGACGGAAGTTGGCGTATTAGGCCCGTTTTGACCATTTCCACACCCCGTACTTGAATGAACTCCTCCTAGGGATTTCATAATTGGCCAGTACCTTCATAAGGACTTTGGGATCTTAGGTTATTAGAGGCATAGCAGGATGTTATACTATGTGGCCGTGGCATGGCGGCGAAGAATGGCGATTCGCCAAAAAAAATCAGGTTGTCATAACTTCCTCATAAATTGAGCGATCAGGTCCAAACTTCCCATGCTTCATAAGAGTCCGGCCCCGAACAGATTTATGTAATAATATTTCAGAACGCCCCGCCCCTTTTCTTTAACCACGGCCATTTAAAAATTTTTACCATGTCTCATACTTTAACGCACTCATTCCACAGATTTCACCCCATAAACTTCTCACTTGGTCAGTATCATCAGAAGGACTTTGGAAACAAACGCTATTAAAAGCTCTGCGGACGGTTACACCATGTGGGCGTGGCATGGCGGCAAAATATGGCGTTGCATAATTTCACATTAAACTGTGTAACTTCATCAATCTTTGGGCGATCTGGTCCAAATTTCTTACATGAGATGAGGGTCCAGCCCTGAACATTTCTACATATTAATATTGAGAAATAGTCATAGCGCCCCCCGGTGGAGACAGGAAGTGGCATGTTTTTCACCTGGCCCCAGCAGTACGTTTGACGTAGAGACACACAATTTGGTACACATATGTATCTACTTGTGCCGAACAAAAAAGCCTCTTGGACCCATATGCAAAACTCAACAGGAAGTCGGCCTTGGATCGAATATCGCCTTGTCGGACTGTTTTTGCCATTTCCACGCCTTGTATTTGAACGCACTCCTCCTAGGGTTGGTCTAGGTAGGACTTCGCATTTGGTCAGTCCCATCAGGAGCACCAAATGTTGTCAAAACAATAGAGATTTATGAGTCGGTGTGGGTGTGGCGTGGCGGCAAAATAATGGCGTAAAAACATCAGATGATTATAACTTCATCATACTTTGTCCAATCTGCTCCAAACTTCCCATGCTTCATAAGAGTCCGACCCTGAACAAATTTCTGTAATAATATTTCAGATTGCCCCGCCCCGTTCTTTAACCACGCCCATTTTCCATAATTTGACAATTTTTCGTACTTTTACTGAATTCCTCAAAAGGATTTCAGCCGTTCGACTTCACACTCAGTCATTACCATCACAAGGCCTTTGGGATCTAACGTGATCAATTCCATAGCAAGATGTTACACGATGTGGGCGTGGCATGGCGACAAAAAATGGCGTTTCGCCTGAAAACATCAGATTGTTCTAAGATCCTCATAGTTTCACCCATCTGGTCCACACTTCTCATGCTTCATTTGGGTCCGGCCCTGAACAGATTTTTGGTAATAATATTTCATAACGCCCCGCCCTCTCTTTTTAAACCACGCCCATTGATATGTCATCGTACAAAGCAGCGAGTTCCTTTATCATTGGCATAGCTTTGCCCTGCCTGAATGGTCAGGCCTCCTTTCATGCCTCATGACCCGTTTGTCACACACTCTTCTTGCAGGAAGCGCTTTGCCATACCCAGATTGTGCATCATCCCCAGAGTTTCGTATATGGCGAGGGACCGCCCAAGGCTGCTTGCAGCTTTAATTTTTTTTATATTGTTGCTACTTAAAAAGTTGTGTGCATCATTACTGAAATTAATTAGACAACAAATAAAAGCACCCTGTAATAATATAGTAAAGACAGTTGGAGTAACTTAATTTTAGTGAGTTATCTACTTAAAAACTTGCCTTTAGGCTAATTATTATTAAGTAAGCAGTACTTAATAGAATCTTTGACTGAAAAGGAAATGCTAATTCGCCCAAAGTAATGTAATTTGTTGGTCCAATGTAATTTCAAATTAAGTTGTCAGAACTAAGAAAGACGAATTGAAACTGTTGCGCTGATTTTTTTTGCTGAGTCTAAACATTTGTTTTTAGAGTGTGTGCTCAGGCCCGAATTATACAGAAAATATACAAAAACGCATACAGGGGGCATGCAGCATGATATAAACAGGTGGTATAGTGATGATGTGTGAAGTACAAAAGTACAGGACACCAAACCCTTGAAAATAAACAAAATTTTGTAATACAGAAAACCTAAAGAATTAGGAAAATGTTCGTCTGAAAATGAAAAAGCTGCAAATGGGAAGAAAATGTGAATGAGCTGGAGGAGAAGAGGACAGGATGACAATTCCAAATGAATATGAGAGCCAACCTGATTCAAATACTTACTTTATCACCCAGCCAGACTTCTGTGACAAATCACTTAATATGCAAATAGCTCTGTATTTATTCCACTGACAAATCACACTGTCACATAAACTGAGTCGTGAAATACAAAGCGCACATGCAGTCAGACACAGGTGGTGAAACGCACACACACACACACACACACACAAACAAATACGGTTTATCTGTCATACTTTTCAAATCCTGTGGTGGTTAATTGCTGTTGCATTTGTTCCAATGATAAATGGGAATAAAAGCCACTTCTGTATTGCATAAAGAGGATAGATGCCACAATTCCACCTGCACCTGAGTGTATGTGCATGTGTGCGTGTGTGTGTGTGTGTGTGTGTGTGTGTGTGTGTGTACACATTCACTAATAGTGGATTCCACATCCAACAGGGCACATTTCGGTCGTTGTCTGCTGTCCACGCTTGAAATTATGCTGAAATCATGTCTAACACTGGTAAACTATTTTTATTTTAGCCAAGAGGGGAGTGTGTGAATGTTTAAGTCCACATTCAGTTTGGGGCAGACTGGCGGAAGGCTTTTCATGACTCATTCACACACGTTTTTACCACTCCTCCGTTTTCTGAATGGCTCGCAGTCCTAGACTGTTTTTCAGACTGTAGAGGGGCTATTTAACAGGTCAGCTTTAGTGGGTGGCTTAAGTTGCAGTCCTGCCACTGCATTAAAATAAAGCTTTTTTTAAAAAATTTCACGCCTTCTGGGTAGAAGGCGTGAAATTTTTAACTATCTAAGTAATATATAATAGAATCTACAAAAACAAGGAAAGAAAAAAAGAAGAATATGACCAAAAATCACTGTCAAATAGTTTTTTCTAGGCAAGTTCTGAAAAGGGAACTTAAAATCTAAATTGTTTGCAAACAGGTGGAAAAGGGGTTGATTGCAGCACACACAGTTCTCAGTTCACCAGGAGGTATGTATCCCCCCACCACAAGTTTAAGTCGCATTACCTTTGACATTAATAATTACAAATTTCAGCGCATTTCCAAGCTCAGGAAGCTCAGCACTTCCTTAAGAGGAAAGCTTGAAATACTATTGTATTATATTCCCCGCACATATGGAAAAGTTGGTTCCATAAGCCTAGAGGCAAAAATACAAGAAAATAAAATTAAAAAAAAAAAGACTGAGCCAGACATTCAGCAAATTTGCCAGAGACAATGAAACCTTGTGTGATAAGTAGCGTTTCAAGTAAAGGATACTATTTTGAATCTCTGCGAAAGCTGATGCTGCAAGAGGAATTCAGAGATTGTATTTCCGATCGTACTGTGGTCCACCTGAATTTGCAAAAAGCAAATTCGCTTTTGCTGCTGCTGTTTTGGCAGAATGTGCTCATACACAAAGACTGCATTTTCTTCAGAGAAACCTCACAGCTCCCCGATTAGAACAGGTAATGTCCAAGCTTCTGGGCCCAAACAATGAAGAGCGTGATTGTTTTCTTTGCCACAGAGCTGGACATGTCATCCCTGACTGCCTTACTCTGAAGCTAAAAGAGCAAATGTGTAGGAGTGTGTGGCAAACAAGATTGCTTTGATCAATTCTAGGGTCAATGTTTTGGGAAATTTTAATGATGAAAAGCCTGAATGTTTTCAGCCCTTTATTTTGGAAGGGTCTGTGTCACTACCAGGTGAGCCTGTCAATCAGTGCATGATGCACAACCTGCGAGACACTCCCTGCTGTCAGTCAGTAATCCTCACTGGTATGTGTCCCTTTTCTGACAAATGTTGTAAGGGACTGAGCTGGGTTACGTTTCTCACCCTGTGCATTACATGGGTGTTGACTCAGAACCTGTAACTGGTGTGTTTTCTGTAGCTGGAAGTGCTGCAGCACCATAAGTCAGGTAATGTAGGCACAATTTTCAAATTTGAATCATTTCCTGTCCTGTGCAGTCTCCAGAGCTCAGGCAAAGACAGACAACACTCCATCCATGTCAGTTTTATCATGTCAGAATTTAAAGAACAAAAAGAATGGGAGCAAATCAAACACACCAGGGGCGCTCCACCAGTTATTCACTGCCACCACCTGATGCTTCCACAGAAGAAAAGAAATGTTTCAGAATCTGCCAGTATTTTTTGTCACTCTTGTTTAAAGTCAGATGTTGTGAAATACTGCTGCTCCTGTCATGTTTGTTAGATTCCAGAAAAACAGAAGCAGGTTATACCTGCTGCACCGCTGCATCCTATACATGCTGTAGGTGAACCTTGTGATCATGTAGTTGTAGACTGTGTTGGCTCATTAGCCAGGACTGAGAGTGGGAATCTTACAATGATGTGCACTTCCACTCGATTCCCCAAAGCTGTGCTGCTCCTGGAAATAACATCCAGTTCCTTTGTGAAAGCATTAACCAATTTTGGAGATGGGGGTTGGAGCAGTGTCATCAAACGTTAAGATTCATGAAACGTAAGTACTGTTTGGAAGTGAATACCTGGGATGAAGGTCTCCCCTTCGTGTTGTTTGCCACATGTGAGGCTGTGCGGAGTCCTTACTATTTAGAGCCATGCAGCATGTAGTCAGCAACACTCCCTGCAGTCTGTTAAAATCTCTCCAGGAGCAGGTTCTCGCACATGAGTCTGAGGCAGAGGGAGGTGTGCTAGATAATGTCAGTAAATTCAGTAACAGATGGCATTGTGCTGACAAACTGGTAAAAGAGACTCTGTCCTTCCCTCTGAATGTGATAAAGGATCACTATGATCATTCTGCTGTTCCCTGGAACTCACATGTGGGTGAAAAAGTTTTGGTTCTGGGATCACATCAATATGATTAAAACGTATCACTCAAGAGACAAATCATGTGAAGAGCCTGCCTTCAAACAACACCCTTACCATGTGAATCCTGCTAAATGTGAGATGATGAGAAAAGAGAGAGAGTATCTCATAGATAGTTGGGCTCATGGAGTTCTCCATGCTTTTTAGAAGCAAAATCACCACGATTTATAACTGACTGAAAAGTAAATGCCACCTCTGTTTCAGACTCTTTGCCTCTTTCTCGGATGAAGGATTGCATGGACAATTCACGGACAGCAAAATCTGTGACTTGCTTAAAGCAATATTTAAAAGGTTGGTTAACATAAAATATCAACAATCGTGGATTTTTGATTTAAGGGGAGAGGTGTTACGGCCTCAGCTGTCAAAGTATAATTTATGTAACAAGCAGCTTCATTGGAAGACCAGCAAAAAATGGTGATGTAGTGGGCTTATATCGTACATGGGCTTAAAAGGTCCACTTAATTCTGAAACACACAAGTTACTGTGACATAACTCTTCAGATGGTTGTTGATGTGAGAAAATGCTCTTTACTAGATGGTATTTCACTTCCTGGACACAAAAGGCATGTAAAAACTTCTTGTTCTATTTCTGGTATGTAGTGAATCAACACGACATCGACTCAGATGAGTTTTAAGAGCACTCCATGTTTTGAATGAGCATGGACATTCATATGCGCATTATTATAAGTGCCAATGACCTAAATGACCACAATTCATTTTGCAGTGTTTCATTAACTGATACCTCGTAGATGCAGTCGCCAAGCACTGTTTGAACCTCCACATTCAGAGCCTGAAAAAAAGTACAGTGATTAGTAATCTCCTCAGCTGTCAACATGAATACTGCTTATAAAACAGATATAGAACATAGTAAATAAGTTAGATATAAATACATTGAACCTCTCAGGGTCAACTGCACCAGACCTGTATATACTTTTACCGATTATCAAAATAATGGATTTAAATTAAGTCCTCTTGCTTTGTATTTATCAGGTGAAGATAGGGCTGTAGCCAGGAATCCATAGACATTCTTTCACATATACCAGGGAAAAGTGCAAAACAATAGGGTGTTCATAAAATGGAGACAAAATAATAATGAGGAAAACCTCTGCTGCTTTCTTAAAGCAGATACTATGACTTAATCTTTCTTTACACAGTCAACTGCTGAGACATACAAGTCAAGTCACAAAGCCGTCCTTAAGCAAAAGTGAAACTCAGACTGGCCACTGCAGTGAAACAGAATGCGTAAATATTGTTTTTAATGCGTTATGTATTTAAAAATAAATCGCGCCGTAATTGCATTCTCTGTGACAGCCCTGGGTGAAACACAAAGCAAACACAGCACAACCAGCAAAAACCTTTCATTCATTTCATTATCCATTACCGCTTATCCAAATCCTGGTTGTATGGTGCTGGAGCTGATCCAGCTGACACTGGGCGAGAGTCGGCACAGGGAGAACATGCATACACACAAAGGAGCCGACCTTCTCGCTGTGAGGCAAGAGTGCTCAAACAAAAACCTCTTTCACAGAAATGAAGCACATGAAAACTACGTGTTTAGTATTACTCTAGGATAATTCATTAGATTTCATAATATGATATGAAATTTAAAACTTTTATTATTATTATTTAATGATGAATTTAAGTTGAAAAACTAACATCTAAAAATTATTATTATTATTATTTCATTTAATACAAAGAAAACAGGGTACTCTTCAGCTGGATCCAGCCCTTCTTTGTATGCAATTTCATTATCTGTTATGAAACTCTCTGTTCCAGGTTCTGAGAGCAAGTGAGAGTGAACCCATCCCTCTCCCCCTTGTGTGTCTTTCCCTCGGTGTGCAGTACGCTAAGCGTCCCACAGACAGACATCCTGTTTATTTTCTTCTTCTTTTGTCTTATTATTGTAGCTATTACGCAAACAGTGCAACTTTATGATAGTAGAAGAGGATGAATGCCGTATTCAGGGCACAGGGCGCCTGTGAAAAACAGTGTGCCATTTACGCACAGCTCCGACGGCCATTCGCAGTGTTGCTTACTGTTAGCGGTTAAGAAAAAGAACAATAACAAAAAAACAACAACAACAACAACATTGTTTTAAACGTGGAAACTTTAAATAATATGTAAAGAAACTGGAGTTATTGGATTGGACGAACTAAAAAAAAACACTAATAACATGAACATTTTGCGATTGCCGGCGATTGCTCCGACCTCATTCTTCATATTGTCTTAAAAAATATTGAGTGCTGTTTTAGACCTTTGAGATCAATGTAAGAATACAATAGCAAGAAACTATGTGTACTATGTGTGTGTGTATGTGTCTGTTTCAAGCTAACTATAACCCATTTCCAAACTACCAAAACACATGACCAAGTGCAATATAAATAAAAACACATAAATTTGTTGACACAAGGTATAGTTACAAAGATGTATTATTCTTAATTATTAAGGATTATAATTATTATTAAGGAAAAGTTTGTACTTATAAAAATTATGAAGGACAAAAGATTCCCCATCAGCACACACAACATACTGTGCATGTCTGAGAACGTGTCATAGTAAAGCGTCTTAAATGATTTTGTCCGTTTGAATCTCCTTTGTTTTGTAGAATTGAAGTCTATCTCTTAATATTACGTTACTCCAATAAGACCTTGTATTTTATTCTGTAAAAACTTAAAAGCTATAGAAACTTTACCACAAACAAGTTACATAATATGAAAAAAAAACATCACTACTTCTTTTCTTAGAGTGTAGAGCCATTACTGTCATATGTGGGTGGAGCAGAAAGCTGTCTCAACTGTGTCCCCCTCCTTTTTCTTTTCTACATGCCCGTCACTGCAAAGTTCAACATAAATAAAAGTAGCACATTTAACATCCATAATTTGGGCAATCTTTCATACAATAAGGCCTTGATTTCAGTTGAAGAGCAAGCAGTTTTTTTTAAGTGATAAAATGATACATACATAACACATATGTCCTTCAGCAGGACATAGGTGTTATGGATGTGTCCTATATAATGAGGTTATGTTTAATCCATATTATTTGTCGCTCGGTCTACGAACATATGTACATGCTTTTTTTCTGACAGACAGACAGACAGACAGACAGACAGACAGACAGACAGACATATAGACAGATAGATAGATAGATAGATAGACAGACAGACATATAGACAGATAGATAGATAGATAGATAGATAGATAGATAGATAGATAGATAGATAGATAGATAGATAGATAGATAGA
>JAOWBC010004175.1:0-10391 GCA_028566105.1 Hypoplectrus providencianus
CCCAGAGCCGGCTGAGATAGGCACAGCCTCCCCGTGACCCGGGATTACCTGGATGAAGCGGTTTGGAAAATGAATGAGTGAATGTTCTGATTTTACATATGTGTTGATTTTTATTGCTTTTTATTGTTTGTTTGTTTTTTTTGTTTTTTTTAAATTCTTTGAGGAAAATGATTTGTTACCTTCATGATATTATGAAGGGGAGAGGTAAACATTGTGGAGGTCTGGTGAGGAATTTGGTGTGTTAGGGCTAAGAAACAAACAAATATAGATTAAATAATAACAATTTTAAAAAGCCCTATTTAATTTTCTCTCAATCCTTCGTTTATGAGACCAGCCTGCCTGTTGACTGCTTGGTGTGTTTTGGTTTTGTGCTTGCATTTGTGTGGATAACTTTCTTTAATTGTGAATCTACTGAAAGGCGTAATTTACATTTTCCTTTTGAATTGAGCATACATTCCACAATATTATATGAGATGATGAAATAATTTCTACAGGAGAAAAAAGGCTTCCAGAAACGGAGACAAGGCTAACTGATCTTTCACCTGCTAAACATATTATAGGTTACTTCAACTTGATACAATATAAATACTGCTGAAAGTATTAGTACGTATACCAGTAATAGTTGTCAGTTGATTTTATTATTATTATTCAATATTAATATTATTTTATATTAACTATAAAAAAGACATTTGACAGCAAAGAGTATCTACAATACAAAAGCATTAAGTCTGAAATTTGATATAAAGGCACAAGTGCTGGGTGCAATATCTTGGTTGAACACTTGAGGGTGTTGTTAATCTGATTATGAACAACCACCTTCAGATAATGAGAAATGTTAAACTAATTCATGAGAAGACCTGAATTGTCTGACCAAGCTACAAGAGCATCGACAAGAGCAAAAATACATAATTGGACCAGAATCTGCAATTCTATAACTCTAAAATATTTGGTGTTTCATTAACAAACTGAGGTGCACTCTACTTTAAAAGTTCACCTGAATGAGTCATTATTTTATTGTTTATCTTTATTGTTTATCTTTAATACAGACCTTTTTGTATGACTAAAGGCATACTATGATTTGACTTTACACAGTAAACACTGAGCACAGAGATGGGAATGACAGTGAGACAGACAGAAAGTGAAAAGGGCTGACAGACCAAACGTCATTAGATTTGAGAAGCCAGTACAGACAGTGAAGGTTTATCTTGATTGCAAGTATTCAAGAGAATAGCAAAATTAAATGGATGTGTTCATAATGACTTAGCTTTAGACTTAGACTTTCTTTATTGTCACTCGTTATCAAAAAAAAAAAAAAAATCTAATGATATCTTACTGTTGCTTTAACAAAACATAGGTGGAGGCTCTGGTGTTCATCAATCATGTATACATGTAACATTTAATTTGAGAAAAAGCACCTCAATTCCTCATCTAACATTTTTAAGTCGCTGAGAGCAAGTAATTTATCAGGACAACATTGCAATGTGTGTTGATTATATAAATATAATAATATTATAATAATATAATATTCATGACTATTTACATTGTAGATTCTCACTGAAGGCATCAAAACTATGAATGAACACATGTGGAAATGTGTACTTAACAAAAAAGTGTGAAATAACTGAAAACGTGTCTTAGATTCTAGTTTCTCCCTTTGCTCTGATTACTGCTTTGTTCACTCTTGGCCTTCTCTTGATGAGCTTCAAGAGGAAGTCACCTAAAATGTTTTTTTTTAACAGGATTATTTTGTGGAATTTCTTGCCTTATCAATGTTGTTGGGACCATCAGTTGTGTTGTGCAGAAGTCAGGTTGATACAGAGCCGACAGCCCTACTGGACAACTGTTTAAATTCATATCATGGCAAGAACCAATCAGCTAAGTAAAGAGATCATTCATTCATGTTCATTCATAGTTTTTCCAGTGAGAATCTATAATGTACCTAGTCATGAAAATAAAGGTTTGTCCAAACTTTTATACTTAGAAATTATGTGAGGGCCTTACCTTGGATAGATAGGGTTACAATAAATTTACAGTATTATATATATATCCACTCGCAGTTTAATACAGGTCAGCAACTCATTATAAAGCATAAAACATAATGTGATAACGTTGTGTGTTGAAGGTGTTATACAGCATTTCATATGGAAGTTAACGTTATACTAATTAATAATAAAGTGAAATATTAATGTTAACACATTGATTAATAGCATTGTGAAGTATGTATAATACCTTATTTTACAGGGGTTATGTTAGAGACTGTCAGTTAATGTCCAGATAACACTATGAACTTATTCGGTAGTTCAGTGATAAAACAGCTACACAGACAGTCAGACTGTCAGTGTCAATACGACATAGTGACTCTACAACAGTAACTCTAGTTTGGTGGCATCATTGTAACGTTACGACTCAATTTGCCCTCCTCAGAGACCCTCGCACGATCCGCCCACGAAGGTCCACGGGATCTTTCAAAGAGGTGATGCCATTTTTCAAGAGAATTGATTGGTCGATAGGCGGTGCTTTCATAGATGCTGATCTCTTAGCTAGAACATGACCTGTTCCCGACGAGGTTAGCGTCTCAGCCTGATATGCTGTGGTGATCTAGCCAGATTAAAAGGGAACCACCTTCGTGATACCGAAAACCCAGGGTTAGAGCTGAAGTTAGCTCGCTAACGCTCAAATCCAGTTTCGTAGTACAGGGCTCTGGCATAACACTAGGCCTTTTCTATAGGATGTTGTATCGTTTCTTACTGTTTCATGTGTATATATGCTGTGTTTCCTTATTCCCCACATGCGACATGTTTATTTTTGGATATTATAGCTGCATTCTCACAAAGCCACCCACAGGATAGCGATTTGATGAAAATATTTACATGTATGTAGTGCGTCATCATTAACCAAAGGTGGCCAGTGACGTCAAACGTGGGACATTCAAGCATCATGAAAATACATAGTAAATACAAAGATTGTTCACTGATAGGCAGGCAAAAGACAGTTGAGAGGAAAAGGCATGAAAGAGGTCCATATTATTAAAAAATAGCAGTGTTATATGGACAAGCATAACGAAGTGTGATAATAATTATTATTAAAATGAAAGCTTATATTTTCGCAGACTGAATAGTACTCTCTGTGAAGTTTAAGGAGATTTTGAGATGTGATTGGATGGTTTTTTATTGTGGAATAGCTAGGCTCTGTTATAACCATAAAAATGGTAATCTAAGCACAAATCAAGTCCAGCAAAGCATAGTTAATCTGGAAAACACTGATAGACAACAAGAACAGCAATTTCTGAGTTTAACAAAAGATCAAATGACAACTCCTGTGCTAAACACATGACATAAATTATGACTATGTCAGTCATTGTTTAGCCTGCCTCTTCGATGGCCATTACAATGTCCTACCATGAAGGTTGAAAACGGCTAGTTTACTCGTCCTGGTTGGATGACGTTTTCTAAACGAAGGTTTGGCCACACCTTGCTTACACCCATCAACAAAAATGTTCATGTGTGCTCACGCTAAGGTCGTTGTCATAATTCCGACTGCAACTGAAGGCAGCGGGGGGCAGGAGGTGGAGAGAGATAGAGGGTGAATAACAGTGAGACTGGAGGGGAGAGAGACAGCAGCACCCAGCTAACGCCAATACAGTGAGCTCGTTTACCAGATTCAAAGCGCTATTTTGCGGTAGTGGCGCATCATCTTATTTGAACATTTCCTTTGGAACTCCATCATAACTTTGTCGATCGTGTTTAAAACGGCACAATGAGCGCCGGTAGCTAACGTTAGCTAGGTTAACGTGAAAACAGAAAGGGCATCTCTCTGTCTATGGCCGTACAGCCCATTCGAAATATTCGGATGACAGTTTTAGTGTGAACGTTTGTTCCGGTTCCGCAAAAACTACCGCTGCGCAATTTACCCTGGCCGGTCCTGGTTACAACAAACGCAGCGGAGGGAAACCACCGAACTGTCAAGATGAAATTCACGGAGCATCTCTCAGCTCATATCACCCCGGAGTGGAGAAAACAGTACATCCAGTATGAGGTAAGTTAGCTTAATTTTCAACCTGCACTTCGCTAGCCACTTGCTAGCTGAATGTGCAGCCACTGACCTACAGATGTTTAGTTTTATACCGGCTTTGTCTGTTCAGAACCATTTCAGTGTAGTTTGAGATGGCTTCCTTGTTCTGTCATTGTACGAGGAGCCGCTTTATTTTTTTGTTGCTGCACCAATTCATCAAGCAACACCAGCCCTCTGGTGTTAGCCAGCTAGCAAACTAGACCAGCTGGATTTGTTGTTTGTTAGTTGCTCAGCCGGTTACCACCTCGGTCACATTTAGCTATATTGAGCTGCTACATACGTCGGCCCGCAGAGCCGGGTCTGTCTGTCCTGATAACTTCTTGGAATGTGTTTTGAAGACATTTGGCTGAGTCATCATTTACTGAGCTAAGGTAAGTTAATGTCAACCACATTGTCTGTCCCCAAATGCAGACCTAACTCAGCATTCTTGCTGCTGGTGATTTTATCATAAGAGTTGATGGAGTCACTCGCTGACAAGAGAGTTGCTGATAGCTCAACCTGCAACCTTTGAATCATTAATGCTTTTTATAACCTACAGTTCAACTTTTATTTTTATTGTGCCTTAATTTATTGACAGGTCTAATGGTAAACACATTATACAAACTCCCAAAGACAGCATGTACATTTGTACTAGTATATTTTATGTTGGTATTTCAAACATACTTTTCAAGGTTGTATATGGGATCCATAGTGTAGCGTATTTTTACATAGCAGGGACCATGGTGCTGACCCGCTAGAACCCTAGTATACAATCAGCATCTTTCAATGTGGCTCCTGACCTCGCTTCCTTTTGCTTGTCTTGTTTCTATGAACGGAGATTACGTTGTTATTACCAGTGGATTTAACATGCTAATGTTGGACTTTTCCCACTAACGTTAGCCAGTATAACTCCCATTGCTGTTAAACAAATGCAGCAATATAATGTTGAAGCTGGTTGATGGTCATGATAACCCCACCCCCAGCCCCCCAAACGGTTTGTGGTTTAAGACCCGAAAAGAGTTGGTGCAGCTCTAGGAGCCGTTTTCCTGGCCAGAAGCCGGTTCTGTAGCAATCGAAAAGCAAAGAATGGACTGAGGACGCACCGGCCCCGAACCAGTGTTGGGCCGACCTGTGCCTGCCTGGCGAGATCTGCATGCACATACAGACCGGTGTTGTGCCAAAAAGTGATTGTCTGCCAGAAACTGATTTCCGGTCGCAGGAACGCAAAAACGTCAATTTCTCTGGATGATCTGCTGTCTATCATTTCTTAAAGTTTAGACTCATCAGTTATTTTTTTCTTTTAGAGACAGCTAGCAGTTACAAGCAGTCAAATGCTTTTCCGTGGTTCACATGTAAGGCTGTTTGGAATGATTTTTTTAAGCTTAAGATAGCAGGGGCATCCAGATCTTGGTAGGAAAATATTAGTATGGCCAAATAATGCATGCTCTACCTAAGTTTTCTGATTGATAGTGTGATTAACATACATGTAATAACAAAGTAAGCAGAATTTTTGGGGTTTGCATTTGGCTGGGTAGTTAATCACTCAGTAAGCAAGTTCAGTGAAGAAGCTTTAAATACTGCCATGATAGGAATCTAAAGTATAATTAATGATCCTAATCTTTAATAAACTATAGAAAGCAGATCACATACAACACTAATTAAACCCAAAAAAATCAGGACCGGATTTTAAATTCGGACTTAATTGTAGAAACAGAAAAATGTCTGGTAGTTTCACTACATGCTGCCGGCTCCTGCAGGGTGCATACAGATCTTGGCGGGCAGGCACAGGCCTGGGAACTGCTTTGGTCAAAAAGGGGTAACAGTGCACTGAGGAAGTGATCAGCCAATGACAACAGATGTGTATCGTAAATTCTTTGCTTTCCAAGTTCTTGGACAAGCATGCAGTTACCAGACTTTGGTTTCTAATTACGAAAGAAAAAAATCAGAATAAATGTCTTTTGTCTTTTTAATACACATCCTGAAACAACAGTTGATGGTGCAGATAACAATTGTCAGGTCTGACAGAGTAGCTTAACAAACAGCAGGGCTGAGAGTGTCTGTTAGGGGAATATGAAGCATTTAAGGTGAAATTTGTGATTACTAGCCACATGTTCCAAATACAATTCTGTATTTTACCTTGTGTAACTTTAGAGTTTTTTTGCAATAAGCCCTTCATTGAAACAGCAGTTATTCTTGTGTGATGTCACATTGAGCAGACATGGAGGAGAGGGTGAATGTTGTCTCTCGTGGTAGGCAGTTGTTTTTATCTCTAGCTTATGCAAGTTCAAATAAAATAATGAACCTCCTTATTGATTGGTGCCTTTCCACTATTGTTCCATAGGGGTTTGATTTACCTAAAAATGTCCAATTGGTTAAAGCAGATATTTGTTCCCCTTTACTTCCCTGCACTTTAGTATGTGTGATGTTACTGCCTAGACATAAGTAAGCTTTATTTATTTATTTATTTTTTTACATCTGTGTATTTTATTTATATATTTATAGACCGTCCTGTTAAGACAGTATTTAAGAAGTGCTGTCCACATGTTTACATGTTATGTTTCATGAAAAGTTAGACATGTTAAAGTGGTAAAGCCACAGATTTATTTGCTTTATTGTTATAATGTGCTCTTTAAATAAATCTGATATTGTTTATTATGAAACAGTGGTTATTGAAGAGTGCATGAGAAGAGGACCTCAAAAATAATCACATATTAAATCACAATCGCAATATTGATGGGGAAAAAATCGCAATTACGGTAGATTATTTTCCAAAGTCGTTCAGCCCTAGTCTGAAACCATTATTTTTTAATCAGAGAGAACATTTTAAGTACCAGGGTTTTCGTTGTTCAGAACCAGATGAAGTCTATAACCTCTTATTCATACATGTATTATTGCTTCAACTTTGAAAGAACACAAACAACACATGCTCAAATAACAGCATTTTTTGTCATTGCCTGCAATAATCAGACCATGTCTGCACTGTTTAACTTGCCCTCACAATACTCCTCCTTGTGGACTCTGCTTTTCAAGGAATTGTGGTTTCAGTAACCAACTTACAAAGCTAAAAAGTTCCCAGCTACAGTTGGGATACCATCTGATTTTAGTAAATATTTTTAAATTGATGTGCGTGGATGCAAAATAAATAATATTCACCTTTGATGAATGTGCTTGTTAGGGGGAAAGTCAGTCCCAGTTAGGCTACTTTCTGTCGTGGTCCTGATAATAGCTGTAAAGCAAACTAAAGCAGCATATCTCCATGGAAAAATATTGGGGAAATGTTTTTTGAAAAAAAAAATTGGGAGTGTAGATGAAAGTAGAAGAAATGGTCATATACTTTAAATGTTGTATAGTAAGCCTATTTATCAGTGGCAAAAAGAAAAAAAAGTTAAGGATAGAAGAATGTCATGACATGCAAATAAACCAGACTACAGTAAACACTAATTTTGTTGTGTCAAAAAAAGTTTATTCAGTTTATTCATGGTGGAAAGAAACTAAATAAAATTCCCAAAACTGTCTTCCCTAAACATGTCATAAGCACAATGATGTATCCATTTTCAAAAACAGGAGATCAGAATCGACTGCATTTAGTGGCATGGATGTCAAACTTTGGTCAACACCAGCTAATGCTATAGTTTGATTGGCCTGTCTTCGGTGGTTGGGACTTAGTGTAATCTATTTTTTTGCTGATTGGTTTTTGTTTTTTTGAAAGCTATTTTGTGTGACTAATTTATCAGTTTCCTGTCAAAAGTCCACATGAACACTTACATTTGCAGAAATTAGCTCCACAGCACAATATTCATTTAAAAAGAAATGTTACTTTTAAAGCTGATTTTCATGTTATTCTTGCTATATCCTTCTTCCAAAACTCTGGTGAGGAATACCATGGGCATATGCCAAGAGTTCAGTTATCATTAAAATCCAATTATGACTCATGTGGGAACTGCATGCCAAAATACCCAAAACCTAAAAAGCATTTTCCTCCAAAATTACTGTATGACTGATTTTCTGACGAGCAAAGTAGCATTTTCAAGGCTTTTTTACTGAACTGAATCTGGTGCAGTCCTCACTTCACATAAAAAGCTGCAAATAATTTCCAAAAGTGTCGGAGAACAGAACAGCAAAAAGGCCTTATTAATTTGTTTGAAGAAAATATTTGACTAGCTCAGCTAAAAACGCAAGAACACTGAATTTATCAGCATGTTAGTGCGCTGTTTGTTTTTGAGTTTGTCTGCAACTGGTGGGCTACTGATAATGATATCTTCAACTGTTCTGGGGCTTATTTTCACAACAGTTGCACATGGTCTCTGTTTTTTTTTTTTTTCCTGCTCATGCAGTGTTTGGATGCAGAACAGATGTAGCTTGTTGCTCCAACCAGCTGTAAATCTGGCTCTGGGCCCAGTTAGTTTTAGCCCTGTGAGGATGTCAGACCTACACTTGAGATTTGCAGGGCCATACTGACCAAGGCTGTAACGTTCATGTCATGTTTTCTCCTGCCAGCTGTGTTTGGGTTAGACACATAGCAGGACAGACAAAAAACGCGGAACCCTGAGCTGTTGTGATCCACAGCCAGTATTTCATAAATTATCTCACAGGATTGTATTGTTTGGATTAGATGTCTGATTCTGAAGATTTTCTTTTGGATTTGGAAATCCTATCTGAATTTCAATCCAGAAAAATTCGGCATTGTGGTGCTTTAGGAAAGAAATCTTGCTAAAATATTGTATCCTTTGGATTCCACAACAGAGGTGGTTTTGGCATCTCAACCAGCCTGTGAAATTTGTGAATTAGACAAAACCAAATAATGAAGATTGTCCGACAATCACATAAAAAAAAAAAAAAAACACCACAAGTGTACCTCATCTTCTTCTACACATGGCTGAGGCAGCCTAGTTGAAGGATGAAAGCTTACAAAGACAACAAATAACAAATGCCCAAAATGATTTAAAACTAAAATGTAATGTAATGTAACTTCCTGCTGCAATATACCATTTACACTCAGACTTTATGAGTGAGCATAAACTGTCAGATATTTGTGTCAGTGTGGTCCTTATCTGCTTTAAGGTGATGGGTTGTGTGTTTAGAGACGGTTTTCTGTAAAAACCTGGTTGTAACGAGTGGTTATTTGAGTTACTGCCTTTGGTTCATCTTCACCATCCTACATAAATCACCTTTCTCTCTTATTCTGATGCTCCTTTTGAACTTCAGCAGGTCCTCTTGAACATGTATATACATGTCTAAATGCATCGAGTTGTTACCATGTGATTGGCTGAATAGATTTTTGCCTTAATGAGCAGTAGATACTTTTTAAGTGGCTAGAGAGTGTATCGTAGAAAATTGTTTTCAGTTGACCAAGTATATTACAATCAATACAAAGCTAATTAAATGTTTGTTTGTTTTTTGTTAGGGTTGGTATAGAACTGGTGCCATGTATACTAGAAATGTGTTAATTTGCCACCTATTTAGTAAATGATGCAGTTTACTTCAGAAAGTCATCCAGTAATTATGACAAAAATTTAAAGAAACATCTTATAGAATAAAATGATGGAGTGATGAGATTTTAAATCAAAAGGTCAAAGGTCAACATCATGGTGACATCTCTGTTCTGCAAGAACACCTCTCTGGCCATTTTTGCAAGATTGTACCTAAGGAACAACAAAAGGATTCATTGGATCATCAGATACTGAATGGTTGAGACTTGGTTTGAATGGTTGTACTTGTTTGGTTGATTTGAATTGTTGTGCTGTGTTTAGACATGATGGTGCTGTAAGGTCTTTGAGTTCTTGTAATTCAGCATGGGTGGAAAAACCATGCCGCAGCAACCCTTGTTCATGGGAAGTTGGTTTGCTGATGGTAGCTAGTTTCACTTGGAGTGATGAACAGAGCAGTTGACAGAAAAATAAGGGTGAATCAACGATTCTCTGTTGTTACTTGCACTCATTGTCTGAGTCAGCAGACATTTAAAAAAGAGTCTGAAATAACACTGCCCAACTTAGGAAACACTGCTAATAAGTCAATTTTTACTGGAGGTTGTGTGGGATTATTGTTGGGGAAAAAAAAAAGTTGTTTAGACCTGGCATTGGATACAGATTGGAGTGATGAATATATTTTGGCTGGAAACAAATGAATTAATTGACACTAATTGATGCAGTAACTAGCTTATGATATCAGAGGACAAATCTGGTGGTCATGGAAAAATATAGCTCTGTTACAGAAGGGTCAAATAATTGGCTTGCAAGAAGCAAAGAAAACATAAGGAAAATGAGATTAAAGGGATAGTTCGGTATGTTTAACATGAATCTGTGTGGCATCAGCATAACCAGTGTTGTGCATTCTCACTGACT
>JAOWBC010004176.1:0-10373 GCA_028566105.1 Hypoplectrus providencianus
ATGAGGCGTATTAATTTAGGTAGGAAAAATATGACGTCACTGAAGGCCTACGGTTGAAATGCACGGCCCGCCACTGAAATGCATGTATGCATGAACTGTTTGCCTTAAACTAGGACCTGAGAGTGAGCTGCGTGTGTGTGTTCTCTGTGCCACAGCGCCCCCTGTCAGGAGATTCTGTTGTGGTACTTGAGCCACGCTGAGACGTGTGCAGCCCTGTCAACACTGAAGCAGCTGTCAGGTCTGCAGGCATGTGAGAACGAGGTGGCAACAGGATTCCACTTCACTCCAGGTGGCGATGGTGGAGCCAGACTCAGATCAAGAGACAGCTGCAGGTGACCTGACACTCAGTATCACATCAAATACTCCCACTAGTGAAAAGGAAAAGCCAATCAGAAAACGGTCCAAAGAGCCACCCTGTATCTTGTTCCACCTTCACTGCAATCACGACCTCAGTGTCTTGTCTTTGTCCTCTCTTCATCTGCTGCAGTGAAGAGGATGATGCTTTGTATGAGAAGATGTCAGGAGAGCAGTGGAGGCTGGAGTGTCTGATGCAGCTGCTAGCTGAACTCCAACACTCTGACCTACCTGGAGACTTCTTCCTGGTCCTGCTGCAGGTAAGGGGCACACACATTCTGTACAGCTGTAACAGATGATTCCATTCAGTGTAAAACAAAAATGACTACCTTTGGTTTTAGTTTTGCTAAGACTGTAGAAAAGAACTGTGCTGCATTCTGCAAAGACGAACTTCAGTCGATGCCCATCCTAAACTTGCTTCTCCTGCAGGAGCTGGCCTGGGCAGCTGCAGAAGATGGAGAAATCAAAGAGGAGCAGGAACTGGACGTGTCAGCCATGACACTGCTGGAGGTGGAGCAGCGGCTGCAGGCTTCAGCTGAGAGACAAGGCCAGAGACTCACTTTGCTTCAGGTGCTGGCTGTGATGATTGAGTCTCTGCAGCACACTGTGCTGCTGAGAAAAACCTCACAGGTGAGTTGAGAGATATGTGTGAGAAAAGCTGGCATGTTTGTAAACGGGAGAGTCATTGGCAGACAGATACACTGAACAACAAGCCTCCTTGGTAATATTTAGAAGATCTAACTACAAATTACATCCAAGTTTTAATGTTTTGGACAGCATGTTTACGATTAACATTCTTGACTGTAGTGAATCCATTGTTACTTTTTTTTTTTTTACTATAAATAACAGTGAACAAGTCCACACATGGCACAAGCTTATCAACTCACGGTAGACTTGGCTTGCTTGTGCAGAGCTGCACCATGTTCAGCAGACTGGCCTTGTTTTGAGGGCCACTGTATCCTAAATTTACATTGTGTTGTCGTTTTGGTAAATGTGTCATGTCCTACCCTCTGTGAGTAGTAAGCCCATCTGGGATTTCAGCTCTCCTTCTTGAGCATGTTTCCATTTTAAATTCCTCTTTTCCTGTGGAAGTCATTGTAATGGAAGCAGGCCACACTGAGTCATGCTGCCACATAAAAATAACCTAATTGCTTCATTTCGGCTCAGGTTTATGTCGGCTGCCTGGCTGACTGCTAGGGTCAACAAACATTCCCTTGGTGATTAAGAAGTGTCTCTGATTGATTATTTAGTGAGGTAAAGCCAGTGACTTATTTTTAGATGCCTTAGCATGGGATGCCATAAAGGTGGTTAATACTTCTTATTAGATTTAGCCCTAGTTTTTACCACTACATTTCATTCATCTTATTCTTTCTACAAACTCTCTCAAACACATCTGAGCCTCTGAATCTTTGTGTGTTATGTGTGTTAGTGATTCTGTGTCTTTTCTCCAGGTGGTAGACTTCATGGTGTCCCTGCTTCAGAGGGCCTGTGTGGGTTTGGATCAGGCCACTGGTCCAAATCTTGGGAACCCAGTCGAGAGCCAGACGCTGAGCATGGGGATGGGCCTAGTGGCCACTCTGCTGTCCGATCCTCAGGTACAGCTGAAACACTCACACATGCCTATTAAACTGCATCTGCGTCACGATTCATGTGTTTTCTATGCATTAGGAATCAGTTTTTATAGCTGATGTTCACTTATTACAATAGGTTTATAATGTGTAACCTTGGGGATATGATTTTTAGGTTAATTAAAGTAAAAATAACCCTAAACTGGCTACATATAGACTTCACTGGTGCAAGCTGAGGATGCTGAAAACATTTTCAGCTGGTGTTTTCTTCTTCACTCTGTAGTAATTCAAACCCCTGTCCAATGGGTGCCATGTGCTCACTGATGAGTATTGTCTACAGCTGTCTTTGAGATCATGTGCATGACTTCATTGACTAGCTTACTACAACCATGGCATCAGTAAGGGTTGGCCCTGTGTATTTTTAGATGCTGTTGGACCATGTCCTTTGGTTATTCAGAGTACCACACCGAGGAGACACAGCAGCAGAAACCAAGTGCCCTCATAAATGCAATCTGTAGAAACTTTTTTTGGATTCCTATAATCATTATTTAAGAATAAATTAATGAAATACAAAATATGTCTTGTGTTCACACACAAATAGATAACAGATAATAGTTTTCTGACCCTGCCTTACTGAATAACAAACCAAAACATTTTTTTAATGTGACTTCTGGTAGAAAGCATGCACTGCTTTCTCTTAGACAACCTCTCTTTCTATTATTACAGCTCAGGGCAGAGGACTACTCTTCTATGTCCAAACTCCTCCCACCACTGGAGACGCTGTCCCAGAAGCACCCCGAGGTGGTCATCCAGCAGCTGGCGTCCAATCTCCGAGCGGTCATTGCCACTCACGGTGCCTACCGGCCAGAAGACTTCACCGCTGCTACTCAGCCATCCAGGAACACTGAAATAACATCAGTGCCCAACAGGGATAAACAAACTATGCCAACTAAAGCAAACGACCCACGGACTAGTCCTCACTCATCCCACCCAGATGGTCATTTACCAAGTAACACCCACACCAGACATCCAGCATCCTCTGCAAGGTCTGCAGGAGGAAGAAGCCCAGAAGCTGGAGGGACGACCTCTGGTACCAGTAACCCCTGCCCACCTACCAAGCCCTTTTCTGATTTGCTGTTGGAGGCATGTGACCCCGACGTGCCGACCAGGGCATTCGCTCTGAGGATTCTGACCCAGCAGGTGCAAAAGAAAAACCCGGAGGCTGTCCAGGCCCAGGAGAAAGTCCTCACGGTGGGTTGCTTGGTTTTGTATTGTACTTGATCCTTGTTATTAGCATCAAGTCAGTTATGATGCTCTAAAATATTGGGTTTAGCATTATGTGTCTGGGAACATTCCAACATAAAAGAAGTTGAATAGAAACTAGTGGGATAGTTTAACCAAATTTAATGTTGAAATCCTATTTTTAGTTAGCCCTAAATGCTATGAATTAAATGGTATCCAGCCAATCAGATACAAGCATGCACAAACAAGTAGATAGCTTTGTGTCGGCATTTGACAAATAAATTATAGATTACTGCTCTGAAGTTACAACGGAGGAAACTGTTGTGGCAGTCTCTTAGTTTTAGAAGAAGCTGTGCAGGGTTTTACTGTCTGACATTACTCATTTGATCTGACACAACATGCCCATGCCAATGCCATCCCTCATGTTTGTTTTATTGTAAGACTTTTCTTGCTCTATTTACTTCTAGAGGTGGTTTTATATATATATATATATATATATATATATATATATATTTGAGATTTTCCTCATTAGCTTCCATAGCATTCTTAGCAGTTATTGTCGGGGCCGGGTCAGGATGCTTCCACACTGAGCCTGCTGCATGTTTCTTGTTGAAACAGAAGCCGTGCTGCCTTGCTCACCTATTACACACTGTGCTAGCAGTGGATTTATCTGTGTCTACTGGGACATTATGATCAAACGTGGATAATAAATGAGTCGGTTGAACCTCTTCCCCAGGGGAGCCGGGCAGGACAATGGTGCGCTCTTGGGACTTGTTATCCTCTGTTGCCCATACCACCTTAAACAACTCATTTAGTATTCTCTATAATCAGACCCCCTCCCTCAGTGTGTACCTTAGACACCCTTCAACCCCCTACTGCTACAGCAGAAACCCTCTATTGATCTCTTCACCCCATTTATGTCCCGGTTGAGTAAAGTTCCCCAATACTGAACAGGTTGCCTTTCATATGTTGTGTCCTTCTTCCTTATTTCCCCAAAGCTCCTGGGGTAAGGTTTTCATCATTCCCTTTGATAGTCGGTCATATTGTTATTAATGCATTCTGTGCTGTGCCAGTATTGATCCGTTTTGGTTCTTCCAGCAAGATCAATATTGGGGAAATCTTAGCTGTTTTTCACATATGAGTGTTAGAATATTCCAAATAAGGTGAAACACACATATTTACCTATATCTCTGTGTCTGTGGTGATTAATCATGCTGATTGTTTACCCTCTTTAGCTCTACTTAGAGAATCTGGAGCATGAAGACTCATTCGTCTACCTGTCAGCTATTCAAGGTAATATGATCCAGCTTGGACGAATGTGTTATCATTGATTTTTATTTTTGCTGATGTACAAACATGGTTTGTTTGACAACTGCTTCAGCCAGGCAATTAATAGACAGTCACTTTTGAGAGCAGATGGACTGATTTTGAACTGTCCTTAGGTCTGGCTGCACTGGTGGATTCTTACCCCGAGAGGATTCTGGAAAGGCTCCTAAAAGACTTTCAGCATGGCCCCTCCCTTCCGAAATCCAAAAAAGAGCACTCTTTGGAAACCCGCCTCAAAGTGGGAGAAGTCCTGATGAGGGCAAGCAGGGCTATGGGTAAGAGTCATCTGCTGCCTGTTCACATTTATGGAATCATTTCATATGATAGCTAGTAAACAGACTAGACTGTGTTCATTTGATGTTCACACAACAGATATTGATATAATTTACTCATTCATTTTATGTCCACTTGGAAAAAAAAAAATTCTGTTATTTCTTTTTTGGTTTGTTTTTCAAGGTAATTATTTCTCTTTTAATGAATAATTTCTATTTTTTGTTGTTTTTGTTCTCAGTATTTGTTTTCAATGTTCCAGAGTAATTTATTTTTATGCTTTGTGTTTCATGGTAATTTTTTTCTGATTTTCCATTCTGCTTTTTCTTTTCTTTTTTTAGTTTAGAGAGCAAAAATCGATGCATTCCTTCCTTTATTGAGTATGAATTGGAAGAATATTAGAATATCCAGAACAAATAAAACAAATACGTGTTATTTCAGTAAAATATGTCCATGTGTTAATTACAACCTGCCGTTTGTCAAAAAACATCCTGTTTGCTAAAGTGTTGGTGAAATTATTAACCCTAAGTCTTAATCACTCATACAAAGAGCCAATATTCAAATTTTTGTAACAGGTCTAAATACAACTTTAACTAGATGATAATACTGCGTTGCATCTACTGCACATGCAAAGAGACAATTTCAACACAACAATTTCGAAGTAGATAAATCAGTATTGGGTTTTTAGCTGGTTAGGCTAAGCCAAGTCATCAAAAACAATTGCTTTAGCTTAAAGTGTATTCTGCTGAATGAGCAGCTCATGTTCACCTTAATACAACAAGTCAATCTTGAAGCAAATCTAAAGCAGAATTGTAAGCAATCTCGATATGCAGCAGCAATTTTAAAATGCCAACATGGCAGCTTGGCTTATTAATGCAGTAGCTTTTTTTTCCCTGGTTAACAAGGTTATTTACTTCGGCAACTGTCACAAAATGTAAATTGACAGGGGTTGGGGCACCAGCAGTGTTGCTCCTGTTTGCATAATGGGGGGGAGCTGAGCCTGACCTTTGCATTCTGTGGAGGGTAGCCACATGTTTTAAAGTGTGTGCCCTTATCTGGCAGAAAGAGCACTCATTTATCTTTAGAATTCCAGGGATGGTTATTCATTTTTGCTTGTTTATTTTTTGTCTGTACTTGTTTACATTATTATTATTATATGGACAGCTATCACAGTGTAGCCACCACTCCATAAAAGCCACAGTACAGGCTTGTTTACTATGCAGATCTCTGTTCAGAAGGGACCCTGTGTATCAGAACCTTTTTCCTGATTGAAAACCCTGTTTAGTTTTCTCCCAGCTTTGGTTTCATCTGCCAGATTGCCATCGTACCACTTCCCTGGGACAATCAGGGGGTTTATATCCTTGCTGAGAGATTGGATAGACCTTCAGTTTGCTTCACAGACATCCAGAGAGCCTCTGTGTTTGTCTTGAACCCCCACCAAAGGCCAAGACTTGCCTTTTGCCAGGCTGTCATTTGTAAATAAGATTTTCTTAATTGAATCATGTGGTAGAGGGGCAAAGAAGCACTTGCAAAAAGTCATGTGAGCTCCCATAGTGTGCACTGAATGTAATAAGAAGATACTACGAACACATTAAATTAATTTGCATTTACAAGAAGGGATGTATTAGATGTGTCAGAGTGGTAACAGTCTATTGAAACAAAGACAAGAAAGGAGAATAGCTGGGTTGCTGTTGGGTGTCTGTGTGTGTCCTGACTGTCTGGCTGTGTGTGTGTGTGTGTTGTGGTTTTTAATCTTGTGTTTCTCAAGAAGCGCTTGGAATTCTAAAAGCAAAATCTAGGACAGACCTAATAGATCGGTGCGCATATACGCAAGTGTTTGTGGATCAAAAGGATATAACCAGCTTTAAGATCCAAACACACACACACACAAACACAGGGGTCAAGCAGGTCTTACTACGACGAGCCAGTCAGCCGGTTGTCCCCTCTCCATGGAGGCATCTGGCTGTCCTCCCTGCTGCTTGGCAGGAGCAGCTGTAGCCAGCAGTCGGCTCTGTTCTTTGTATGTCTGCCTATGTTACAGTGTCCCACAAACAGCTTGAGTATGACTGCACGCTGTAAACAACAATATCAGTCTTATGTCAAGATGTTAATTTGAATGAATACATTTAAAGCCCCCTCACTGATATCTGAGATGCTCAGTAATCACTTTCTACAATACTGCAGGAAGTATTTCAGCATGTAACTGAGCTGTGTTTTTTTTTCACATGGATCTGCATATCGAAGCTTATTGGTATGGGTGTGATGTCAATCTTTATCAGATTTGTTTAGAAAAATATGCATCTTGGGGTGATCAGCTTTATGTTTTAAGAAAGCAATGTAGGCAGGGGTGAGACTGTAGAGCTCTCTGATATTTGAACAGTCTCATGCATGCAGCTGTGAACAGCAGTGGCGTGCCTGCTCGTTCGTATAGAGTAGCCCCGCCTTCCACCTTTTTCATTGGTCAGGAGCTGCACAGTCTCTATACACAACAGGCTTCCAAAAGGAAACAAAGATCACAACAGATGTAACATTAGCTGTCTGCAGTTTATGCCAGGATATAATACCTTGTGGGGAAACATTTCAACACAGCTAATTAATAAGGCATTCCTTTTAATATAAAACGTTTCGTGAGTGAGTCCCACCCTATGGTCCTACAACTCTTTACATTTTTATAGTTTAAATTGCTATTGTGCATTTATTTCCTACAATATCCTTATCTAAATTCGGACAGGTGAAATGCAGCCTTTTTACACATGTGCATTTTTTGGTTTGGCTTATACAGGCAGCATTGCACATTTTAAACCAAAGAAAAGAAAAGAAAGAAACAGAAAATTCAATGCTCACCTGCTTTAACCCAATAATCAACACATACTATTGTATATAATACTATGTTACAAAAATAACATTGTCTTTAAAAGAAGAATAGAACGGTCCCTATATATTCTCAAATACATGCCTTGTAGCTGTGAATATGGAAGTTACTCTTTCAAGTTAATCTTGGAAGTTAAGTGGAAGATTTTTGAACATTTGCACTATATATATACTACAATACTTGGTCCAGGATTTTGTGTTTTCCACATCAGTGCAAAACTTTTTTTGGCATTAAGTATGTAGAGGTTTTATGAAAAAACATTATTTTGAGATGTTAATTAATATTACATATTTTTGGTATGAATTAATAATTACTCATAAATGCTGTAGTATCCACTATGGACATTTTACTTAAAATCCCAAATTGAAACTGGCTGGTAAGCTTAAAAGAGAGGGCAAGGAAACACCAGTTTTATTTTTCTGATGTTCCTGTATTATCCATAGAAGACACAGCCTGCTGTTACTTATGCATCCAGAGAGCGTCTTTGTTTAACCTGATAGACAATAAGTCTATAATCATAAATTAAATGCATTGTAGATGTAAGTCCTTTGCTAACCTGTGTGTCTGGTCTCTCTCCCCTGTCTTCCTTTTCCAGGGGAACTGACACCCCACCTGGGCCGTCCTCTGGTCGGCGTGTTCCTGCAAGGAACCAGGGACCCGGACCAAAGCGTCCGGGCCAGCAGCCTGTCTAACCTGGGGGAGCTCTGTCAGAGACTGGACTATGCCCTGGGAACCCTGGCTCAAGAGGTGAGAGGGAGCACACTGACATGAGACCTCTGGGATCCTCCTAAAGGAACTGGGTTTTAAAACATCACTTTCAGAGCATTGTAGCTCCAAAATTATTTGTTTTTCAGAATAGTCCCTCAAATATAGGGCTGTTAGCTGAACAAAATGGTTCAAAACAATGGATGAGGAAAGTTTTTGATTTTATGATATGCACTCTAGTCACTTTTATATTATAGCAAAGAATTAGATATGTAATGTAATTCAAGTAGTGATGTAAATATTTATGATAAAAAAGAAAAAATACAACTTATACAAAGTCTTTCTAATAATTTATGTACATACTACTTATAGGATCAGTTGTGTTAAAGTCAGACCCTTTCCATCCTCTCTGTATGCGTGCAGAACATCTATTGCACACTGCTCTGATGTGTCTGAAGCAGTCAGTCACATGTCGGTCAGCTTAATCCTCAACGCGTTGTTGGCTCTTTGTTGATGACCACTGCTGCAGAGTACATCATTACTTCAGTTTTTAAACACATTTTAATGCTTTAAAATGATGGCTTCATGTACCAAAACCACAACAAGAAGTTTATTTATTGGAAAAAAAACAACAAATGAACTCCCTGTTATCAGCCAAAAATATATTGTTCGGATATTATTTTAACATTTCCAAATTAAATCAAGACTGTTGAAGCTAACGGTGTGTATTTTAAACTGACAAATTACAACTTGTGTTGGTTTTATGCACCTTTGTGTGTTGTGCATGAACTTGCCGACTCATATTGATCAGGATGTGAATTGGCAGAAACTTAGCCTACATTTACATATGTGTGTTCCAGGCTGCTGCTGCGGTCATAGGCTCAGATAAAGATGCTTGTGTGTGCGTGTGTGTGTTTGTGTGTGTATGTGTGGTCACTGGAGCCGGCTGGCATGAATAAGCAGCCCTGTCAGCTGGAGGAACAGGGACGCTTATTCACGAACCTGCTGACTTTTTCACCCTGACTGTGTGCGCGTTGGGAAACGGAGGGCCGATGAAGGTGTCGATGTCTGACCAACACATCCATCGATCCGGTTCAGTTCTGGGACTGACCTCAGCAGTGTAGGCCTGCAGGCTGATCCGGCATCTTTGAGATAAACATGTAAAATGGAGAACCGCTCCATGAGAATGCCATGAGAACCAGCACAAAAAAGTCAATGCCTAAAATCTGACAACAGGCCAGTACTATTTTTTTGGCCCAGCTGACGCCCAGTTTCCCAGGAGCTAAAAGTCAGCCAGATGATGCAAGCTAAGTGAGCAGCAGCATGGAACGAGTTCCCCTTTAGATTACAGCAGGACAACATGGTCTAATATCTCTGGAAAAGGTTTAGGGTCATGTAGGAGAGAACATTTTTTTCTCTTCAAGAATGAAGTCAAAATGTTGACAATAAACTCGAAATATGTTAAGAAAAAAGTTGAAAGACAATGTCAAGAAAAAAAAGGAAACATTTTAAAACAAACGCACATGCGACTGCTTGTCAATAAGCCCTGTTGGTGAAACTATAGTACAGAATTGGTTCCTGTAACAAAGAAATTCTCTCTCTTTCAGCTCATAGAAACAGAGCAGTATTCAGTATTAAGACACTGAAGAGAATTTCCCAAAAACTGCGTCTGCTTCACACCAGCAGCCACAGCGCTCACGATGGTTACGATGGACCAAGGGAGACGTGACAACTTATTTTTCAATATTGTATTGTGACTTATTTCAAGATTTTGACTTTATGCTCAAAGCATAGTCATTTAAAAAAAAAAATTCCTCCTACCTGGCCCAAATTCTCCCCCGTAGATATCAGCCTGCATGCTTGTTTTGTGTTTTCTTTTTTTTCTTTAGTTGACAAGACAACCTTTCTCTACTTCACATTATACCTCACTTGTGTTATTTCAAATTAAGTCTGTATTTCATTTAGTTTTTCCATCATAATTTATATGTTTTTTAATAATAATACACTGGATAAAGAGCAGTAAGAAATAGATAAAA
>JAOWBC010004178.1:0-10367 GCA_028566105.1 Hypoplectrus providencianus
GCTACATCAACTAGCTTACTACGATTTACCCGACTTGAAGAAGCTTGCGTGAAAGTGAGGAGATTTTTTTTAGTATCGATTGTTTTTAGGATGGCCCGAATTTTAACAGCAAAAGAAAATTTGGTGGCTTTGTTGAAGCAGTATCCGTTCATCCTTCGTTCTGACGAAGAGAAGAAGAAGGTGAAAGTCCTTGGACCTGACTGTCCTGAGCTCAACATCACCCAAAGCACCACCGATCGTGGCAGGACGTATAGCATACTTTAGCATTTAGCACTTGCACTAACCCAAAATACACTAGAATGCAGGAAATTGCATCCAAGAAATCAAAATTTTTCGGGGGGAGGACCCCCAGACCCCCCGACTGGGTTTAATCAACAAATTCTGTTAATATTTGCCAGTGTGCCCTACTAAATATTTTTCCCACCAGCCGCCACTGGTGAGGACTGTGCCTGTATGGGAAGGCTCAGCTGGTTGTCCTGACCTAAACTTACACCAGCCTGTAATACAGTTTATGAGGCTGTTAATATCAACCCCAATGTGGTACACAGGGCACAGTGCAGTCCATGGTTTTAAAGCAGTCCTGCAAGGCTTCTCTAGCCTCATCAGTCCAACTTCTTCGCTGATAGTATAAACAGAATGCTACTGTGGTCTGCTCTTCCAAGAGGGGCAGGGCAGTGTCTGTATGCAGTGTCCTGTTCTCTGAATTGCCACAGACATAAAGCTGATAAAAGGTTGGGAGAGCATAGTCAAAAGGTAAATGATCAAAATCCCAATATTTGGCCACATATTTTTCCAGGTGTTGGGACAGTAACCTAGACAAGCTTCGCTGGTCCAGGCCACAAGTAATTGGTCCCGTGCGTATAATCTGGCCCTGAGACTGAGGGAGGTGATGGTGTCTGTCATCCACACTGACCAAACTTGCTGTTTCTCCAGCAGGCTCATCAGTGATATTGTCCCTCTAATTTGAGATTTTGGTCCTCTCTAGTTCATTGGCTATACAAACTTTTTGCTGGGTTGAACACCAATATTTATGGCAGACTCTAGCTGCCCAGGTTTTAAAGGGAGGGAACCAAGAGCAGATCCAGAAAAGGCTTGCAGCGATCACAGTGTTAACCAATTTTGCCTGTCCGGCTGCTAGACCGTAGTCGGGCAGCACAGGGGAGAAACCGTCTCCTGGGCCGAAGTTCACTTTTGATCAACCTTGGGGTTAACCCCTTTCAATCTGGTAGCGGTGAAGCACTTACGACACAGGCTCCGGGTTGGCTGAGAGATGGTGTCTTTATTCGTCCTCTAACAACTTTTTTTCTGTACACCATTGCCCTGCTCTGTTCTAGTTTCTGCTCGCCACCTTTTTCTTTTGCTCTCACTCGCTTCGCTCGCTCGCACATACCACAGTGCTATACCACTATTATAACAACAGTTTATTTAAAAAACAGCCCAACAGGCAAACAGAGTCTTACAGGCAGGTTGCTTTAATGGACAAGCCAACAAGCAGAATATCAAAAACACATCTCATCATCGGCATCGCAGTCTCGGAAGACCATAGAAATATTGTGCCAAGTAGCTAGGTCTTGATGCAGCTTCTACTGTGGCTGATCAGACCAGCACAAGAGAGGCAGACTCGGCCGCAGGTGGCGCACATGTGGGCCGGTTCTGGAGTTGTTGAAGGTGTGGTAGTGACCAGTTGTTTTTGCTTCCTCTTTGTCCTCTTTGCTTCATGGTGTTGAGCCAGGGTGGTTTCATGTTTGAGCAGGCCGTTGTGGAGTGCCTGCTGCCACTGAGGGCGGTCCTGTGCTGCAGCTTCCCATGTGGAAGGACTGATTTTGAAACTCTTGAGGTCGTGTTTACAGACATCCTTGAAGCGTAGCCGAGGGCGTTCGATTGGTCTCTTGCCAGATGTCAACTCTGCATAGAGGATGTCTTTTGGGATGCGACCATTATCCATCCGTCGGACATGTCCCAGCCAGCGGAGGCGGCCCTGCCTCAGTAGTGAGAACATGCTGGGGAGCTGTGTGTTCTCCAGGACTGCTGTGTTGGTCACCATGTCCCTCCACGTGATGCCCAGTAGACACCTGAAGCAGCGGAGGTAGAAGCTGCTTAGCCGCCGCTCTTGGTGGGAGTACAGGGTCCAGGCTTCACTACCATACAGTAGTGTGCTGATCACACACGCCCTGAACACCTGTATCTTCGTGTGGATGCTAAGTTTACCATTGTCCCACACTCTCGCGGTGAGCTTCCCAAAAGTCGAGGAGGCTTTTCCGATGCGGCTGCTGAGTTCAGCATCGAGTGACAGGTTGTTGGTTATTATGGACCCAAGGTAGGTGAAGGTGTTCACCGCTTCCAGTGTGTAATTGTTGATGGTGATAGCAGGGGGGTTTACAGTACCTTGACCCATTGTCTTGGTTTTGGTTAGACTGATGGTCAGGCTGAAGTCCTGACAGGCTTGGGTGAACTGGTCCAGGAGGGTTTGCAGGTGCTCCTGGGTGTGTGCTACCACTGCTGCGTCATCAGCGAACAGCAGGTCCCGGATGGTGAGTGACCTGACCTTTGTTTTTGCTTTCAGACGGGCAAGGTTGAATAGGCTGCCATCTGTCCTTGTGTGGAGGTAGACACCCTCAGTTGCTGTGCCGAAAGCTTGGCGCAGGAGGAGGGAAAAAAAGATCCCGAAAAGAGTGGGTGCCAACACACATCCCTGCTTGACACCCCGACAGATGTTGAAGGGGTCTGAGGTAGACCCATCATACTGGATGGTGCCTTGTGTATTAACATGGAAAGATTGAAGGATGCGGAGGAAATTGGGAGGACAGCCTATCCGTTTGACCAGCTGGAAGAGGCCCCTTCTGCTTACGAGGTCAAAAGCTTTTGTTAGGTCGATAAATGCCCAGTAGAGGGGTTTTCTTTGCTCGCTGCACTTCTCTTGAAGCTGTCTGAGGGAGAAGATCATGTCAATGGTAGACCTTCCAGCTCTAAAGCCTGCCTGTGATTCTGGATAGATCTTTTCAGCGAGGATCTGGAGTCTATTTAATACGATTCTGACAAAAAGTTTAACAGTAGTGCTGAGGAGAGAGATACCATGGTAGTTGTTAGAGTCACTCCTGTCATCCTTGTTTTTGTATAGGGTGATGATGGTGAAATCTCTCATGTCCTGTGGGACAGCACCTTCGCTCCAGCACATACAGAGGAGCTTGTGGAGATCGTCGATTAGAGCAGGCTTCCCACATTTTAGGATTCCCGCTGCTATGCCATCACTGCCTTGTGATTTACCACAGGATAGGCTGTCATTTGCTTTGCTTAGCTCGTCGGTTGTTGGTTCCATGTAGAGCTCTTCCGCTACTGGTTGCTGTGCTACATGACAGAGGGCTGCATCAGAGACTGTGTTGTCACTAGCACAGAGCATGGAATAGTGCTCTACCCAGCGTTCAAGTTTTTTACGGCGGTGATTTCAGTGGTGCAATTGTGTGGTGTGAATGTCCAAGTGCCTTTTTGATGCCGTCATACATGCCTTTGGTGTTTCCAGAGTCAGCAGCTGATTGGATGCTTCTAGAGAGCTGTAGCCAATAGCTGTTGGCACAGCGCCGAGAAGCTTGCTGGAGTTTCTTCCGTAATGCTCTAAGGACATGCATCTTGGCATTTGGCGTACTTTTGTAGTTGGTAAGGGCGATACGTTTTTCTTCCAGTATCAGGGCCAGCGTGGGTGCATTGACCTCGAACCAGTCGTTGGACCTTCGCGATCTTTTGCCAAAAACTGCCAAGGCCGTACTGTGGATGGAGTCCCGTAAGCCATCCCAGCACTGCTGGGCAGAGCAACACTGGGGTAGGTAGGGCAGGGATGTCTCTAGAGTAGAGACGAAAACAGCAGCTTTGTTTGGATCAGCTGCTTTGTTGCTGTCCATGCGAAGGGGTCCCTTTGGCTTGGCTCTGTGGATATTTTTTGGTTGCAGTTTAACTCTGCAGCAGACAAGGGAATGATCTGTGTCACAGTCTGCACTGTGGAAACTACGGGTGTGGAGGACGCTTCTGAGATCAGAGCGCCATGTAATGATCAGGTCCAACTGGTGCCAGTGGCCAGATCGTGGGTGTCTCCAGGAGACTTTGTGTCCGGATTTAGTCTGGAAGTATGAGTTGGTGATGCAAAGGCTGTGGCGTGTGCAGAACTCAAGGAGCCGCTGCCCGTTCTCATTCATTTTACCAAAGCAATGGTGACCCAAGCAAGATGGCCAGGAGTCATGGTCTGCGCCAACTCTTGCATTGAAGTCACCAAGCAGGTAGAGCTGATCTTGCTTCGGTAGGTTTTTTATAGCCACCTCAAGTTCATCATAGAATTCGTCCTTTATTTCTTGGGGGGCGCTGAGTGTTGGTGCGTACGCACTCACAAGGTGGACAGGACCCATGGTAGTATTCAGGCAGAGAGTTAGAATTCTTTCTGAGCCACCTGTAGGTGGTACTATTGTACCCAGCAGAGTGGTTTTGACTGCAAAACCAACTCCATGTTCCCTGTTTTCACTGGGAGGCTTCCCCTGCCAGAAGAAGTTGTATAATTGCAGTCTTGCAGGCATCGTTTATGTCAAGCAGGTTGTCTGTTAGTCCGGGTGTCATGGTCCTGACATTCCAGCAGCCCAGACGTAGTGCTGGAGTCTTTACTCTGTTTGTTTTGTTTGGTGCACAGATTTACAGCCCACTTGTCAGGATGGATCCCTTAGCTTCATGCACCCAGTGAAGCAGGCGGGCTGTGGCGGGACAGCACCTTATTGGCTGGGGGCTGCCCAGCTTGAGGCGGGCGGTAGCTGTCCAGTGAGATGAGTCATCTCTCCCACCGACGGAGGCAACCCCTGGCGCCCAACTCTACGCCAAACGAGAAAGGGCTTATAACCGGTAACTGCTGACCTCCCGTGTTGTGTCTTCTCTGCACAGTGAAGCTGGAGTTTCCTCTCCAGGGAACAAGATGCCTGGGCAGAATGTATGGAGACCAGGCAGCAGGGTCTCCCTCTCTGCCTCACTGGCGTGATCCAAAGGAAAGGAGAACCAATACATTTGCCGCCAGTTCGGCTGCAGGAGTTGCCAGAACAGTGTTATACTCACTGAGCTGCCTAGCGGAGTCCAAGCCGGGTTTTCTGTCGGGGTGTGCTCCCTTAGCCTTTTCCACTCCAGAGGATACCCACAAGGCAGTGGGGGGGGTGGCTATTTATCCCATAGGCGGGGCAGTGGTTGGCGGGCGCCAGGGCGTGTCCACACACCGGAGGGCCTGCACACCGCGCCTCTAGGGCCCATTGCTGCTCCAAGATCCCCTCCAGTTTAGCCTGGGTCCGCGAGGATGCAGTTACCATGTGTGGCCACGAAGAGACACTGCAGGAGTCTTGGTGGTGGAGAGGCTATGTACCAGCAGGAGGAGGCTTATGCACTCGGCTCCCCTTTTCACCCCAAGGGGCTAGCTGGCAGCGGTAGCTGTAAGCAAAGGGTAGCAAGCAGGAGCAGCATGCACATGTGCTATCTACAAGCGCCTCTACTACAATTCTAACGCACTGACGCATCACACACACCCTGTGTGCAACACACCCACACACAAAAACACAACCAGCACAGTAATCCATCAAAGACAGGGGGAAAACCCTTAGATTAAATCTGTAAAGTTTACTTCCAGGGAGGTCAAGCAACACACAACACATACTGAGCAGATGAGCTGACAAGACTGAGCTGGAAAGAAAAGCTTTAACTACTCAAACTGGTGACAGACAATGACACACACGTGATCAACAAAAATGGCGGGAAAAGAACAAAGACAGAAAGTAAGCAAAAACTGACATGATTATGGCAAAAGGACATGACAAAACATATTACAAAATAACCAATGCACAGCCCTGTCATACTCAAGCAGACAGAGGAAGATAAAAACTTGAGTCCTAGTGGATATCCTGACAGTGTGTGATCAGGACTCTCACACTCTCTCTCTTTCTATCAACTGGGAAGGATGCCTATATTCATCACAGACTGACATTGTGTAGATACAGGTTCAGTAAAAAAAAGAAAAAGAAAATATGAGACACCTAAATATTAATTGTATTAGATTTCAGTGAGCCTGTAACCATGTGTCAACAGAATTCCAAATCAGTCCCCAGTAAAGAGAGTTGGCACCATATTCAGGTGACATCACAGGAAAAAAAACGCTGAAGACAATATACTGAGTTCAAGCACTTTATTGTCATGATTGACAAGCATGGAAAATAAAAATATGTTGTTTGAATTAATGATGTTACCGTATTTTCCAGACTATAAGTCGCAGTTTTTTTCATAGTTTGGACGGGGGTGCGACTTATACTCTGGAGCGATTTATGTGTGAAATTATTAACACATTATTACCGATATATCATTTCACATGTTATTTTCACACTAAACCACAAGAGGGCGCTCTAGGCCTGTGTTGATAATTTCAACAATTGCGGTAACTTTTAAAAACAACAGAGAAGGGCTTAACAAAAATGGCACCGAAAAGAAAATCATATTCTGCAGATTACAAGCTGCAAGTAGTAAAATATGCTATAGTTATCTGAACAACTCTTAATATGTTATGTTAACATACCAGGCACGTTCTCAGTTGTGTCATGTAACGTAAGCATACCGTACAATTATTCAGCCTGTTGTTGCCTCTACTCTATTTTTATTTTAAATTGCCTTTCAAGATGACATGTCTGTTCTTGGTGTTGGATTTTATCAAATAAATTTCCCCCAAAAATGTGACTTATACTCCAGTGCGACTTATATATGTTTTTTCCTTCTGTATTATGCATTTTATGGCTGGTGCGACTTGTACTCTGGAGCGACTTATAGCCCGGAAAATACGGTACCAGCAAAACTGATCTGGTGTTGTTCCAAGCAGAAATTTGAGAAAGAATGAGAGGAAATAAAAAGAGCCAAGTGACAATACCAATCAGCAACAAACTCGATTTTGTGCTGCCACTCCATGGTAAATAAGGGGACAGCTGATGATTGAACCGGGTAAATATCAAAGCCACTAGACTTGAAGGGAGATCCACTCCTGCTTGCTCATATGCTAGAGCTATGGGATCCACTATCCAAAGGGCTAAATGCAGTTTAGAAACAGCTCTTCCCAATGTGGTCCCTCCATAAGACGCAAAAAAAGGCTGTCTGAAGGACTTGGTGAGTTTGATATAATAATCGGAGGGCCCTCACAGGGTGCAAATAGTTAGGCTTCTTGAATCTCTAGAGGCATGTGATGGAGCAATTGCTTAGAGACTAAATTTCTAGCCAATGCCTTAGGCTTAAAAGTTGGATTTGGAACAAGGTGGACCATCTTATCAGCTTCCCTAGACTTTAGATATGCTACTCCTATGAAGGTCAGTGATCAACAGGGGACCTAACTGGGGATTCCAGGTGGGTAGCAGATGCTTTTGGGATGGATGTTTCCATCTAACCCCTCTCAAGAAATTGAGTAGTCAGGGGATGCATACCTAGGTAAAAGGTAGGTCAGACTGCTGCAAGATACATTCTGATAGTGGATTCAGCCCGACCTAGGGCGAAAGGTGCTGGGGAAATAAAGGGTGCCTGACATTTGGCAAGTCACTAAACACTCTCCAATTGCATTTATGCACCCAACAATGCATTGACCTTACCTTCCTCAGAAAAGTTGACAGGAGATGAAGTGGTGGGTGGAGGGAATGTAAAGAGCCTGAGCCTGAAAGGCCTCAGGTAAGAGAGACCTGGTGGGCCATGCATTGACAATCACAGAGGACAGCATGTGTTCTCTGATGTGTTGAAGAGGTCCAATGATGCCTGACTGAAGAGATAAGAAATCTGGACCTATATCAAAGGGTGTAGTCTCCACCTTCTTGGCGTAGGACCACAAGAACAGATGACTTTGACCTGCCCTGAGGGTTGATGTAAGACACTCAGCTTGGCTGTCTGTTCAAACTAGGATTTGCCAGAAAGTGTTTCAGAGCCAAGTGAACGGCCTTAATCTTGTGATGGTTTATTTTCCACCCTTCCTGCAATATGCCCTAGTGTCCCCAGACAGGCCTGCATTCCCAGAATCCACCCCAGCCTGGAAGGGAAGTATCGGCGTAGCCTTGCTGACCCCTAGGCCCAGGGGAACACCATGTGACCAACTCCACCACATGGGGACTCTGAGAATGCATGGTATGCATCCTCCCTTTGTCTCTAGAAGGACACGTATTCTGGAGCACAAATCAGCGCTGTAAAAGGCGAGTGTGCAAGGGGCTCGACAGTATGACTTGGGCAGCTGCTGCAAAGAGGTCCAACATCCTCTGGCACTGCATCACCCACTACATGAAGTCACAGTCTGCGATGCACTTCCTGATTTCTTTCCCGCTCTTGAGGGTTAGGCATGTCTGCCAGGTACATGACTGACTTGTGGTTGAATGGCACAGATCAAATTTAAGAAGAACAGCATCAAATCATTGTCTTTGAATACCTTGCCTTGAAAGAAGAACCTGATGAACTTCCTGTGATCTTGACTGATGATAATATGAAAATGGGCATCACAAAGGTCTACTTTTTTCTTTACCTTGCCTTACTTTATATTTGCATATAGGTTTATTGATAGATGGGGAACCCACAGCTTTGAATAATTTGGTATAATGCTCGTAACCTGAGGGATGGAGTCACATGTTTTCAGGTTCACTGAAATGAATAAAACAATAATGCTGATACCAACTTCCCAAGAGCAAATGTTTTCTAATTTTGATTCTTTTATACTGTTGACTTTTATGTCCCCTTTTGGGACAGGGAAACAACTAAACAAAACACTCTTTAACCTGAGTTATGATTATGTACTCAATGAGGATCATTTTAAAGAACATGCACTACTACGTAACATAGCCCAACAAAATGAATACCTATTTTGACAAAACATAAATTAAATATAGCCTAAATGTAAAGGCAATTATAAAAGCAATTAAATATTAAATGAAATGTATACAAAATAATTATGTATAAATCAAGACATAAATAAGGCTTATTTTTTTATTCTTGTTTTCGCATGCAGAATACAGCATTCCTGTGTTCCCATTAAGCAAAAATTTAAAGTGAGTTTGTTTTTTTCTTTCATCTCTTCCATTGTTGCAGCTCTGACTATTTTTTTGCTCATCTGAGATGTGAGACAGAGCTGAACAGCAGTTTCAATTGCTTGTGCATGCTGTTTAACATTCTTATCAAAGTATTTATTCTTATATCTGAGAACAAGTGAGGTTGGAATGAATGTTTGCCATGCCCCACTCTCCTTTGTTCTATCGCATCCACCTCCAAAAGGTTGTGCTGGCTCAGAATGCCTTCATGGACAGCAGCTGCAGGGGGTGTGCCATGCAACCAAAACCAGGTGGACCACAATCCATCCATCTCTGATATAGCAGATGCAGGGTGTGGAAACAGAAATTCCTTGGAGTGTAACACTGCTTTTATCAAGTTAAAATCTTTGTCTATCCTTCTGCTGTTAGACCTAGCATCCAAACACTTTCCCGATGTCTGCTGAGCAGTGTATAGGGGGGTTCAAAAACCCCATGTCCTCTATAACAGAGAAAGTTTGGTCATCTGATGCTGTGAACTACATCATCCTGTTGATGATCCCTTTAGGCAGTGCCTGTTGTTTTTTTGTTTTGTTTTGTTTTTTGTTTTTTTTAGCTTTATAGAACAACAATAAGTATTATAATAACAACTTAGATTTAGATTCCAATGATGCTTTAAAAGCAAAGGACATATACAAAGGACAAACAACAAGAGGGCACTGATGAGGGGTTGAGGGGGTTAAAGTCCAAAGTCTTTTCTTAACAAATTATGTTTTAGAAGTTTTGTAAACATTTTCCAGGTAGGCAGCGTTACAGATACTGGCCAGGAGAGAGTTCCAGAGGGTGGGGGCCTTAACGATAAAGGCATAAGCCCCAAGAATATTGAGTTTTGGGTTGGTAGGGGTGTTGAATAGATCTGTGGTGGAACATCTCAGGGTTCAGGATGGTGTGTTGGGGTGGAGGAAATCCAATAGGTATGGAGGGTTGAGGGCATGGAGGGATTTGTAGGTCAGAAGGAGGATTTTATAGTCACTGCAAGATTTTACCGGGAGCAAGAGAGTTAGGGTTAGGGTTACTAAAGAAGGATGTTGTACATTATTTAGTTGACCCCCTTTCTCAAGCAATATGGTAAAGAAACGGATTTCTCTGCTGCCAAAGAAGTGTGAAATAGTTGAATGCCTTGGAGAAGATATGAAAATCTTGGATATTCCACAAAAACTTAAGTGTGATCACCATACTGTGAAGAGACGTGGCTCATTCAGAGCACACATGCAGATAAAGGCACAATGAGGGAGGTTTCTGCCAATAATGCAAATACAAAAGCAGCAAACAGGT
>JAOWBC010004181.1:0-10357 GCA_028566105.1 Hypoplectrus providencianus
TAGATAGATAGATAGATAGATAGATAGATAGATAGATAGATAGATAGATAGATAGATAGATAGATAGATAGAAATATGATTGGTTGTTTTGTTTTCCTATGGACAAAAAAATATCATATCAGCTCAAACAGACAGAGTGATGTCTCACTAACACACTGTTTGCCAGGTTTTGGACAGCAGCCCTGTGCTCGGTGCATTACTTTTTGGTTCCTGCATTGTGTTCATGACGTTCGTGGTGCTCAATCTCCTCCTGTCAGTGATCCTTGTGGCATTCAATGAAGAGCAAATACATCACAAGGTAAAAATGATTACAAGGTTTTTTCTCCTAAATTCAAACCAACATGATTGTAAGTATTGGACTTTTAATGGTCAAAATGTTAAATGAATGATATGTCAGAGTCGTGTTAAAAGCTAAGTCTGCAGCACCCAAGTGGCCAACAAATAATCATTATAAATAGCAGATACAACTTCAGGTACAACGTGTATATATATATGATTATCAGACATGTAAACTGAAATGTTATTATTTGTTTTGTACAAGCTTGTTATTGTTTGAAACTACTATTTTGTTTGCTTTGTTTCATTATTTGTGGAATAATCTTTCCTTTCACATGTTCAAAATAACATTTTAAATACCGACATTAATTTTTTTAAAATTTAATTTCACAACCAGCTGCCTCATTATCCTCCCTGGAGCCTGTTCCGGCTGTACACAGAGAAAATAAAAATTTCCTTAGAGACTTGAAAGTAACTCGATTTGGACCTGCTCATTATGCTGCTTCATACTGTGTACAGCTGTCAAGTCAAACCTGCTTCATTACTGACATCCAAAAAGCCCGGTTTCATAGAACATTTGATCTTTAATGCCCTGTGCCAGCCAAGGTGGGCTTAATATCATAGATGAAGACATGGCCAAGGGAGAAGCAGGAATATGAGTTACTCACATCTTTTTCGATCCTCTGGCAGCAGCACTTTGCTTTGGAGAACGCCCACCATCCTGTATTGTCTCTCCCTGCAGGAACTGTATAGAGGTGTATGTTAGGAGGATTTTTTGAAGAAAAGCTTGACAGTCAGGTGGCTCTTGTTGGTTAAAATACTGAAAATATTCCCCTAATGTTAGGAGAATCAGGTGCTGTATGGATCTGCAAAGCATATAGTAATTACATGAATAAAATAAAAGTGTTCATTAAGTAAAACCATGTAAATTGCCTTGAAGTCAGTAAAATGACTGCATGCATTTTAGACCCTTTACATCACATTCCTGGCCACATTGTGTGTCAATGTAAGAATGTTTGCAAAACATTTTTAGGAGAAAACGTTTTCTTCTCATAAAATGATGTATCAAATGTGCCTGTTAAGATGGTACCAAGCAATTTCAGTGTCAATGTCATAATATTATTGATATCATGGCAATGACCAAGCAATAAATCTGCAACTTTTAGCAGCACAGAGCTACGATTCTGAAGACACGCTCACCTATGTTTACTGGTGCTATGGAAAAAAATAGTAATATAGTAGATATAGTCATAAAGTCATGAGATGGATTATGTTGATTTCTATTTAATTACTATAATATTATATTAAGATTTTTGCTCTTTATTAAGCATCCACTTTTATATATTGTACTAATTATGGCCATTTCACCACCACCCCAGGGTTTTTCTTAAATTTTACTGATTCACTGGCAGCACAGATATAACACAGACAAAGTTGCAAAGTAAAAGACAAGAAAAAAACATTTCTACAAAAGTAATGGCATATCTGCAAAATGTCACTTATATAAAAGAAATTGATTTGTTGTTATTGTGTTTTTATGTTGCCAAGCAACTGTGTAGGACCTGAATTTCACATTTGTTTTGCCCTAAACACAAAAATGTTACAATTTGAGATAATAGGTCAAAAGCACATGGAATATCCTTAGCAACGACACCTCTCCACTGCTCCTGATCACACTAACAGCAATTCCCCCTCTCTCCTCTCCTACCCAGCCATCAGATGAGGAGGAGATTGTTGACCTGATGCTAAAGAAAATCTGCAGTGTTTTTGGGATCAGATATAAAAACGCACAAGAAACCCCAGGGCCTGATGTGAATGGGAGCAGCAGCCTGACTCTTAATAACAGCAGAAATGTCCTCAACAATTCATCAGTTGATGTAAATATTTCACAGACTTCAGTTAATGCTTAGGAAGGTTTATTTTTGGGCCTGTTATGAATATTTTGTGTGTACTAATGTCCACATTCCCAACTGGTAGCCCAAGAAGCAATCATAAGGTGAGACAGCCAGTGTGAATTAGGATAAAGCTCACATCATTTACACGTGTGGTAACATCAGGGATTATGTTACATCAGGGATGTCCAAACTATTTTTTTCTGGTGGCCACATCCTGTATATTAAGTATTTGAAGGACTGGGTCACTCATTCGACATGGGGTATAATAGCTCACTTCTAACACATTAATCTTGGTTTGATCAAACACATGCAGGTAAATTATGTTTGATAATTGAACATTAAGAAAGAAAAAAGCAACATCACAGCTCTCCATTAGTAGATTTTCATTTTCTTTTTTCACAAAAGAAACAAATGAGGCTCTGCCCTCCTGGATCTAACAACAACACAGAAACAGATCAATTTCAGAACTTTAACTGGCCATACTGCAAACAGAATCAGTTCAGCACTAATATTATGTATGGGCCAAAAACCATTGTATTTTTAGATTTGACATGGGCCAATTAAAAATTTATGGCAGGCCGCAGTTGGCCCCCAGGCCATAGTTTGGATACACCTGTCCTACATAAACAAACTGCATTTCATTTAATAAAAGCTCCAAAATTAGAAACATAAACCCCTAAAACATATTTTGTTTACATATTCACACACCCATTTATAGTGCCCCTCAGTCCAGTAGAGAGGAGAAAAATGGTTTGGTGAAACTATTATTTACATTCAAAGAGACTTAAAATAATAGCATATTACATCACGCTGCTTTAAAAATACTAATTAAAATAATGGAAATGGAAATATACTCAGGTGTGTTTTAGTGCATGTTATTATGTATAATCAATATAGTTTCTTATGTACATATTTTATTGTATCCCGATATGTTTGTGTGTATAATTTATGTTATGTTCTAATGCTCCTCTGAGGATTTTAGTGTGATTGTTTGAGTGAAACCTCTGCTTACTGTGGTAACAGCAAATGTGGTTTAATAATGCAGCAAACATGCCTACAGCCTCTGCTTTGTTGGAAACACGAGAAAAGAGCAATTAATTAGTTCATGGTGAAGTTGGACTAATTTACATTTTATGAGAAAAAATTAAAAAAGTGATAACCTGGTGTGATTTCATGCTGTGCACAGGAGAAGTTTTAACAGCAGGGACACCTTGAACTTGCTTATGACATCCAGTAGTTGAAGGTGTGTGTGTATGCAGCCCAATGCAGCTGTGATACAGAATAAAGTGAGTGGATCATAGGCCAATATAGGAAATACATTTCTGTACTTGTTGCTGCACCTTTTTCCTGTGAAGAAAACGTGCAATACATATACTTTAGTTTAAATAATTAGCAAATCCTTTTGTTGACATATCATACAGTTTGTTGAATGGAGGAGGTGCTCCATAATTAACAGATGGCACACATTGTAACTCCGTCAGCATCCAACTCAACAAAACTGAAAGGTTCAACGAAGCCCATTTGAGTTCATAGTATCTCCCCAGTGGAGTGGGTCATCATGGGTGGCCTGTACTATTAAAACAAATAGGACAACTCTAACCCCACTTTACTTTTGTTGAGAAAACTTCTTCAGCCACATTATAATCTTCAGCAGCAGTTAATGGTCATTACGGCTTTTGTAATCCAGTGCATACACAGTGCCACTATGGCCACTTAACACAGCACCAACACGCTACATCGCTCCAGACATAATGTCTCTGCTCATGAACAGTTCAGGAACAATGCTAATGGTGCGTCATTGGTGAATGTTGATACCAAGAAGAAAACAATTTTGATGGGGTTTTTTTGTGTCAGCAGTCCATAGTCCTTCTCTGTGTGCTTGCTTTGCCCGCCTGACTTGGGTTAGCCTATTATTTTTTTGTCCAAGATGCTTCATAGTAATAGCAGGCACAGTCAAGAATAGAAAATAAAGCAGGGCATCAGTTTGAGAAAAATATTTCCACTGCCATGTCGAAAGTCATCTGACATCTCACTGCACACGCCTGTCAAACCAGTACTCTATTCAAGCCTTTGTGCTCCATTTGATGCACTTGTTAGCAATTACTGTGGCTAATGCACCCAAGCACACTAATTAAAACAAAAAGCACCCATGTATTTCTGGAGATATTGCAAACCACACTCTGTTTTTCTCAAGTGTTATAGGAGAGGAAGTGCTGAGGTAGTTATGTCACTAGTGTCTTTAATTAAAAACAGCAGACAATAGGACATTTGTCCCTTAATGACACTGGAGGTGGTGGTAGCTCTGTGGTTCTTTTATATTTGCTGTGGTGGCACAGCAAAGGCAGGATCATTGTGATGGCACTTAAAAGGGAACCGGCACTGCATGTTACACAGGCTGCGTGAGGCCGTCAGGTTCATGGTTGCTTCCTTTTCAATAATATCTCCAACTGAAGAAAAGCACCAAATATCCCATCTACTTCCATAAATTCCTTTGCATATTCTCAGCCTCCAACGTGAACACTTCATACTGAACAAACAACCTGTGATATAATAAACCCTCCTGTTCTACACAGAAACACCCATGTGTAGTGAAAAAGCCTAATAGTGAGCAAGTGAGGGTGTGTAGATCTTTGTCATACAGAAACAACCAAAGAAAAAAAAAATTTTTTGTAGTGGTCAGCACCTGGAATCCGTCTTGCTGCTCCTCTGTGTGGAGTTTGCATGTTGTTACTGTGTCACAAATACATTGCTGGTATGTGTGAATGACAGCATGAATGGTTGTCTGTCTCTTTGTGTCTTCCCTCTGGTTGTCTAGGATGGACGCTTCCTCTTGTCACCTGTTGGCTGGGATTGTATCCATCCCCCTAAAACCAGATTTTGAGATAAGCGGTTACAGATAAGCTAAGCGAATGACCACAAAACACACCTTACTCAGTCAGGATCACAAACTGAACATGTACAATGTTGTCCTCTGTGCTGGTGAGTTACCATGTCTCATCCAAATTCATTTTGGTTATTCTGAGTGTCAGCAGCCATTAAAAACAAAACAGGACATATAGGTTTCTTGGAAAAGTTTAAATTTAAATCTTATTCAAATGATTTTTAAATATGTGACGTTATTCATCTGTGTTTTTTCATCCATGCAAATCAAGTCGCTACAAACAAGCACACACGCCTGGTGAAAGTCACCCGAAAAGTGACCCCTTTCATCAGAATTTGATAAACTCATTTGGCAAGTCAAGAGGAGCTGCATGATTTATTTTAAACTCCCTTAATTTAGCACCGTGCATGTTCTGTGAACCCTGCTGTGCAGAAGATCTTCTGACTAGGGAAGTGCTGCAGCTTGGGAGGTAATGCAAAACTGGAATGTAGTTATTTCTACACAGTGCAGTTTAAAGTCATTTTTAGTTGTTTTTTCTTTTCACAGAAAAACACATTAAAATGTCAGCACATCTGCTTTAACTGGATTTCTACCAAATGCAGGGTACTTTAGTCTAAAACCCTCTACCAATACTTTAGTGTCTAGCCATGATTGAGAGCACTAGCAGATGCCAGATTTTAGGTTTTTACAATAACATTAAAGGTCATGGTGCAGCTATGCTGTCTCTTTTTCAACCTGCTTTGCTCATGTAAAATTCCATTACGCATCTCTGTATAATCTCTGGCCTTGTAGTATGTCTCGCTTTCATATCCTGGTGCCATCAGCATTGCAGCAGGCTGCCACAAAGGTCACAGGTAGCAATGTAAAGAAATGGAAAAGCTATGCACCATGTAGGTGTGTCTGCCTTTGTCACGTTACACACGACTTGCGTTCACTTTTTCCCCCCTTTTTCTTTTGCATACCATATTCGGTCACGTCCAACCTGAGAATAAATCCATATGTTACACAGAAATCATACAAATGAGCTACAGAGGTTTGAAGTGAATATAATGGAAACCACATCTTAACTTTCCGCCTGCAGCCATGACCTTCAGTGTGATCTGAAAACAGTGGGCAGTCTGTTACAGAGGAATTCCTGCACTGACATTAAAAAAAAAGACAATTGAAGAAAAGACAGAATAATTGCTTGTAGAATCTTTAACCATGAAATTTGATCTTGTCTTACCCACAAAGAAAAGTTCAAATATCCTTTCCACATCATTTGTTCTCTTTTGTCATATTCACAGCCTCAGCTGCGTGTATAGTGTACCGTTATGGAGATTTCACACCCTCCCACTATGCTTTCAGAGAGGATATACTGCATTTGAATGTGATTTTACTGTATTTGGACCTTCAAACTGAACAAAGTAATCTGAAATGTCACACTGTTGCGTAAAATAAAGAGTAATGTATTTATTGTCATACAAATAAAAATAATCAAAAAATAATATGTAAAATAAAATAGAATATTAATGAAATAGTCTTGATTCCCTCTCCCAGTATGTGTTGTCTTAATGTTTGTTGAATTAAATCTTTCAACAAAATCTACAATCTTTGTGTTATTAAGTTATTTTGGTGTACAAATTCCAACAATAAACCCATTTGTCTGCATTTTCATTTATTCATGCCTTTGTAACTGTGTTTTACAATCACTGTTCTCAACTGTTTTCTTCCATATTCTGTTCCTGATCTAATCAGTGTGTTTAGACTGTAACAAGTATATAGAAATATAGAAGTATATATAAAGTATATAGATATATATGCTCACCTTAAGTATTTTACTTTTTTTTTTTATCTGAAATTGCGAAAGTTTGTGACCAGCCATCTAGTCAAGCAGACGTTCTCACCTGAGAGGAGCTGTGAGAGGAGGCCTCATTTTAATTCCCTTTTCACATTCTCCATGAGTCTCTTCTGTTGCTACTATGACTAGAGATGGATGTCTTAGTCCTGTTATATTTTGTTTATTTCTTTCTACATGAATATACATTTCAACACAACAAAACCTTGTTGCTGGGAGAAAATATGCCATAGGTGGTTGGCAGTCCTGTATCATAGAAGCACAGGCTCGTGTTTGTTTGATGTCACAGAAAAAGCCCTGTGAAGTTTAATTGAAAAAAACATTCAATTTCACTTGTGTTAGTGCATTGGCAGTCATGGGTTTGAATACTGCAGCATTATCATTGTTTTTTTTCTGTCATTCTGTAGCTTTGCAGGAGTATTTTTTTATGTATCAAATCCAAACATTCACATTGCAGTGAGGCACGGTGCCAGCAGAGAAGCTGACGTACTGCTGTGGACATGTAGATGAGACCTGAGGCCTAGAAGTCACACAAAAACACAAACAGACTCATGTAGTTGCAGCTCTCACCCTGCAGAGAGAGGGATGACGAATGATTGTGTTCCTGGTAAGCCAAGGGTAGTCTCTTCCTGTCTCTTAGTCCTTGGCGGTGACGACTACAAATACAGTTCAACCGGTGGGCATGAATGGCAATTTAGTGTTGTTTGGAACTTCTCAAAAATCCATCTGTTGACATCCTGAAATTGCAGGTCTCCTCTGTTGTTAATGTTTGCTGCACACACCAGCCTGACATCCACTACTGAGGAGTAACACCTCATCAGGCTCAGATGCTGCTGACTGTGGCTTCTCTGAATGTGGAGCCATCTTTAAAATGTCCTTATTCCAGATAACGCTCTACATGAAGATACTTTTGTGGACATGGTTGAGTGACCCATGGCAGAATAGGAGAATATACCTTATTTTTTGTTGTGAAACTACATTTTAGTCAAGTTATTATTGAAAATATCATGATGAATGACATAGAGCAGAGCAATATGATGCATATAGCTTCGTAATTATGAATTGTCAATATTTAATATGATAATTTATATGGTTTTGTCTTTTGTTTCTGGATATTTTTTATCATTATTATTAGTAGTAGCAGTAGTAGTATTACTACTTTATTATGTGTTGATTATTCAAATTGGTTTTGATTCGTTAAAAAAAAAAAAAAAAAAAAAAAAAAATCTCATCTATCTTTGTGAAGCTGGACAGAGTTGCTTATAAAACATGTAGGTCATCTCCGCTACTTCATGGAAATGTATTTATGCAGACATTTCAGATATTGTTAACATTAAAAACAACAACGGATGACTGTGGACACAGGATAAGTAATTTGTTTCTTTGAAGGGCTTAAACAAAACACATTTAAATAATTTCATTACATTTTTAATTGTATTTATTTCTAAAAGGAAATATGTGTTATTACATCAATAGAGCCCTACCACAGACTTATTGGTTACATTTAATTCAACTATGAACTCGATGGATCTCAGTTTATCTTTTTTCCTGTCCCACATGATGATGTTTTACAGAACCACATTAGCCGGACGTGGTTCTCTGCTGAATGCTGCAATTCCTACTGTTAAGACAGGAAGTTTCAAGTAATGACTCACTAAATGGGATGACATTTCATTTAAAAAGTCCTGTAAATGGTGCCTAGAGGAATACGCAGCATGTTATAACCTGTCAGGTTCTACTATTGTTTTCTTTCAAATAGTCCATTGTTTCATTATGCATATTTATTTAGTAGCGCTGATAATAAATAAGTCACCAGGTGAGCCAAAGCCTGAGGCTGGATTTCTTATTTCAACCATGTGGTGTGCATGTTTGGTGGCTTAAGATATAATTTAGGCTTCATATGAGAATTAGATTACTGTTTAAATGTGTTTTTATCAGTGAGTGCTCCTCAAGCTGAGGGTGCTGCTAGAGCAGTGGTTCCAAAATGAGACAGGTCCCAGGGTGCCATGGGTTTTTGTGACAACAAGACCCTATAAATGCAGTATACAACTATACAAGTGTTTTTTGTTTTGTTTTTTTTTTTTCACCTCCGATCCCAGAAGGTTAAGTTTTCACCACTGTTTATATATCTGTCTGTCTGTTTGTATATCTGTCTGTCCATCATTTGTTTGTTTAAAGCTGTTTGAAAGATTTAGAGACAGTTTTCGGCAAATGAAGGATGATAAGCTGGTGGCGGAAAGTGAGTACACATTGATTAAAAATAACGTGATAGCTCCCCAGTTTAGGCAAAGAATTAAGTCTCTAATCGGGTTGATGAGGAGACTGACAACAGCTGCACAGGTAAGTGTGGCGTTCAGGACCATGTTTAACCTCAAAGATGTCTGAAGTTCCCGTGCCATGTTTCCTCAAAATTGTGTGAAACACCATGGAAGTGTTGCTCTATTAAAACACTTAATATATTTTCATTTTATTCATATTTATACTTGTGATAATTTACACATGATCTTCTGTGGTTTACAGGCATATAATGGGCATGTTTAGGTGCAATAAAGAAGAAGGAAAATGCAGCAGTGATGTGCGAAGTAGCACTTATTTGCACATGAAAGTACCAAAATATTCAAGTGTTTCCAAGTTTATAGACAACTGACCTGCTGAATTTTGATTAAAAGCACTGATTTGGAAACCAAATCAACTTTAGAGGTTTTCCCATGCTGGTATGCAGACCTTCTCAACGTGTCTGCTTATTAGTATTGTCTCTGAGCTGTTTGGACAGTTTCCTGTGCCGTATCTGAGAAATAAAACTATTAATCTTATCTTGTGTTGTCTAATTATTTAAGAATGATCCCATCACTGTGTTCAACAACACAGAACCCCCCTGAATGGCTGTTTTTAACTTGTTGTTTTTCAAAATGAGAAAAAGTGAAACGTTGCCTTTGTTTATATTTCCGTTAAAGCTGTAACAAACACAGTACAAATCATATTTATTAAGTGTTCATTTTTGACTCTGTGTGTATGAAGTAATTTTCATACCCCAAAATGAGAACAGCATTATGGGAGTTCAGTGAAGGTAGGTCATTTTTGACCCGAAGTGGTGGAAACAGAAAGTTAAGACAACACAAAGGTTAATACCAAGTAAAATAGACCTATTAGTTATTATTACCACACCATTAAATATGTTTGACCAAACTAAACAGTTGCTGCTGTCTTAATGCATTTGCACTGAGATAATCGAAGTACGATTCCCTAAAAATCACACTAAAACCAGTCAGTTTAATGAGGTTCAATTGTATTGTATAAAGGCAAATAAAAACAGTGCTTCAATGTTTTGGACGATGACAGGATCTTCTTCTTCGAGTCCGTAACAATCTCAGATGTGGTTCTGCCAGTATCAGGCACAGGCCACAGCTGATGGGGTGGGCTCTGCCAGGTCCTCTGGGCTGCACCGGGGGGCATCGGCACATTCCAGTA
>JAOWBC010004183.1:0-10350 GCA_028566105.1 Hypoplectrus providencianus
TTTTTTTTTTTTTTTTTTTTTTTTTTTTTTTTTTTTTTTTTTTTTTTTTTTTTTTTTTTTTTAAGGAAAAGCTGTATGCCATCTCATATATTTGTGCATTTTAGAGACAGAGACAATCATCTTGGACCTCCAAGTCCTTCCATCACCCACCACTGCAGGCAGTGTCAACATTGCACCATTGTCTAGTCCATCCAGTTCTTTCCTCTGTAGCTCAGCATCTAGTGAAACTGAGGACAGCCCATCCTCCTCCCACATAAGAACATGATGGACAGAATCTTTTCAGGTGCCATGGAACCTAATGCCTGGAGAAATTCGTACAGCAATCTCAGATGGTAAGAGGCCTTCACCTGCAGCACGACAGCAGATGGGGAGAATAATAGCAGATGAGATGAGAAAGAATTAGCCCAACCCAACACGCTCACAGTGCAACACAGTGTGTGAAAAAATTGTTCGTCAATACCCAAGCAGTTTTGTGGATCAACTTTGCAATGGTCAGCTTCTGGGAAATGGATACACATCACTTCAGATCCAAATAAAAAATCGGATTGAAAACCTGAACCGTAACAGCATCACAGACAGCATCGTTCATCCAGCCGTGGATAAAAAAGAGGGCCAACTGACACGTATGGCTGTACCAGATTCCAGCCCAGCCTCCCACCAGAGGAAACTATAGACACAATTGAAAACAAACGTCAAACACTGGAAGCCATATACAGTCGGGATGGTATTAATGGGGTGGACAGAGCAGAGGTAAAGCAGCTAATGGAAACAACTTTCTATCTGCAGCGATGCCACATAAATGCTGTACCAGCACCAGCTGTTGAGGAGTTAAGAACCAAGTGGCCATACTTGTTCACTCAAAAAGAGCTCTACTCTCACTTTGAGCTTCTCACCGATATCCCTGTGCTGCATACACTTGAGCTCGCCATGGAGGAGTGTGGTACGGCCATTCTGGAATTCTTTAAGACGAAACCCACCAATGCAGAAGTCAAGGAGGTTCTCTCTTTGGGTGAAGATGTCGAACTTCCAATTCTTGTTATCCAGCTTCTCCTGGCTCACTTCTCAGAGAACATTTTGGGACTAATCCTTCTTGCAAATGTAAGTTTCCTTTTTATATATGTGTCATACATTGACTCATGTTATCAAGAGCATACTTTTTATTTTGCTTTGTATGTCCTAGGGATCTGCCACTACAGCTGACATTGAGAGGACAATCAGCATACCTGCAACTCCTCGTCTCATACTGCTTGGTATGTGTACATTACTGGTTAGGCAGGCAACAAAATTTTCTATTAGAGCATTATAAAGTTATTTTTTAATCTTCTATAGGTATTCTGATCTCATTTGTTATGAGTATGCATCTAATGATTAAATTACTCTTGGTCAATACATGAACAATTTATTTTTCAAAAAATGACCAATTCAATTCTGAAAGACACAACACAATGTTGTATGTAATGGTTTACATGTTATACCTTTTGGATCCAAAATTATGCAAAATTTAATATTGCCAACTAGCTATCTCACGTTTATGAATGCTATTATCTGAAAAAACACATGGTTTAGAGAAATTATCAAAGATACCTGTTTTTGCAAGTGGAGTCGTCATATGATGTTGCACCTATTACTGCAATGCAGGAAATCATAAGCATCGCTGACAGTTGTTTCTTTTTTTCTGCCACAAGCCCAACATTATGCTACTACACTAATTTGTATCATAATAAATTTTCTCTCATCATAAAAAACTCACATCTCTGTATGTTACTGTGCTTCTCTTGCTATTTTAAACGTTTCTCAACCAAGACTACACATGGTATAATTGTGTTTCATAATTCAACGCAAATAATTTGCAAACTTAAATTTCAAGCGAAACAGTGGGAAGTTGTATGGAGTGGATGGTCAGCCTTGAAGGCCACATAATCTGTGAGGGGATCCAGCCTACCTTCCTGACAGGGCTTGCTGCATTATTTTCCACCTCATACATCTTTAACCTCCAATATCAAGAAGAGGCAGCATGCACACTCGAATTCATCCAGAGGTTAGTTATTTTCATAAAAAAAATGATAATGTATTTTTCTCATTTTTTTCAATAACATGATGTTGCTTATCTGAACATTTTCTACCTTTTGTTGACTTGTTAATTCAGTAAATTATAAAACTAGATTAAAGTGTCTGATGAAATGCTATCATTTTTCAGGCGCTTCGTTGGAATCAACCCAGAGAGAGGCACCAAGGCTGGACAAGGCCAAGTCATATCAAAGAAAACTGGCAAAGTCTCCAAATAAAAAGACAACTACAGTCAATCAACATGTATCCACACTGCTGAGGAGACTCATGGACTTTGAGTGGGACCTCATTTAAAATGTTGAGATTATTCAATCCCATTACTCATATCTATTTTTCTTTTAAAACACCAGCTTGTCTCATATCTCTATGTCTTTTTTACCTCTAAATCTAGCCTTTGCTGCTCCCTTCTCGGATTATTTTTTTCTTTCTCTATATCATTCTTTTACTCATGACATCTCTTATTCTCACACCTTGTGTTCTTTCGATCATTCTCTCAGAATTATTTGTGTTGTGTTTCCAAAACTACACAGTCATCAGTTTGGATGTTCAAGGTTAGGGTGTTATGGTTGGCTGGGGGTTCAGGGCTTAAGATATTTTGTCTTTAGTTTTTTTTGTTTATACATTACGTCTTGATTATTAATGAGTTAATGGGGGGCACAATTGCTGATTTTGTTTGTGAGATGATGCAATGTAAGTGATTTTTTTTTTTAGCTCATCTCTCTCCCTCTCTCTCACACACAGTGTACAACAGCACACAGGGCTGATTAAGAGAACTGAAGTCTTCAAGTGGGCCATAAGTCATTCAATAACCGCTCACCTGCCATCAGCCAATACTTGGACCACATTTAACTATATTTTGTTCGAGACTTAACATGGAGTTCAAATTTTGACATCATATGTCTGCTGGTGTTCATTTTTATTTTATGTTTTTCTTTTTGTACCACAATGCCTTGAGGCTAGGTAATATCATCAGTTTATTCAGGTATAACATGATTCGTGGCAAAATGCTGTCTGAGAGTTTTGTTGAAGTTCAGGTGTGTAAGTTTGTCAGATAGCTTTAAAAATGCAATAGCCTTGATATGTGTTTTGCTGTCACACAAACTGTGTCTGGCTGACATTCAAATCCTGCTTTCGGGAACAGCCCCCTTGTTAAAAGCTGCACTTTCTTAAGGTTATGTCAGCACAAGTTTACCATGCAATTGTTCTGCATGTAAAGTTTCCAACTTTATTTCACAATAAAAAGTTCAAGTTCAAGAAGAAACTGTGACTTTTTTCTCTCATATTGTAGTCACATGGTAATGTTCTTTCACAAAGAAAACAGTATTGTTCTTGTACTTTTACTTTCTGTGGTTTTAGACAGATTTTGTTAGATTACTATGAGTAAAAAATCAATTTTCTAAACATAAGTGCCTTTAATTTCACATGATCTATGTTGTGTGAGTATTCCTATTTATATAACATCACTATGAATTAAATTGTTTAAGTTTAAGAAGTTTAATAATATGTGTGTAAACATTTCAAACTTAATAGTCAGCTAATTGTGAAACACTGTAAATAGCAGTGACACTAAAAAACTGTTATTTCACAGTAACTTAATGGCAATATGCTGCCAGTTATTAACTGCTTTCTCAACAGAAAAGAAATAAAAAGCAGTTTCATGCTGTATTTTTATGAACGGTAAAATACTAACTTTTTGAGACAGTAAAGAATTGTAAATTTTACCGTAACATAATGGCAACCCTGCTGCCAGTTGATTACTGTTTTTTCACTGTAAAAGCAATAAATAGCAGTTCCATGCTGTATTTTTCGTGGACAGTAAAATACTGTAAAATTTAGTGACAGTAAAAAACTGTAAATATTAAAGTAACATAATGGCAACCCTGCTGCCAGTTGATTACTGTTTTTTACAGGAAAATTTGTTACAGTTTGTGCTTCACCATAACATTACAGTGTGTGTGTATAAGGACCCCAAAACGGCTCCTATCAAGAGATAGGGTGACAACGCAGACTTCAAACATTTGGCGGTATCAAACTGTGTGTTTCTTCAGGGGTTATTGTGAATATGCCATAGACCATAAGGAATACACGCATAAACGTTTGAACAATGTTTAGAGTTATTGTGAACGCGTTTAATAAAGTTTGACTGACTGATTTATCCGACTGTTTTGTTTTGCTTCATTTGGCTTATAGTCCGGTGCGCCTTATATATGAAAAAAGATCGAAAATAGACCATTCAATAACACCTTAGCTTATAGTCCAGTGCAGCTTATAGAGCGGAAAATACAGTACACATATTTAACATTAAATCATACATTTACTTAAGTTAAAATCTTGCGACTGGCTTTCTACTTGTTGCTAGGTTAGATCTATAAACCCCTGCCAAGTTCAAGGGAGATACATCAAGATCCCACTGCTTTGTACAGTAGAGAACAAAAGAAACATGCTGTCAATCTTCTGACTAAGCCCCCTCAGGTTCAATGCTTTCTTTCCATGCCCCTCACTTTATTTACTTCCTTGTTTTTTTGAAAAGTGTTATAAATGTGCTAATACATTTCTGATATATATGGAATAGAGATAAAAATGAGGTAATGTGACTCCAGTGAAATCAAACAAAGTCAATGAAAAACACCATTTGAATTGAGATGCTTTATTGCCTGGAACATTTGCTTATTCCAGCTGACTCTTCAATTGTCTTCACAGCACATGATGAGAGACTTGATAGAAGCATGGACATTCAGACATGAGGCTCAGGATGCCAGCTATATGTAAGTACACAAATATTACAGCAAAATTAAGTGCCAGTGGAATAATCTTCACTTTATCGATTTCCTCATGTTGTCTTCCATCTTCCTTTATCCTGTGACTGACTAATGCATCCATGACGTAGCCAAATTTCTGTGTTGTGTCAGGAGTGCTGTCTCCCTTTGTCAGGATCATAACATCACACTGTTGGTTCATTGTGACTCACCAAACAAGCTTGAAGATTCAGTTTTCCTGGAGTTTGCTACATATTGCATGACACTTGCCTCATGTTGCATCAATGTCATTGTTAAAGCAAGTGACTTCACTGCTGTGGGAAATGAAATAAATCTGGCACCTCTGGCAAAGAAGAGGAAATAATATACTGTACATAACCACCGCTAAAAATCGTTGGATTTAATCATTCACCTGAATTAACTGAACTCAATCAATGAATAATTTATGTACCAAATCTTTTGTATCTAAAATGTTCCATATGTGAGAAGCACTTAAATCCAGTTATTTATTCCACTGACTTCCGCTTGAGTGTTGCTATATCATTTAATTATAGACAACATAAACTACATTTTCTAAAATATAATGTAATTCCAGGCTCTCCAAATTTAGGAAATACTGCATTTTATTTATGCAGATGACTGTCAAATCTATGTTCCCCTTAAAAAGCTTATCTCATCCTCTGTAAAACCTCTGCTTAAGTGTCTGGACAACATTAAGGCCTGAATGGGTCTTAACTTTTTTCATTTTAATAAGGACAAACTGAAGATTTAGGGTTTATGACCCTGAGTTGACTCAGACCTTAAGCTAGAGAGGCAGCTGGCCAAAATAAAGCCATTTCTTTAGAGGCAGCACTTTGAAACAGTTAACCATGCTTTTGCCACCACTCAGCTGGATTACTCTAATGCACTTTATATAGGGGACAGTGGGTCCTCTGTTGCTTGTCTCCGGTTCGTACGGAACGCTGTTGCTTGTTCCTTAACTGGACACTGAAACATCAGCACATTTCACCCACTTTAGCATCACTTAACAAGACATAGGGTCCACTCCTCTTCAGTTTCAGAGTTGCAGTGTTTAAAATGTGTTTCTGTTTGGCCATCTCATCAATTAATTTCGTCCAATCCAAAAAATTGCCATCACAGTTTGGGGGCTTTTCTCGGATCACCACTTGAGTCTGGACCAGGATAATTCTGCAGGTGAGGAACGGATCCTGGAACTCAAGAACCTGTTGTGTGGCTATCTTATTACATGCATATTTTGTTCTTTTTTGTTTTTTATTCTATGCATGTCATAGCAATATGTGCATAGAACATAAATCATATCAGCTACAAGTTACAGTTACACAAATGCAATCCTCACCCCCTTGAGATTTGTTTGATCAATTCCTCTTTAAATTTTAAACTAATGGTTAATTATGTTAACAAAGAGGGTGAGGGAGGTGTTGACTATCCATGCCTTGATTGGTTTTTCTCACATTGGGTGAAGCCTTGAAAACCTTGAAAAAAGAAAACTACCGTATTTTCCGGACTATAAGCCGCTACTTTTTGCCGCTAAGTAATACGTACTGTGCGTCACCATAACATTACAGCGTGTGTGTATAAGAACCCCAAAATGGCACTTGTCAAGAGACGCAGTTACAACATGGACTTCAAACATTTAGAGGTATCAAACTGTGTGTTTTTTTACGTGTTACAAGTGAACAAGGTCGGGAGTTATTGTGAATACGCTATAGTCGCCGTAAGGAATACGCTCATTAACGTTTGAACAATATTTAGAGTTATTGTGAACGTGTTTAATAAAGTTTGACTGACTGATTTATCCGACTGTTTTGTTTCGCTTCATTTGGCTTATAGTCCGGTGCGCATAATATATGAAAAAAGATCGTAAATAGACCGTTCATTGACACCGCATCTTATAGTCCGGTGCGGCTTATAGCCCGGAAAATACATAATTCCATTAGCTGGGCCGGAAATAATTATGTGAGAAAAATATGGTGAGTGGACATGTGAACAGCTTGATCTATGGGGTAAATGGGGATTTCCAAGGGGGGGTAGCTTTAGCACTCAAAAGAAATTAAGGAAAGTTGCAGTTGACTGGGAAGCATTTGAGCTTTGGGTGACAGAGGCGGAGCTGAGGGCCAGGTAGCAAACTTTCAATAATGTCCATGCTGTTGCAGCGCTTGAGTTTTATGAGCCAACCACATTTAACTGCCTGCAGACATTATAGTTGCACATCTTACAGAGAGCTTGTCTGCTGGGTCTTCTGTGTATAGGCACATTATGAAGTCCTTACCCACATGGGAGGTGTCAGCCTTTTAATGCAGGAAGAATTTACACACCTGATGACAATCAATGGAAGTAAAAAGAACAGTATATCTGATACCTTTACTCTGTAAAAAAGAAAAGGAAAACTTAACAGACTTATACATACCAAATAAGGGTGTGATTGGTAACAGTGTTCATGTTCAGCTCCCACATGACCTAGCAAATCTGCAGTTATTGGTTGGTTCTTTAAGGCCATCTTTGTGATCATCCAAATTTTTGGGGTAAAAAATATTTCACTTATGAAAATGGTGATTCTCCTTATTCGTTAATAGCAATATCAGAGGGAACTATTACTTATTTCATTAAAATTAAGACCAAATAGGAAAAGCACTTAAGTAACAATGTCCTTAATTTGTGAGTAGTGTATATCTGTATCTTTAGTGGCCCCATTGAAATACTCAAGACCAAGAGAGTTTTAATATAAGCATTGTTTATTTCAATCTTCTGAGTGCACCATGCACTACAGCACAAAAATACAAAAGGTTTCTCAGTTGGTGCTTCTAAAAATGCATATTTGTCATGTTCACATTAAAAGGTTTATACAATACAAATCATTTTAACCAAATAATGATAAAATATATTTAAGCAGTTATAAAACATATCAAATGCTTTTTAATGAAATTAATCATGCCTTTAACCAGTTCACTTAACTCCAAAACAAAATAAGTGCATTCCCTTTAAACAAATCATATCTGATAGCACATTCCACATTTTCCTGACTCACTCTGCTCTTCAAGGGTGCTAATTAAAGATTTCCAGTCACCTGCTAGCATGCTATGCAACACGCTACACACCTCACAGTTTGGAACTCTTTAGGAAATAACAGGTACAAAATGTGCAAACTTATCTTCAATGATTCGAACAAATGAACATGATAATCATTACTGCAGTTTAAGATATTCCATTTGAAGCTTGTCCCCCATCGATGCAACCACATTGTGAACAAGGAGTGATAGGACATTTGCATCACAAGAAAAAAACAGTCGAAGATGGAAATGGTGCATTTCAAAATAAAAGGAGAAACTACCACAAGGTGATGCTGTTATACTGCACAATCCGATTAACACATGAAACCTAATTGTTTAGAAAAGAAAACAAATGAATGGGCATTATCAGGCTTTTACAGAATCTTAAACAAGTTTCCAAAAAAACAGAAGTGTGGCTGGTCAGGAGGCGAGGAGGATGTCAATGTCTGATGCCAGCCAGCGATCGCCATCTTGGCTCCTTTTTATCTCCGGTGGTTTCCCGGCTGCAGCTCATCAACTCAAGGCATGAAACCAATGCGCGAAGCCTCCCCCAGCTCTGATACACACTTATTTGCATATAAAATCACTATACAATGGACATACACTGTGACAGACAGTGGAGCATTAAAAAACAACTTTTTCCCTTGAGCAAAAAACAAATTTCTCTGTAATATACTCCCACTGTAGTCTCGAATAAAGTAATAGTGAAAGTAAGTAAAGTTCAAAAGCACTGCAGCTGTTTAATGGGCAACCTTGTCTTGTAACCCCAATCATTCAGTGAAGTATCTATGCTGGTATTTGAGTTTCTTTTTTGTCCAGGAATTTCAGTTACAGGTTTACTTCCGATTTTAGATTCAATGTTTATACACATGGTAGGAGACTGGCTGCAGCAGAACCCCAATAGTAGGAGAGAAGATTTCCAACCCACACAAATACACACAACCCCAGAATTGTGCACAAAGAATCACTTTTATAAAGGTTTGTTCTGCATAATATCTCTCTCATATATCACTTTAAAGGTAATATGCAAATAATCAAATAAAGAAACTTGAGTAAGTCAGATAAGGACTTACAATAATCAAAGAATCCACTTTCATGTGTCCAGGATCGGACCCAAAATACAAATTAATTGCCTTAATCAACTTATTGAGAATTCTTGTTATCTATGTTATAGTTTTTGAGTTTCTTTGCATCAGGTGTTCAGTTTGACTTCAAGAAAAAGAAAAAAAAAAAAAAAGATTGATCTGAACACTGATATTTTGGCCATGTGAGGCAAAATGGGATGTAATAGCCGGACTTGCCACGGTAGAGACACTGCCCTTCCTGGATACGTCTTGGTACTGCATCAGCGGTGGCACACTACAAGATCCAGTAGCAGGGGTAGAGGCAAAGTGCAGTATGGATGAATCAACGTCATGGGGGAGATAGCCACGGAACGGACAGGTGATGAGATCCAAATGCAGAGTCGACAGAAAAACTGCAGAGCAGGAAGAAAACACAGGATGAAATTTGGGATGGATGAGGATGAGAAGGAAATAATAAGGAAAACGTTTCATTTAACAAGCTGGACAATCATTTGAGCTGAGATAAAAGTTGAAACAATCTGCAGCATAGTGGAAAGCCCAGGATTCTTGTAATGTGGCTGCAATTGGACCTATTGAGACTTGCAATAGGTGTGGATTCAGAAATGGAGTGAAAACAGGAAAGCAGTGCCCTCCACACACACACAACAATGGGGAAACGGGTAAGAATGGGAGAACTATGTTGGCCGGGAAACGTCAGGCAATTTACAAACTCAAACCGCTTTGCAATAGCAAAAAGCACCAATGCCAATAGCCGCAGCAAAAACGCAAAAGAGCCACAACATGAACCCAAAAGATCATCAACGAAAGTAAACAGAAAGCAGAGAAGCACAGCCCTCAAAACCTGCTTCTCTGCTCTCTGTCTGAGGCTTTTTAGAAGCAGCCATTCAGAAAAGATATCTTCAGGCTAACCATTAGCAGCTAACATTAGCCGCAAACATTACTCAGTCACTTCATGTCTTAGGCTTCTCTGAAGTTCATTCAGTAAAGTTAATTCAGTAAAGATAGCTTTATAACATTAAGCTAACCGTTAGCCGCTAATGTTAGCCTGTCCAACAGACAATAAGTTGGACTATAGTTTTACACTACTTAACTAAAACCATAATGTGCTCATTAATATTACTATTTAATGTGAGATTTTGATAGAATGTTAGTCATTAGCCGGCTGATTTGAGACACAGTGACGTTATCTACTTTTGCTGAAAGCTAATGGTACAGCTCACATGTGCACATCTGGATAATGTTAGCAGCTAACGGTTAGCCAGACACCATAAAGCTATCTTTTCTGAATGACTGCTTTTTAATAGCCAAAGACAGACAACAGAGGGTGAGGGGTGGGCTTCTCCTCTGCTTCCATTGTAAGTTTACTTTAGTTGT
>JAOWBC010004187.1:0-10335 GCA_028566105.1 Hypoplectrus providencianus
ATGAGTGTCTATATATAGAGCTGTTTTCAAGATGGGAAAATGTCTCTCTTACTGTAAGCCAAGTTGTTGACACACACACGCAAACACACACACGCAAACACACACACAGACACACACACACACAATTTATTTATTTATTTTTTTTCTTTGTCGACTTTAATGAGGAAAAAAAAAATCTGAATTCTCTTCCTCCTCCTCCTCCTCTTCTGTTACATCTGCCCCTTTTTGGGGGATGGATCAATCATAACCCATCTCTTTGTTTAGTTTTAGCTAAGTTTTTATCAGTTATTATGATAAGAAGAAATATTAGACTGATGTTTGATGAACAGGAGTAAAAACTACAGGATATTCATGGATAGATTATAAGGACCAATAAAATCACATCAAATATTATACTATATTATATATAAGTATACTTTTGAAGGCAAATGGCAAACAGTTGTCATCACTGCTTTGATGGTCAAATGGTGAGCATTAAAAAAAAAATGTATGTAGTACTCTAAGTTGTCTTTGACTTGAAATTGAACTTGAATTTACTTTTAGCGAGAAATAAATTAATAATAATTGAGCTTTCATGCCTGAGGCCAGTAAATGTATTTTCTGAAAATACAAATAGTCTCGGAGATGTAGTGATTACCAACCAATTACCATTTCACAAAAAGGTATGACCAAAAAGACAAAAATCATTTTATAATATAGTATTCATGATTTTTTACTTTGGCCAATGTGAGTTATTTCTATTTGACTGGCTTTTCAGGCCTTTCCATATTGTGTAATTATATATATGTTTTTTTTTTTAATTTAACAAGAATTTTCTCAAACAATAATCTGGTAATTGAACTTGATTGATATGTAGTAAAGGTGGAGGCGGTTACTAGGGATAAACAAGTATACCATCAACTGTAACTCTTCATTCAACTAAATCAAATCAGGATCCGAGTGCGTTAAAAGAGTTGTAGGAGGACTTCACAAAATCTGGAAATCAGCGGAACATAACTGGAAGATGTTTTAGATCGACATAGACATGGGTTGATTGGAAGTTGTCATTCATTTAAAAAACTATATTAAAAAAAAACCAACCTCAGAGTTGATCTTCATATTACTTCTGATAGGAATAAGAAAATAAAACACAGCTACCCAATGACAAATTTCCTTCATTACAATTATATATACATACATATATAGACATAAATCAGATTATCACCTATGTGCCAAATATCCAGAGAATTCCTCATCACTCTGCTCCTCCTCTTGTGTCTCTTGATGCTTTGGCGCATCATCACATGTTTTGAGACATCCAGGTGTTACCACAGCTGGCTGATCATCTGCCTCAGTTTGTGAGCCTGTGATGCTTGAATTAGACTCCGAGTCTCTGGGCAGAAGAGTCTCCATATCAGACATTTTTAAAAAGTCTGGAAGAGAATCTCCTGTACTCTGCTCCTCTTCCTTCTCCCCTTCCTCACATGAAGCAAGTGCAGAAAGGGTGACTGAGAACAGATTGATATTAACTGAGCTGTCACACACCTCCTCCTTATCCTCCTCCACCTCGCCTGCGATTGCTTCCTCAGGCATTAAAGAAATATCTGCTCTTTCAGGTTTGGCCCCATCTTCACCAAACCCATTACATGTGACGTCATTCCCAAACTTTGTGTCCTCTACCACTGACATAGAGCCTCCGGATGCAGCCACTGTGCTATTTGTTGACAAATCAACAGAGCCATTGCTGGAACTTTGACCCGTGGACAGCTCTACATCTCTATCCATGTAGATGTTTCCACGTTCCTCTTCCTCCTCTGCCTCATCAGAGTCAGTGCCCCTGATAGCAGGCTGTGAAGTTGTGGGATTGTTGTACTTCCTCCATTTATCCATACTTGGGCTAATTGATATCTTATCACAGATTTTTCTCTCTGGTGTCAGAATGTAGCCTTGGCTCAATGCTCCCTAGAGTAGCAAAAAGACAAACAGGAAGGGAGTTGAGCAAGATGGCAGTCAGACAGTGTGATAGAAATCTCAGCTAAATAATCAGCAGCCAAATCCCCACTTACAGTATGTAGTAGTGTATAAATTCAACCAAATCAAATTATGGTGCTCGAAGTAATCTAAAGCAGCAAATGTTTATTTTGTAACTTAATAGCTTAGCAGCTAAACTGAAGCTACAATTGTCCCTTAACAGCACTTAGTAAGCACCTCCGCCAACAATCACAGTCTATCAGTTTAAACACCATCAGTGTGTGAAGATAGGAATAGTTTGGCAGTCTGAATTCTCACTCTTTTCAAAAACATACATTTTGAATCCAGATAGATATATAGACAAAAATTATGTTTCTTACAATTAGTACTCTTGGCACGGATGCCATTGGTTTACAAAGGAATCCAGTGTAGTAGAGAAAAAAAGTGAAGATCATCAGGACAACAACAGCAAAACTCAGAGAGGCAGTCGCTGCACCTAGAACAACAGCGTCTGGAGATAAACACATACAACACAACCACAAAATGTTCAGTTTGGAAAAGTTAGTGCTTTGCTCTGTAAGTTTACTTGCTGGAACATGTCACAAGGGGTGTGATCAAATATTGACCTGTTTCTTGAAAGGGGCATGCAAATTGAAACTGAAAATTGAAAAGAAGTTGGATTGTCTGAAGTCGAGAGGAAAATAGCCTTCAAACTGGAACTTGCTAACAAGGCTAGCAAGTGCTAGTTGCAATCTTATTATTTCTCCATCCAAGGGGAAGACGGACACATTTCCACAAACCGATGGGAGAACAGTAAATAGTTAAATCATCTTTCAAACTTGCCAGTGTTCATTGGGGAATTAAAAAGTTGCTCTACTCTGATATAAGCTTTCAATATAGTTGGTTATCCTGGATATACAGGTGGTCATGTGAGGGTCCAAGCTCAAGGGGATAAAAAAAAAAAAAAAAAAATCAGCTTTGCCATGGAGAACCCTACTGAAATCACAAAGATGTTTTAGTCTGCAAAAAAAAATAAATCATTCTGCAGCCAAAACTTTAAAGCCATAACGCTGGCATTCACAGGGCTGGTACAGCCTGCTGCACTCACAACAGGCATTGCATGCTGGCATTTCTTGATTTAAGCTGAATTTCTGGATATCTGCCAGAGGTTTTTTTTTTGGCAACATCAGAAAAAAAGCTCCATTTACTTTTCAAACTCCTTCAAGGTGGGAAGTCCAATCTGCACAAAATGTAGCATACAGAATACATAAAAAACATAAAATCAAGATGAATGTATGGTAGCAGGGAAGTGTCAGGCGATTTGCAAACTCCAAACGTTGTGAAAAAAAAGCAAAAGGCCTGAATGCCAATAGCAGCAGCACAAATGCAAAACAGCCACAACACGAATGCAAAAGATCAACAACGGAAGTAAACTTACAATGGAAGCAGAGGAGAAGCACACCCCTGACCCCCTGCTACTCTGCTGTCTGTCTGAGGCTTTTAAGAAGCAAACATCCAGAAAAGATAGCTTTATGGTGTCAGGCTATCCGTTAGCCGCTAACGGTAGCCTGTCTGACAAATAAGAAGTTGGACTATAGTTTTACACTACTTAATGAACTGAAACATGCTCATTAATATTACTATTTAATGTGATATTTTGATAGAATGTTAGCCATTAGCCGGCCACTTTGGGACACAGTGATGTTATCTACTTTTGCTGAAAGCTAATGGTACAACTCAAATGTGTACAACTGGCTAACGTTAGTGGCTAACGTTTTTGAGTTTGCAAATCATCTGACACTTCCCTGCCACCGTATAAAAGAGTTTTAGCCCATAACTCCTGGGTACTATGTCAAACAACACACATGTTCACTGTATTAAGTTGAATTTCTGCATTGACTCTACTCCCACATTGGTCTGGATTTTTTTTTTTCGCAAAACTGCATATTAAGCCGTCTCTTCACTTTGAAACTCCTCTGAGGCTGCATAAAGAATTATTATGATCAAAAATCTGCTTAAGTATTACAGGAACAATTTCCTTTGTGTTGTATTAAAAATGTTTACATGCTCACATTCCCTGAGTTCAGCTAAACTTTATGATATAGGCCACACCCATTTCTGCCTAAAATGTTTTTTCAAAGTCACGAAAAAAGCTTGATTTCCTTTATCAGATTCCTTTAGGCAAGGATTTCATTAAAAACAGGGAGTTGCGCATACTCTCAACATCTACACTCGAACAATAAACTTGGCTTGGTATTTTCTATTGGTCCAGAGGCTCTGGTCTTGCGCTTCACATGTGGGCCTGAGGTAGCAACCAAAGGTCATAGGGTCTCAAAAAAAAAAAAAAAAAAAAACTATAATCCAGATTGCTTTCAAATATATTGTTTATACAAAGCAAACTGTATATAATAAAAGTGTACAATATATAGAGTACATCAGTACATATGTGGAATAAATCTGGCTGCTGTCATCCTTGACAGGTTTAGTAAAAATGTCAACGTAAAATACTTTTTCAGTACATTTACTATACTAAAAAACAAAAATGAACAGAATATTTGTACCGCTGTGCTGAAAAATCTTATGGTCACAATTCATCTTGTAGTTGTTTGACCTGGTTTCAGGCTTAAACCTCACCATATAATGCACTTCCGAATCATCAAAAAAAGCAAACTGTCTTTCTGAAATGTTTCTGGTGCAGTATAATCTCTCTCCTCTCTTGCTGTATCTCCTCCCTCAGATATGAATGGACTTGATAATCACAATATAGCATTTCAGGGAAACAATTGGGTGCATCCTTTGTATGTTTGGATAGTTTCCTGAGTCCTATGGGATTCAAATACATCATGATGCACACGTAGCAACATTACAGAGTGTCTTGACACACAACCATGCCATAGACAAAAATGCAGCCTTTAGTCCAATGTCGTCTAATTCAGAAACCGCACCAATGTGCTTAGATCAGGGGTGTCCAAACTTTTTTCCCTGAGGGCCAAATAGAAAGTATCTGAAGGACTGGGCCACTCATTCAGTGAGGAATACTGCCTAACTTCTAATTCACTAATATTGGTTTAATCAACCAACTGCAGGTAAATTATCTTTGGTAATTGAACATGTTTGAAAAAAAAAGCCAACATCATAGTTCTCCAATAGTAGATTTTCGCCTTATTTTTTTCCAAAAGGTTTATCATGTTGGACAAAACATTCACCTAACTGTTTATTCAGCTTATTTTATTAAATTCAAACAAAATTAAAGAATGTTATATTTTTTACCACAATTACCTGGATCTTACAACATTACAGATACAGATCCATTTAAGATACATTAGACTCTTATTGACCATGTTACATGTAATGACCAGTAAACCTGCTGAAGACAAAGATCTTAAGGTAACTGATAAAATTATAAATATATACATATAATTAATGAGACGATTCAACAGCAAAGGTAATTCCAGAAACACAGAAACTTTAACTGGCCAAACTGCAAATAAAACAATTCAGCACTAAAATTATGTGTGGGCCAGAAACAAATGGATTTTAGATTCTGACACGGGCCAATTAAAAATTGATGGCGGGCCACATTTGGCCTCCGGGTCGTAGTTTGGACACCCCTGGCCGAGATGTTTACCAACTGATTTGTGGAACATAATTTCTTTTTTTTTTTTTTTTTGACTAGTACCCAATACCCAACACATTTTCAGTTCCCAAACCTAAACGGCACTTTCTTTGGGCAATTTTTCATACATATTTCAGATGACCATCTTTATGACAACACCATTATTTTAAACAAGTCAAGTCCAGCTCACCTCTGCTTGGTTCCACATTGCTTGTGAAGATGCATTTCCACGCTGATTGCTCAGTGTTTTTGTTCACAGTAATCACTGTGTGCACCTTTACGCAGTACTCTGTACCAATCTGGAGGTTGTTCACAGTATAACTCCTGTTTGATGTACGTTCAGACTCCTGCAGTTTAAATTTGGAGAAATAATAATATGTTAAAATAATTGCCATTTCAGTCTCCCCCTCGACCTCAGCACATAGTACATTACTGTGTGATTCTATTGCAATATTGGAGTAAAATCTTGTTTTTGGCCTGTGCCAACAATTTGTCTTTCCAAGCAATCAGACATTTATACAACATGAAGATTAAAATACTAATGTGAGCTGCTGCTACATGACAGGCAACAAAAAAAGAAGGCGGTGAAAGGATAACTTACCACTGATTCTTCATTTGTCCGCCAAAAGACTTCGAACTGAGCACCATAGAATTTCTGGATATCATTATCTCTGATTTTTGAGCTCCTGTCAGCTTCAGGGAGTGAAATGTTGATTTGGATGCAGTTTCCACAACCAGCCAGTGTCAGTTTTGGAGGACCAATTGTTGCTTGTCAGAAGAAGAAAACACAGACATTTTAAATTTAGGAAACTTCTGGATTATTACAAATATATTTCAAAGAGAATGGCAGAGATTATGTGATGCTAAATTGAATATTCACTTGTACATGTCAAATGTATGGCATGTTTTTGGTTCACTCTGTTGTTGCTGCACCTTAATGTTTTTAAATATCAGTTTTTGACAATATTTTAGGCAAAGCTCTCTACCAGGTTAAAGAGAAAATGTAAATGGATCCAATACATAGAGTAGGGTATCTAGGTTGGGGGTTTCAAAGTTCCCCACAAATCCAAATCCAAAATTCTGTTCCATTTCTGTTTTAAACTTTTTGGGGGTATTAAGGCTAATTGTGGTTAAAAGACTCAGTCTTGGGAGAGATGATTGATTTTGATACCCAGATAATTTAGTGTTATTAGTTCTGCTCTGGTTGTTTTTTTTTTTTTTTTTTAAACAAAAGTTTTGGATCAAGAGACATAGTGACCTGATGATAGCGCTCTCTGAAACATCAGGGGCTCACAAAACTCTGGAGAATTTATTCTCTGTGGATCATATATGTCTGTACAAAACTGCCGGGGAATGTGTATCAGTTCTGACATTTCTTCCACAGAGCATATCTTACTGTGTTACACATCAACTTTTTTAATTCATTTCTGATTATGTGATTAAAATTCCTTTATTGTCTATTTAACTATTTTGAGAGTCATAGTTTTAAAAGCAGTTATTGATGAAAGATTAAATTCGGCTAAATGAACCCCAGGCATAAAGCATGCCACTCAAAAGATGCCCGTGTCCACGTACTGTCTGTGTAAGGGGTGAAGGAACATTTGCCGGACGGTGGAGACAGGGTTTGGTTGTAGAAAGCCTTGACTGTCAGGTCATACTTCACGTTGCTGCGTGGAAGTCTCAGCTTCATTGATGTTGTATTTGAGGAGACTTGCTGTTTTTCTTTCTTGTTAACCCTGCACAAAGAGAAATATAGGAGGTTAAGCATTTTATTTCATTCTTGGAAAAACGCTCTAAAGACATAATGTAAACTTACTGCTACAAGGGTAATGTAAGGAGGACAGAAAAGTGCAGAACCAGGCTTAAAAGGGTATTAAAGAGCACTATTGCCACATTACAATGGAGGTCATTAAAACTAAACGAAAACCAAGATATGTCTAACAATCACTGAAAAACAAGTGGTGAACATTGCTTACAATATAGAGAAGAAGAGAGTGAATTAGAGAGAGACAGACAGTGAGAAGAAGGCTAGAACTGTCATATGCTCATTATTGCAAATTCTCTGTGGTCAATTATAATACTGGGTTAAGTACCTTGTTTATAAATTTTGGCTGTCATCTATTCACTCTAAGAAGAGGTTTTCACTTGTCATGACAAGAAAAAAGGGGTCCAAGCTTTGCATGAAAGTTTGACCCTCCGACCTGCGGAAGCAATGCAAGTCACGCCCTTAGGACCCAGGCTGGGACTCATTGTACTCTTGTTGATTTTTTGTCAAAATATGCACCACGTCCTGTTTTTACTGCAAACTACAGGCAGTAATTAGTCTATAACTTGGGCAGTATTTGGACAATTAAAATGATTTTTACAGAATAGCCTTGGGATGCAACCGATTCTATAGTCCATGCAGATTGTACTCAAAGTAGTTTAAGAAAGGAAATAGCCCTTTTGGGGGGATTTCACTAAAAAAAAAAAAAAAACACTGAGCATGGCCTGTGTCATGAAATTCAGCTTTATTCAGGGAATGAGTGCGGGCAAGAATTTTGAATATATGACATGGTAAGTCTGGTGTTGACAGGAGAAAATGTTATCAAGATATGCACCACTTACTATTTTGACTGTTGCCACAGGAGGGTGTTCTTTTATGGGTTATGCCATTTTTGGACTATAACAATTCTTTAAATAACTTTATAACTTTGTGTTCCAAAGATTGTGTGAGAAAGATTTTATGCTGATGTGAGAAAGCGCCTCGGAGGAGTTTGAAAAAAATAGTTTGGACAGCTTATTTCACAGTTAAAGCATAAGGGGCGGGGATTGATGAAATATTGTTAAGTTGAAGTCTTCAGGACTGGACTCTTATGAATTAAGAGGAGTCTGGACCATTTAAAAGCCATTTTTATCATGGTCTTCTTTAGATATTCCAATAAATATTCGTAAAAATTGATAAGGATGATGTGGAGTTTTTGATCACAGAAATAAATGCAGAATATACCCTTAGAGTCTGCGAGAGCAAGGGTGGAAGAAGACTCATTGGCTGACAACATGGTAATGACCGGACCGGAATTGACTATGAGAGAGAGCACTATACAAGGGAACACCATGGCAAGTAGCACACCAACTGTAACTGCAGACCACAAACTGCAGATATGTGCCTGTGGATGGAGGAAAGTAGCATCCCAACGGGGGTTGAGGATCCACCAGGGGAAAAAAAGGTGTTTGAGAGGAGAGAGACAGGGGCCCCGAATTGACTACTTTCTGCGAAAAGGGTCAAATCAGTCGAGTGATGCACAGCAACTGGTTGAAAACCATAGCTTGGAGTGCATCAGCACCACTGTCACGGAAGTAGTAAACTCAAACACAGAAGCATTGGTGGAGCAATCATCAATGGTGGACCCTACCCCAACTCCCAGACCTATAGTAGAACGGAGACTTCCAGGGTACAGACCGCCTGTGAAGTGGCCAAGTGCGGCGGAAAAAAAGCTGTGGAAAACGGTGAACACTGACCTGAACCTAACTCTTGAACAACTGCGTGGAACAGTTGAGAAGAAGCTGGAAAGAATGGGAGACATCATCTATCATTACGGGGTAGAACGTTTTGGAACACAAGACCGTAGGCTTGTTAGCAGGCTCCAACTCCACCAATCTCCAGGAGGCAACAGGAGATCAAGCGCCTCGTTCAAGAAAGGAGACAACTCAGGAAGCTGTGGAAGAAGGCCTCCGGGGTGGAAAAGGAGGGCATAAGTGCTCTCCAAGCTGACATTAAGATCCGTCTGGCATCCCTCCGTAGAGCAGAAAACCTACGGAAACGAAGAAGGAAGAAAGAACAAGCTAGATCAAAGTTCTATCGAGATCCCTTCAAGTTCCTAAAGACCCTCTTCACCGAGGAGAAAAGTGGAGTGCTAAAAACAACAAAGAAAGATCTGGAGGAGGACTTGCAAACTACGCACTCTGACCAAAGGCACAATGAACACCTGGCCATTCCCACAGACATTCCCCCAATCGACTTGCCAGACCATCGGGCAAGGACAGCATCAGCTCCTGAGCCGAACGGAGTCCCATACAAAGTGTACAAGAATGCACCAGATGTGTGGAGGTACCTGTGGAGGCTCATGAGGACAGTGTGGGAGAAGAAGACCATACCCAAAGTATGGCGTAGGGCGAGTGGAGTCCTTATCCCAAAGGAAAAGGACGCAAGAGACATTAGTCAGTTCCGCCCGATATCCTTGCTTAATGTGGAGGGTAAGGTTTTCTTCGGTGTCATCGCACAGAGGATGGCTGAGTATCTGTGCAAGAATAAGTACATTGACACATCTGTACAGAAGGCAGGAATATCAGCCTTCTCTGGGTGCCTAGAGCATGCCAGCATGATTTGGCACCAAATCCAAACAGCAAAGCGAGAGAGAAGCAATATTCATGTAATCTTCTTGGACCTTGCTAACGCCTTTGGCTCTATGGACTGCCTTCAACTTCTTTAACATCCCAGACACCATTACAACCCTGGTCAAAGCATACTTTCAGGACTTGCAGTTCTGCTTCTCAACTCCTGAGTTTACCACCTCATGGCAGTGCTTAGAGGTAGGCATCATGGCTGGATGTACCATCTCTCCCCTGGCATTTACCATGGCAATGGAGATCATCATTCGAGCATCAAAATGGGTTGTAGGTGGCCAGAAAATCGGCTCCAGCCAGCGTCTTCCTCCTCTTAGAGCCTACATGGACGATATTACCATCTTGACCACCACCGTCCCATGCACCAGGAGACTGCTCAGGAA
>JAOWBC010004188.1:0-10319 GCA_028566105.1 Hypoplectrus providencianus
TTTAAAAAAAAGTTGTGGCATACATTTAACAGAAAACTGTACACAGGCTGTTTTATGCTCCCTGACCCTAACACTGAATTTCATTCATCCTCTTTTATTTACATTTCACACAGTGTTTTCTATAAATATGGGGATCTCATCCATAATTCAGCCTTCTGTGTCTCTAGACCTGGTGGCATGGGGGGCAGGATCCCCCATTGTGTTCCCGTGTGGCGGCTAAATGTCAGCTAAATAAATGGATATTAAAGCCACACACAGCGCTGCCAACCTGGCAGCCTCAGAGTTCAGGTCAGCCCAACCTCAGCAGTCTGCATAAAAATGAACATTTTTTGCATGCTTATGCAAAAACCTTCACCCATGTTTATGACTGGAGTTTGTGTAGTAAAGATAAATGAATCAGTGGTAACGTGACAAGCACAAACGTTGCACTTTGGTTGTGTGAGAGCGATGGTGCTGGGGTCAAACTAACAGAGAACCTTCAGCCAGTAGAACGGTGTTCGTGTCCCATGTGAAAATTAAAAGTAAGGACTGCAAATAGATTAAAAAGCTAATTAATGTCATATTTTGAAATGAATTAATACTGATTAAACTAGATCAAAAACAATTCCGCCAGAAAATCTAAAGCCTCTTAAAAGGCTCATTAATACAAAGAAAATTACCAAATGAATGAATAACCAAAGGGTGTATTTTTGCTTACTGTTTAATAGCATCACAAACAGATGCACGTTCAATAAGAAATCCATAAAGTGCCACATGGCCAGGAATCAACTTAGACATAAAAAAAGAACAACAAAAAAAAAATCATAAAAACAACAGCTGTAAAAGTAAACAAAGTGATTGAAACATCACTTCACTTCAGTGCATCACATTTCACTGCCAGTATTTAGGTTAAATGTGTACATGCAGATAGACGGGACTGGGTTGGTTTAGATGGTAGTGGTTGTGGTCGGTCTTGGTCACATAGATTACGTAGAGGTAAATTATAGGTGAAACATATTTTTCCCCATAATTTTATCACAATTTATAGGGGATAGAGAATCTGAATAGTAAAAAAGGATGTGTAAATAATTGCCTTAGTGCATTAAAATGCTGCTGCTCTGAACTGTTTCTACATCTTGGCAGCGCCCTAGAAAACACCTGACCACTCATTTGCTTAATATACCGTACATTACCTTTAAATACTTTGTTGTTTCCACACCAGTAAACATTTAGCCCAGATAATGGACAACACACGATATGTTGCGTGTATGCTACATATAGAACGAGGATGAGCCTGATTAATTCGCTCACATGCTGGACCCACATGTTGTGTTTCAATCAGGTCTGCTCTGGAGATCAAAAGCGTAACATTTCTGCCACTGGGTCTGAAAGTCTCCACAGACCAAAAGCATAATTTATGTACAGATACCATATATATATATGTATGAAAATTCTACAATAAAATCAAAACTGTAATATTAAGAGGCTTCAGTTAGAAAATTTAAATATTGCAATCCTATTGAGGAAAGCCTATTTGAATGTGTGGAAACATCATATGCCTGGATCTTCCTTACATTAGGCCACTCTGGGTGATGGATGTATCATCAACACTGAAACCCAAATTGCAAACTTTGAAATTTCAAAAGGCATGGAGATAACTAAGCACTGTTTTTCCGTGTGTTTTTACTGGCGCATGCTCTTCCTCCCTGTGTTTTGCTGGTGCACGGCAGCCCAACAGCCTCTCTCTCTTAGACATCACTTCTTTGCATTTCTCCAGCTCAGCCTGGGATCTCTGCCGTGTCCTTCATCCCTAATCAGCTATCTAAAAAGCCATCCTGAAATCCCCCAGGTTTCGCTCCAATTTACACCTTAATTCTTGTTACTTCTGTGAGTCTCGCATCCGCCACTTGATCTTAACAACCTCTGGGACTCTCATGCTGCATCGATTAGGTTTAAAGGCCAAGGTCCTCACCCCTCATCTGTCAGCAGAGGTGAGGAAGCCTGCTGGATGAGTGGCAGGCATCTTAAACTCTGCTGCTACAGTTGGAATGTGAGATCTCACTAGAAAGACTCCTCTTCCTGTACCTAATTAGTTCCCACTGCTTTTTTTTTCTTTGCAAATAGATAGTACATATTGTCCTTAGCTGCTTCAGTAATGAAATCCTGTTTTACCCTGCACAGCTTTTCATTGGTACTATCTGCTCCTTGTTTCAATAGGATAACAGCAGGACCTCTTAGTCACACCTTGTTCACCCTGAAGGGAACGTTATCAACTCTCACCTTAATGCCCATGAGTCTAGTAACGTTGACTCGGGCCACTGCTGCAGAGATATTTCCACGACAAACATCCAGCGTTCATCTTTACACTTGATTATTCTTGTGCTAGACTTTCAGTTTATCTTTTGGGGATGAAAACAGACAGTAGCCTGAGGCGCTCATGTCTCCGAAGCCAAAATCAGTTGTGTAATGTGAACGGAAAGCCAATTATATAATGCACTGGCATAATCTGTTGACTTTAGCGCTCTGTCTACTTTTGGCACTATATTAAAGTAATATAAGGACCAATGGGTTTCCTATAAACTGCACTCTCTAATTCACCACAGCCACTTGTTTTACCAGATAGGTATGTTTATAAAATGTGAGGGTCGTGATTTTATGACTTCATGTTGAAGGTGAACTCACATTGCTGTTGCTTTGATTTAGCCAGTCTAGAGTCAGACCAAATGGACAATTTGAAAAATCAAAACCAAGGTCTGATTAAATAGTGGATTTTGAAAATTTTAACACCTCTACATTTTATAATTATAGTTTGGATTTCTTTTTGTTTTTTCATGTGGAGGTTAGAGCAACAGCGAGTGTGATTATAAGAACCTGGCTAATTATTGCATTACTGGATTATAATAACACACCAGCATGGCATCACTTTTGCTATCATAATTGTAGAAATAATGACTCTGCTGGTGCCAAGGCCTTTCAACTATTTAAAGAACCATAAATAGTTTGTGTTTTTATATGTGTTTAAAATGAAGCTCCGTGTAACTGTAGTTGTTTGACCAATCAAATATTATAGCAACAATGGATGTTAGAGTTATTCTATTCATATACTAACATGAAGGTATCGTTGGTGCACTGTGTAGTAGTAAATGAAAGGATTTGTGCTTTAAGAGCAGCAACAGAGCTTTCTGCATACCAACTGAGAAAACAGAGCATTTGTCTGTGAAATTATTTCCATACTATAACCTACTTTAAAGCCAAAAATAAGCAGAATCCTGTTTTGTTTGGGGTTTATACTTTGCACCATAATGCATCTTCCAGGATTGCACATACCTCCAGCTGTGCATTTGCTTTCATTCCAACACGGATGATTCAAGAACACATTGGTAAGCCAGTGACATTTGGATGAAGCTCCTTATTATTATTTTTTATCATTTCTGTAGACTCTTGCCTACACTGCATGGAAGCTTAAGTATTGTTGTGATTAATCTGCTTTTTGTGTCAGTTTCTACTCTCTTTTTCATGATTTTACCTTGAATCTAATTCAGCAGAGAGAAAAACAGATTCCTCATTTCCATGCCATCTTTTTAAACTTGGATTAAACATGACTGTCACCTTAAAAGCCGCTTGACTAATCCAGCACCAAAACAAAGATGGTTTAATGTATGCTCCAGAAGTCACTGTGTATAGTGCAGGAGAAAAACAATATTTTTTGGAAACTGAAATATCTTTCGAGCTGCAAATCCCATCTTTCTTGGTTGTATTTTCAAAATATTGGTCTAAATTCTTCTTTCCTGTGTCTCCTCTGACATTTACACATGGGCATGGTGTCCATGCTGGCAAAACACAAACTCATATTTAATTTATAAGTATTGGTTTATCCAATACATCATTTTGGCCTGAAGAACACCTTCATAAATATCATATGTAGTCTTCATGCAGACACTGTTATGCATTCATGTCACCTCTGGCACAGCCTTCAAGACCATGAGTATCATGGACATATGTGATATATCGGGTGATAATGCCACCATGCTCCTCAGCTATGAAATTCAAACAGGTTTCATCTCACTGAAGGCTTCGTTGGTGCGTAATGGTCTGAGATGTCACTAGTTGTCAGGTGCAGAAGGGTGATAAGCTTTGACAAATGATAATTACTCCAATCTTCATGCTTAGCTACTGACCTTCTCCCAGCAGGGAAACATGTTTATTCCAGCATTACGCCATGAGCAGGCTTTTAGCTGTTCTGTCTCTAAACTCCCCTGAGTCGCTGTCATCACGGGTGACACGCAGCCCGCTCCAGTAAGGTTCATCTCAGTGCCCGTAATAGGCCCTTATCTATACTCCATATCTTTCATCACCCCTACCTTTGGCTTCAGAGGCTTGTGTAAATGGCCAAAATCGATGGATTGTTAGATATGGGACTGGTCACAGAGGTTCAATTCATTTTGGATGGTTATCGCACCAGCTATCACACACCAGAGTAATAGGGACTGTAAATGTTTTAATGTAACATTAGATACCACATGTTGACAACATGTGTACAATCAAGGTTGTTTGCAGTGTAACAAGACACACTATTCTGTACATTCACACACACACACACACACATACACAAGAAATTACCAACAGAACAACAACAAAAGAAGCCAATCTTACTGGGTAGTACTGTGCAAGCTCCACGGTGTTTTCAATTCTGACCATAAGCTTGAACATTTCATTTTGGTCAGACTGTACTCCCACAGTCTAAAGGCTAACAGCTAAGGTCTAATTGGTGACTCTAAATTGCCCGTAGGAGTCACGAGAGCGTGAGTGGTTGTCTGGCTGAATATGGTTTCTCGTATGTTCACATTATGTCCTACAATGCTTTGGATTCAACATTCAAGGTTTCTGTGCAGCATGTTTTTCTGCATTAACAAGACAAACACCAAAAATATGGATTTGGAATGCGAAGGCCTTAAATCTCAGAGGAGTTGCAGATTCAGCTAATAGTTCTCTGTAGGTTCACCCTTTCTTAATGTCATTTGATCCAGTGTTATCATTGCACTAAATATAGTATAGTTCCTACATATAGGAGCTTTTTAAGTAAGTTAGTAGAAGGAAGTGGTGCACCACTCCAGAGAAAGGTCTGTCTTTCAGATAGGTGCAGGCTACTGAGTCATGAAGAGTGCAAAGTCTAAGGGGAAAAGCAAGATGCCATCTGTGCCGATGCCATTTAATTCTTCTAAATTCCAACTCTTTTGGTATGTCATATGCCTCACTGGATTCCCATATATACTCGACTTATTGTTTAATTACTCTTGCAGGATAACAGAACATTTAAATATCAATATCAGGTAATCTCACGTTTTATTTAATGCAATGCACCTAGTAATCCATCACACATTAACCAGCTTATAGTGAGTGACAGCCAATTAAATCTCACTGCCCTCTACGGAAATAAAGATTTGCAATAAACTGATACTGCCTGTGGCAAACTTGGTAAAAGAGCAGATTTGGAGCAGGTTCATTTCTCTGGGAATGGACAGGCGAGTTAAAGTCAATTAGACTGACCCAGCACAGGTTAAATTAGCCTGGATAATTGGATGAACCACCATGTGGATTCCCTACACTTCCATGACCTCTATCTGAGATTTCACCCGTTCAAACAAACCTTCTTATTGGCTTAGTGGAGGTCTTTCTACAACATCAGCCTGTGCCTCATGTAGTGCACATTCTGTTTCACTCCTCTCAGCCAAAAAAAAGATAAATACTTTTGTACTATCGCAGAATGACGATGTACACCCCGCGGCCTCATGCATTCTCAGTGGAGATAAATGAAAGCAAACTGCAAGGCTCATGGAAGACAGCAGTGAACCATTGTCTGCTTTGTTTAGTCCACTGGAAACGACTGTCACTCCAGGTCGAAGCAGGGATTTCTGAGCTATGATGTGTTTTATCACTAGGGATGAGGGGATTAGGGCCCAGGAAGGACACAAAGTCTGGCTCACCCATTTTTCCACAGTAAAAAACAGCGATTGATAGACATCAGAAGGCATGCAACGGGGCTGTAGCTATTTTTTGTTTTTTTTAAGTGTGAAGTCCAACCTGATTATTAGGCACTGGAATGTGGATTAGTATTTATATTCTTAAGAAACTGGTAACATGCATGGTATTAGAGGTCCATATAAAAAAAAAAAAACAACAACATTTGGGAGGAGTATGTTCCTTTATATGAACATCTGATTCTTCCAGGAGCAGGTGGTGGATACCAAAAACAGCAAAAAGAAGAGTAAATATTAGGTTTACATTTGTCAGGCTGACAGAAACAAGAGCCCATATAAACAATAATGTTCCTCCATGTCTGCTGGATGTATTCATTTGAGGTATAATATTGTACAGTATAACAGGGATGGAGTGACAGACTTGACTGTCGACAGCTGTTTACAGGAGTGGTAGCATGATCATTTTATAAATTGAACTTGTAGGCCGGGGCGTTGCAACTTTGTCCAGAAGGCACAATCCAATCACAGTGGAGGAGTGAGGGACAAATAAAATAAAACTAAATGAAAAATAAATAAAAATCCCCAGAAAATTCAAATAAAATGATAAATAAAATAAATCCTTTATTAATCCAAGCTCTTGAAGTAAATGTTGGAACCATGTTACGACTTGGTGCAATATGTCAGCACCAACAAAATCTCATCAGCCCCTTCGACCACTAGGTTGGCTCTTCCTCTCCACATGCTTCAGCCTTCCCTTTCCTTTAGTACTCTGACTCATCACAAGAGCACCTGGCATTTTCAGCAGGAAAGATATGCATGAGAAAGAAAGCGAAATAAAATAGAAAATAAATCAAATTTGTGAAGCTACACTGTTTTGCACTGACTTTGGGATGAAATTCAAGAAGAATGCATTGGATATACAGAATAGTTCACTATAGTGGACTTACAAAACATAGTAAAGCTATAATAATTTATCTCCGTGTAACCGAATAGGTTGTAAACTAAAGTGAGACAGCCTGAGGCATGACACTTTAGCTGAAAATGAGTTCTACTTCGTCACTGCAGCTCAGCACAGACTTTACTCCTGAGAGAGTAATGAGATTTTGGTGGAGGCTGAACAGGATGTAACTTGTGAGTGTGCAGTTAGATTACAGCTCAAGCTGAATTTATCAGCTTTGTTCACGAAAAGTTAATTCCATTTTTTTTTTTTTTTAAGAAAGTTTGACAGACTGATCAGATTTTTTTAGTAAAGGTTAGGCAGCTAAATCCCCGACAGACTGCTTATGGGTTGGGAGCTGACATTTTCTCTCCAAAGGGCACCTTTTTTCCACTGTCTCTGCATAAGAACAAATGTCTCCCTCCTGTTTGCTCAAGTGCAGTCATGAAGCATATATCTGCCATATGGACGGGGCTATGGGTCATCTTTCTTAATGCTTTGTATGCGGCGCATGCATGCAGTAAGTCTATGCAGTAATCCTTTATGGAGTTGATGGCGGTGACTAGTGTCTTGTGATCTGCAATGGAAGTTGTCAAATACATGGAATATCATTACGCTTACTGACAAAAAAGTTTCACTCTCAGTGGTTTCCATTGACATGAGCACTTGAATGACCCACAGCATGCCAACAGATTCACATTTTATTTGCCTTGTCTGCAACGTCACTCTATTCAGTCCATATCATTGTTCGACTAACACAAGACAATTTTCCTGCATGCATACTCTTTTCTGCAACTGCGATAACAGCAAACTCTCTGAGTTTATCACATTATGCTTGAATGTGCTTAAGTTTAATATGGCCCTATGTTCTATCAAATGAGGTGGGGTATGATCTATGCAAAACTGACTGACTGACTAAGAATATTTTATGATTTTTGTTTTAAAAATAATCAACAATCGATAAACAATTTACAATGCAACACTAAGGATAAGGATTTCATATTTTTGTAAATGTTGGGAATACGCTGAGCACATTGTTGTTATTGCTTTTTTGATGCGTCCTTTAACTCAGAAGCTAACCAATCCTTCTTTTGATTTCATAAGGAAGCTTATGCATGAATAAATGCATCACCATAGTCTATTCCCTATTTTCCTCAAGCCCCGTAACTCTTTTTTTTTTTTTTTTTTTACATTTAAATGATAATCATCACTGCTTTCAGGAAGCACATACAGCCACTTGGTCCATGGAGCATTTATGTCCCACTTGTTTTTATCACATTGTATGCATCATTTTCCATTTCTGCAGCCTTGATGTTTTCCTTTTGTGGATTTTTTTGTCTGCAGCAAACCAGGTGGAGCTACCTGTTTTCCTTCCTGGCGTTTCCTGCCTTGCTGCAGCTCGCTGTGCTTCCCTTCCTCCCGGAGAGTCCTCGCTACCTGCTGATAGAGAGGAGGGACGAGGCTGGAGCAGAGAGAGGTACTGTATGCAGCACAGACACATGTCACTCCCCTGTCACTGAAATGCATCTGCAGAATGCAAACAGGCAGCTGCACTGGGCTTTCATGTCTTAATTACAATTGCATGTTGGATTTTTTTTTAGCAATTACATAGTCTGTACACCAGTCGCATCCTCCCACTGATGGAAAAGGGATCTACAGGGATAAGAGTGTCCCTGTACCATTGCAAAAATTACCATTGTGTATCCAAGGGGTATTAATAGAGTAGAGTTGATTACCAAGATCACTCATTCATTACTTTCCCATTTCTGAGATTGGGGATGCTACAGTCTTTGACTCTCAGTTTTCAGAATGCAAAACTCCTGAATGGCAAGTTCCCACTTTTTAAAATTTTTTTTTATCAAACAATCAAAAATTATATACCCACCGTTATATAGGCTACTAAAACTATACACTATAAACCAGATGATGTATCTGACGTGTTCTGGAATGCTTTGGATGCTTTCAGACAATTTAGAAGAGAAACCCTGGTGAGAAGAACCAAATCTGCAGTATTTTCTGGATGTATTCTACTTGTTTATTGTCTGACCATAAAGAGTTAGCTTTAAATAAACATTTTGTAGCAGCTTGTTCCCTTTTGGGAATTTGTTGGAATTCATGACAGTGTACCCACTAATGTATAATAGCCCTTCCTTAACCTTAGATCCTGACTTTACCTGTGATTAAGGATGTTCTCCTTGCCATTAATCTCAGGAAGCGTTCTGGAAAACATTTGGGTCCTTTTTTCTTAGGCCTTGGCCCAATTTTTTTCAGAGCAACTGCTCTAACTTGCCTTCCAAAAGTGTGTTTGCTTTGAGATTAAGATCAGTGTTTGGTGTGAAGACTTTTGAAAACTGAAAATTGAAAGGCCAACAACTTAAGTTGTTCTAGTTACAGTTCCTACAGTCTCCTCAGTGTCTTCTTTGGAAGTTTTGAAACACAAGAATTCCTCTCGGCCAAACATCATTTCAATTATTCTTCAGAGACTTTGTTTGATTAACTACAGTGTGATCTTGTTGAATGTTAAAATGCTGTGATAAAAGAAGGAGCAGCATGTGGTCGGGGCATAGCTCAAACTGCATGTGTTAATAAGGCATATAGAAAGAAATGTGATGACTATGATTTGTTTCTTCTCTGGGGCGATTTCAACTCTTTGATGTATATGTCCATACATTACAAATGGGTACTCTCTGAAGGTTTGACTGCCTTTGCTTCTACCTTTTCCTTCCTTACATACTAAGTTTATGTAAAAAAAAAGAAAAAAAAAGAAAGAAGAATCCATTCTCAGATCTCATAATACAGTCATATACATTTGTCAAAATGTGAAACAACAGTAAACATAAATGCTAGTTTTATTAAGAAAAGATATTTCGAATGCTATGATGTATTCAGTGCGTTTCACAGCACTGAAAAGAACATTTTGTTTTATGCTTTTCCACATTACAATGTTTAGTGTCCTCTATTCTACATAATTACAGGTTTTGCAAACCCACACAGGGGTTGTGAGTTATTCTGACTGACTGGACCTCTGCTCAGGTTAAGTGATGGGTGGAGCTATGCTGAGATTTATACAAGGTCCCCTGTACTAATAATATTCAAAAAGGCATAATGTGACCTGTTTGAAATGGAGCATGAAAACTGTGAAGTATAATTAGTAGAGGCCCACACCATCCTGAGAGAAGGTTTAATCAGCAAAAAATAAAATGTAATCAGCGGTGTGTGGGTACCACAGTTGTTAAAGACCACGTAAATAAAATGATTGAAGGTTTTATGTCAAAAAACAGACTTTGTTGTTGAAAACAGAGGGTAAATGTCAAAAGGAGCACAACGTTTCTATAAATCCAAATGCCAAACTAGCTAGCAGTTCCCTATTTCAATGCTGCTACAGATATCCATCCATCCATCCATCCATCCATCCATCCATCCAT
>JAOWBC010004191.1:0-10310 GCA_028566105.1 Hypoplectrus providencianus
TGACCCGGGATTACCTGGATAAAGCGGTTCGGAAAATGGATGGATGGATGGATTTAATTCTCAATTTTTTTAACAACTCAAGCTGTTGTATTAATTTTGATTGTTTGATTTCTACAATTCAGATCGGAGAGGCAGACACAGCCTCTATGAAGTTTGGGGTGTTTAAGGCTTCTAACTGAAGTGTGTAGGACTAAAACTGTATCCCGATGCCTCAGCTTATGTGTTGTCATATTTTTGGAAGACTAATGTAATCAGGTATTTAAGGTATGAGAGTGATACCCACGGTTGGATGAATGCCATTTCTCCTAATGAAATCAGGTCTTCCTCAGAAAGTACACCCATTATCTATAGAGCTAGGATCATTTGTTGACAGCCAGCCCTGGTAATGATAACGTCCAGCTAAACTTGCCTGAACACAACTGGTCCTATTTAGCAGGGGACCAGAGAACACTATGGAGCCACCAGCCATAATCTAACAAGAGTAGAAAAGTGGATCAGATCTCACATCTGTTCTCAACTTGTGTGTGCATGGTTGAGTCAGCATGAAGTCGTCATGTCTGAGACTGAGAATAGTGTTATGCACTGCCACTCGCTCCTTTGTCTGGGACAGAATTCTTACGAAATGTAAAGATAAGAATATTATGTTCTAATATTAAAATCTATGGACTTTACATATCAAGGATGGATAAATAAAGAATTCCTATGTCACGTTGAATATGATTGTCCACTGCCTCACCGTGGACCGCAGCAGTGATTTCCTTCCACACAGCCTTTTTTTGACTCTCTCTGATGCCTCGTTTTAGGCTGCCAAACATAACCAGTTGTTTCTGTTGCACCTGGGACATCAGCGTTTCACTTTCTACCTCTGACAAATTTCTCTTCATTTATGCTTTTAGAATTAATTAGAATTTACTTTAACCTCATGTTTACCTCACGCAACCTAAAACCTGTGAAAAAGTTCTGTGTTCCAAATTTAAATAATCACTGAATTTTAGTTTATAACTATAAATACACAAATATAATTTTGTTTCATTTTCAGTGAATATTCTGTGCCAGTGTGTAACATAAACCACTAGCACTGAATATTTCTAAGAGAAGCGCTAAAAGAAAAATATAAAGTGGAGCACAGGACATTTTGAACTGAATGGGAGGACTTTATTATTTTTTTTTTGCTCAGAGGAAAGGCAAACCATTCATCCTGATATGCCAGACATCACTGTCACACTTTAAAGCTTCAAATCTGGAGCACCATTTCTCTTCACTTCATGGTAACATTGCTACGGAGTTTCCAAAAGGCAGTAAACCTCGCAAGCAGAAGGTAACCAGGAGCACAAGGAGTGCTGGTCACCAAGCACTCAGGACTGTCACCTTAGCATCATATCAGGCAATTGCTCATGCTAAAAAGAGATACAGTGAAGATGAATTTGTGAAGTAGTCCCTTTGAGATCATATGTCATAGCTATCCTTGCTACTGAAACTGATACTGGAACTGATGTGTCTACCTAGACAAGTGAAGTCGAATCAAAGGGCTGTTCTAACGGACAGACGTTGCAAAGAGTTGCTTCAAGCAGCCACAACTGAATGCAAGCCAGCGCTGAAAAAATGGTGGAGAACAATGACTGCCAGGTGTCCCACTGAGGAAAATAAGGTGTGAACATACAAATGAAAACTGTTCAGGTTTATGTCATAAGTACCATGAGTTACTCTTGTTGTGTAAACATTTCCTTAGCAGTGGTGTTGGATTTCAATCTGGTTCTTCATGCTGAACAAACAAAATGACAAACATTTGTAGGCCAACCTGGAGGTTAGCATGGCCAGGTCTATTGAGGAATGGCCGATAGGACATTTGCATTGGAGTTAATTGCAGAAAACAAGCTCTAAAAACACGTTTATGAAAAAACACAAGTGAACCCTACTGTAACATGAGTGCTTGGATTTGTATTAGTTTCTATATTTGATTAATAAATGAGGGCTAATGCATCTATATCGGTACACACTGACTACAAATTAGTTTTGGTACAAATGAGGTAACTGGGTGCCATAACCTCTGACGTGAATAACATTCTTACAGTATATAAGCTTATCCTCACCCAACAATTCCCAACGGGAGTGTTGCTGAGCGAGAGAAATAGTTAGAAACGTGAAGCAGTTGGTTGTACTGCACTGCGGGTTTTACGTAGAAGCTTTGCTTCTTTCACACTGCCACCCAGACAGCCGGGTTTCAGAGACACATGGGAGAAGTCAGGAGATGGCTAGCAGGAGCTAAACTAGGTTAAACTTAGTGATCCGTGGCGCTTAGATGCACTTTTAATGACACTACATATACCATTATCAGTAATGTACAGCAGCCAAGAATGCCCCGTTATCTCTCAATAACAACTTATCTTACTCCAGGTACAGCCACTGGCTACAGAAGCTGTTCTTGGTAGGTTGGTAGGTTGACGTTAAGATGAATCGAGATTAAATCAAAATAACAAAATAATGATTTTTTAAAATAAGAAAACAATCTTTGTTATATCAAGATAATGAGATAATAATTTGTTATAACAGTGCATAAAAAGAAAAAAATAATAATAAATCCAGGGCTGTTTTTGGCTTCAAGTCGAAGGAGGCTTCAAGGAGGCAGAGCAGTAAGTAACACACTAAGCAGGAGAGGGAGAGTGAAGCCTTCACTAACTGCTAAACTACAGCAGCTAACACAAAATCTGGTTTAGCCTACATTTTATAAGAATAAATACATTTGAAGGCATCTTGTCATCCCAGTAGTGGCCAGTTCCTAATCCGACGTTTTACTGCAGGTCCTGCACTGTGATTGGATGAATAGCATTTCATGAAACAGCCAAAGAAAGTCAGCTGAAGGCTGATCATGCCTTTACCATATGGGATATAGAAATATGGCTCCCAGAACCAAATCCCAGAGGCTGCTGGAGGCTGTTGATTTGGAGGATTGGTTTGGCGCTGATCCATTAGGCTATGCCAGTGGTGTCCTCCGTTATCAGCCCTATCTGATGGCGGAGAGAAGACCTGAGGTCTACTGGAAGGAGCTGGAGTAAAAATGCAGGCGGGGCCATGGTAGGTTTACTTAGAAGTGGTAGAACTCAGCATTTTCTGAAGAAACATAGCACAGTCCTGTAGTTTGGAATGTGAGAGATCGTGATGGTTCATTGTAACTTCCACAACAATTACATGACTCCTGGAAATACTGTTTTTTTGTGTAGAAAACATTAGATCAGTTTATCCCTCTTCCTGAAGGTAGCGTACCTCTTAATTGTTTTTTTATAAAAATGATTTAATATCTGAATTATTAAATCAGAAAAATCCAAGAACCGAGCTCTCAGAATTAAAATACAGTAGGCTACTATATAATGTGATTTCATATATACAATCAGCTCCAATATTTAATCATTTTTTAAGTGAATTATGAAAGAAAATGAGGACGTGTCGAACAGATGTGAGTGCAGCAGGCGTTCGGCTGTGACAGACGGCCATTACTGATACGGGGAGGAATCACACAAAGAGACAAAGACCATTAACTAGTCCCTGAGGAGGAGAGGGAGAGGGGAGCAGCACAAGAAAGGGAGGGAAAAGACAGAGCGGGGTGCAGTCAGTGCCAATGTTTTTATCATTTATTATTCCTTCAGTGTTCACTGTGAACGGCTGGTTATGTCTGCTTAAAATGTTTGAATGAGAACAGTAAGAGTAACTAAATCCCAGAGTAGTGACTTTAGTGGCTTAAAAATAAATCTATCTGAAATTAGCATCACAATCACAACATTATCATTCTTAACAGATGATCCATTGACTTGACATGCACAACATTAAACAACGGCTGCTCGTATCTAACTAGACATTGCGTGCCAGAAGAGGACAGCACAAATGTTTTAAAATGAACAGCTCTGTTGTTTCAGTCTGCTCCTCACTGTGACGAGCTGCCTTCAGTTGCAGTTGGAAATGTCAGTATCACTAATGCTCTGATGCAAAACAATAACTGGGAAATAAAGCCTTATTGTGCTTTATTGGCGGGTTTAGGTTAACAACCTGACACCACACAAAACTGAATACAGAACAGGCCAAAAGTTTGGACACGCCTTCTCATTCAACACATTTCCTTTATTTTCATGACTATTTACATTGTAGATTCTCACTGAAGTCATCAAAACTACGAATGAACATGAATGAAGGATCTCTATATTTAGCTGTTTGAATTAACGTTTTTGTTAAGTACATAATTCTGCACGTGTTCATTCACAACAAAAGTGTTAGGCCTAATGTTACTGATATTTTAATATCAGCATGTGATATTACTTTTATAGTGCCAAACATAATATATAAGGTAATGAAACCTCTCTAACACATCACGCCTCCAACACTGATTATTAACTCCATTCTGTAGTTAGATTTAGTCAACAGAAGCCTTTTGGTTAAGGTTAGGAAAGGCTGTTGTTCTGGTGAAATACATTGTGAGACACCATAACCATAACCAAGTACTGACAGTGTCCACATCATGTCCAATGCTGATGCTATGAATGGATATTGCATTGATTGATTTTATATTGTGATTAAAACATTTCCTTTTTCAAATTAGTTGTGTATAAACATATTTCTAGTTCGGAATTCAGAAGATGTAAAAGCAAAATCAGTGATAATAGCTTTAGTCTTAGAGCAGTACATATCAAGCAGAAACATGCCAGCTCTGTCTCTCACACAGGAACAGCAACTCTGACAAATAAGGCTTTAGGCAGACTACCCTGTGTGTGTGCGTGTGTGTGTGTGTGTGTGTGTGTGTTAGCGAGCAAGTCAGAGCAGCACACTGAAGACTGTCTGCATTGGAGCAGATATGCCGTCAACAATCAGACTTGCTTATATGCCTGTTTGCAGCTGCTGCACAAATCTGCAGTGTCATTAGGCCTACAGACCCCCTCAGCCGTCACCCCCCCACTGCCACAGTTATATAACCCTCACCCCACCCTTGTTGCTGTTTCATCCTTCTGCTTAAGAATGCAGATGTTCCTCTCTCATCAGATGGGAGAGGTCTAATCCACTGCAATGGCTATTAGTACATCCCTGTTGTACAGCAGGACTTGGGCCAGAATCAAGCCTCACAGCGATTACGCTGCTAAATCTTGATTCTTTAAACCCTGGTTTTGGATGGAAGACTGCTGCTGATGCAAATAAGAATATTTAGTCTTGTTCAAAAATGTTTTTTTTTAATTCCTAAATCAGCATATATGTTTACTTTCAAATAGACAAGAAGCAGATATAAATAAATATTTATGGATAAATGGATTGCATCTATCTAGTTGTCTGCAAAATGACTGCATGGAGAGGAACTGCAGACTTATTTTGACTCCAATACAATCCTTAACCAGTCTCCTCTCTGAGCCTATGTGCGCAAATATTTTCTGTATATATTTGGGCATTTTCTTGGTCAGTCGGCATGGGAGTACAGACACAGTTGTCTGTGTTTGCAGTGTTTGACTTCATATATTATATAATTGTGCTGGGCATTACCTCGTGTTTGTGCCAATGCTACTGTTCTCTGTCCTCTTCTGAGGAAATCTGCCACCCTGTGCATGAAAATAAAATGCACATAGGTCCAGGCTAGAGGATGAGGCAGGATTGGACTTTCTCTCTTGTTCAATCCCACTGCCCCAAAAAACTGCTTCTAATGAGACCCAGTCCCAGAAAAAAGACTTCTGTTCCATACTATTCCTGTGTCGGAGGCCAGCTACTAGATCACTGCTTTTTTAGGGCTGGTGTCTAAATTTCTTCATCTGTACAAACAGGTTATTGTTGTTCCTGCCCTGCCTACCCCTGTAGACTTTATTCCTGCCCTATCCCATGAAAAACTGTAAAATTCTTTCAATTCTTGCAGGAATCCCACAGAATCCCAAAGAACTCCACAGTTACTGTCTCAAAGCAATAAACAACTGCAAAGACAGATTCAAAAGCAGTGTTTTGATTCTGTTGTTGTCCTCTACGCTGTCTGGGGATGGCTACTACAAGATATTTTATTGAGTTGTGAGCTTATTTGTTGACATTCTTTATCGCAAAATACTTTCTGGTAAGCTTTAATGTGAAACAAGGTGACAGAAAAAATGAAGCTTCTGTGCAACACTGTTGCCATAGCCAGCTATGATTTGTTTTCTGTTTTTTATTTTATTTATTTATTTTTTTTTTTTTTTTTAGTTAAGACCAAGGTGGTGCAGAATTAACCTCTTATACTCACTGCAGGCCAGCTGACAGAGTTGCTTGGGCTCAGGACCAAGATACCCTCTATCACTGTGTCATGGCATGTCAAAATTAGAAAGACAGCTACAGGAAGGTTTGCTTTTAATGTAAATATAAGCCTTTTTTCATAAACTGCCCCATCTTAATGAATTACAGCAGAAAATTTAAGGTACTAGAGGACCCATTTCTGGCCCCCTCCTAAGTTAGGGCCCGGGGCAGGTGATCCCTCGTATCCCCTCTTCACAGGCCTGATCTCTGCAATGAAAGTTAATTGATTTGTGTGTTTGAGTGGTATTGATTATCCGGTGAAGTGCCAAACGAAAGGTCAGATGGTCACAATTGCTATGGGTGGACCATTAAACTTTTCAAGAGGAAAGAAGTTTGAAAAGTTTAAACAAAAGCAGATAAAAACACTTACAATTGTAGTGTTATGTTACATCCCCAGTTTCAACCCTTTCTATGGTGGTTCAGATTTTCAGTGCTACTGAAACATTAAAGCTCTCCACTGTACAGCTCTGTGCATGTTTGGCCTGAGTGCTTGAGCCTCCAGCCTTCCATGGAGCCATGCAGAGAGATGAGGGAGCAGCCAGTCTCAGAAAATTATGATGGGAACGCATTAATTATAGAGTGGATGTACATGTAAGGGCTATTTTTGGGAAGGCACAGCATTTGCTTGCACATGGACAGAAGCAAACACACACGGACATAAAATGATAGCTATCATTATTTTAAAGAAACCAGAAAAAAAGAAAAACATTTGGGTTTGGAGCAGCATATCTTGAACATAATCTCATACATGATCCAACTTGTGCTTCATGTTATATTGCTATGTAAAGTTTGTAATTACAAGAGGATAAGTATGTGTGTATGATTATTTTTAGTGTTTGGTGTTTGTTTATGCACTGATTTGTGCCTCTTCTGCATCAATTTATTTTTGAAATTATTTATGATTGTTTGGTTTCTGTTAAGGAAAGCAGAGGTGGAAAAAAAGAACTACAACCAGAGAGCTAGATTAGACTAAATGAAGTTCCCATCTGGGATTGAAAAAGTAGTTTTTGATTTGATTTGATTTGAAAGTGCCACCTGACAAACCTGGAATTAGATTTCAGAAGCAAAAAAATGTAATGGAGTGCAGCGTAATGTCGTAATGCTCCCAGGTATTCTGTATTGCTTTCAAACACCATATCTCCTATATTGATGAGGTGCACCTGAATGCAACATGCTGTCAGTGCCAAACTGGTAGTCCTCAGTGGCCACAGTACAAAGTGATGTATTCAAGAACTGAGATGACGTAACCAGAGTAATAAAACTAGTGGAAAAAACAACACAATTCTCCTGAGACTGAGCCAAACAAGGTGCCCCTAAAAGCCTGCTCATACTTTTTTCCAGCACCACAAGTGTATTGTTGTTATGCTATTGGCAAGCTAGTTGCTAAGGCCTAGAATAGAAGCACAGCACCAAAAAAACAAAAAAACAAAACAAAAACAAAAACAACAACAACAACAAAATGAACAAGCATGCTTTTATTCTTTTGTTTAAATTAAAAGCTAGTGAACTGTCCATCATTTAGTGATAAGTCACACAAACAAAATATAAATACATTATTCTCCAGCAGAACTACGTCATATTAATAATCTGGATTCATTATAGTGCTTTAACAGAAAATCTAGTGCTGCATCATAATCATGACAGTATGAAGAAAGTGTCACACACTCTGGCTCCATGTGTTATGCTTGACCAAAGGGATGAGGATTCAGAAGTGTCCTCATCCCAGTGTTCTTTACTGAAAGCAGGGCTTGCTACACATGTAGGCATTCAGACAGGCAAAGATATGCGAGCCAATAGGCAAAAAACAGAACAAAGAAATATGAGGAAAACTCACAGAAGAACCAAATGACAATAGGGTAGAGGACACAAAACAAATGGAAAGGACTTGAATTTTGAAAGGGTCAGGGAATTAATGGGACTCAGGTGTTGCACATTAGGGCAGGTGTTGGTAATCAGGGGAGCAGGAAACACACAGGGAGCAGGGAGTCAAGACACAAGACACAAAACAAGATGTGATTACCAAAATAAAAAAAACTCTACAAGGGAAACACTAAATAGAAGCACGAATACGTTGCAACAACATTTTTCTCTTTAAAATGATGGAGTTCGTGCCCTGAGGCCTTTTTCTCTAAGCTCCGTTCACCCTACTTTGGGTTTTCAGCACCTTGATGTGTGTAAATCTTTGTCTTTGCCATGTCATAATCAGTCGGTATCTCTCATTTCAACTTGAGTTCTTTTTCAAATGGTCATTTTGCTGTTAAGCTGTGTTATATAAGTAGTCGTAGGCTACTTGTACTTGAGTGGAGCTCTCAGTTGTTTCCACTCCACTGGCCATGTCACTCTGTCTCAGTGTCACGCTCTGCCAAAAGTTCTTCTAATGTAGGCTATTATCAAGCGATCACATCCAAAATGTCCCTGTGGGCAGAGCAGTAAAGTCTCTTTTTGTCATGAAGCAACCACAACTGTGCATGGATGACATTATTAAATCATCCATCCACAGTTCATCTCTGATGTCCTCAGACGGTCATGAACTCCTTCCTGAATTTAATATCAGAAGGAGATGCCCCCACTATAACTCTTTTTATGGAAGTTTTGCAAGTATTTCCGAGTTTGAGATCCAGGGCAGAACCAGAACATGCTGGAGGGATTATATTTCAGGCTGAGGAAGGCCTAGGGATCCCCTCAGTAAGAACTGGGAGATGTGGCTTAGAATATAGCTTAGAATATAAAACAGGGAGCCACCATGATCAAGAAACCAGACCATTTGAAGAAAACAGGGGGACAGCAGCTGCCATCAGCCTGATGCGGCCTGTTCACTATGTGCATTTTAATGCAGATATATTCAAGTGAGAAGTTCACAGTTTGCTGCCTTGGGGAGTGTAGAGTATGTGTTCTTTGAGAGCTTCCTTGTTGAAATGGCATAAAACATTTCAAAACAGAGTATGGCCCTTTAAGGCTTCCTCTGAGCAGCGGTAAACACTTGAGTGCATGAAGCGGGTGTTGGTTCTATTAAAGCGTAGGCGTGTGCACGAGTCTGTCTATCACTTTAGGTTTCCAGAGAAACCTGGCTAAAGTCATTAGACTGCAGTGGGGTGTGTGTGTGTGTGTGTGAGCAGAGTCTTGCATGAACATGTTCTCAAGACAAGGTGTGCGTCATGTGAGGGATGAGTTGCTGCGTCTAAATCTCCTCCAAGCCACCTCCATCTCCCGTCTCTTCATCCAGGGCCCTGTCCCGACACGTACCTGTTGTGCTGAGAAGCCCCCTGTGACTCACGCTGAGCAACAGAAACACCCATAATCACAGCCACTCGCACACACTCACTCAGACACAAAGGACACTGGAGATGTGTGTTTGCTCAGCAGCCGGCACGTGGCTCTAATCACCAGGGGGCAAGTTTTTTCACTTTATTTTTTAATTGTATTTAGATGTTTTTGTTATGGATTAGGGAAGTGTCATAGTTAAAGTAGTCTATATGTTGTTTTTAAAAAGGTATTTTTATGTCACCAATTTGGTTAGATGTCGATCGACTATCTAAGTAGATTGTGTACTTGTTATGATCCTTGAATACTTACATTTTGGGCTACAAAGTGGTGTAGTGGTCAGTACTTCCACTCACAGCAAGAGGGCGGCAGGTTTGACTCTTATCTTGCAGTTGAGGTAAAATTGATTAGTCTAATTAGGTGTGAATGAGAGAATTAATATGATTGTGAATGACTGTCTGTCTCTGTGTGTGAGCCTTGTGATAGTGTGGAAACCTGTCCATGTGTACCCTGCCTCTCGCCTAATGTCAGCTGGGATCTACTCCAGTTTGGATAAGCGGTTAAGGATATTGAATGAAAATAAATCAACAAGTATGAAAAAAGCCTGCCTAGGTGTAATTTGTGTTGGATTACAGCCAAATGTTTGTTTCTTAAATCTGGTTACTGGTATTATTAACAAGCACTATTTATTACAACAGCAAATACTCCTTTAGCTGCCTATGTAAAACTGTAATTTGGATTTTTTTTTTTTTTTTTTGAGTCAGATTTGA
>JAOWBC010004193.1:0-10287 GCA_028566105.1 Hypoplectrus providencianus
TGTATAAAGCACTTTGTGCTACAGAACACTGTATGAAAAGTGCTATACAAATAAAGTTTGATTGATTGATTGATTGATGAACCGAGTGGAACATGGAAGGAGTTCACAGAAATAGGTCCTTGGACAAAGACAACATTAAAGTCCCACCATAGGGCGGGATCACGTTGTTTAGTGAGGTTTGTATAATTTGTTCAACTCATCACTACTTTTAACAGAGCCATTTGATGAATAGAAACATGTTGAAAATAATACACGGAGATAGAGACTCTGCTGTGCTCACCTGGTTGCCTGTTTTTCATCCACGACCACACTAAATGATGATGTGTTGTATTTGAAGAAGCTCCACTCAAATGGTTGTCAACAGCTTTTCAAAGATAGGCGACTGTCAATGAAGAAGCTATAACATGGCACAAATTCAGTCAAACATGTTTCCTGTCCTATACTTGGCAACATCGACGACACACAAACTGAAGCTCAGGGTTGAAACTCTTCCACTGAAATGAAAGAAATCATTTTCTACTAAGGTTGGACCCGCGGTGACTTCTTCCCTTGTCCTATTGTTAACATAACATTGTTTGATTTAAAGAACCCTTAAAATAATTATGACACAACACACAAACTTCTGTTGGAATAAATGACTTAATTTTGGCATGGAACAATGTGACTTAAAAACATGAAACGTCTTCAGAAGCACATCTTCTTGTATTCTACAGACACTGTAACAAATGCTTTTGTTTAAACAACAGGTTTAACACTTTGACATCTAAATGTGTGCTTTTTCTCATGTAAAAGACATTGACGTTTCTTTCTCCGCCATACCGACAGGTGACGCCCCAGCTGATGATGGCTGTGGGGACAGCTGTGATTGGCTCTCTCCAGTTTGGCTACAACACTGGTGTCATCAACGCTCCTCAGAGTGTGAGTGATAGATTACACACATTCAAGATACATTTGATAAAATGTGTGAGGCTAATGAATGGGGATAGAGGAGAGCTTTACAATGACAAATGTATTGATGGTACAGGAAGGTTATTTGGAAAAAACTTGTCCATGTGGCGCATTAAATGCCATCACCACTCAAATATATATTCAGAGGACAGATTCAGTTTGCCCTGCCCAAGATCCATGTCATTGGATCCATGTCAAACATTGGATAATAAAGGCAAAAATCTACTCCTGGGTAGCTTAAAATACTAAAATTGCTTCTGTTGAGTATACACCACGAGGGTGTTGGGGGATATTAAAAAACAACCAGGCAAAAAAGAGACAAAATGCAAACATATACAAGTATATGAGGTTTATTTTCTTTATTTACTAAATTTAACTTAAGAATTAAAGAGTCCTGTGGTAAAATCAACAGATTTACTCAGTTTGGCAGCACAGACTTGACTTTTTCTTTATGGAGCCTAAATACTAACTGTTGGCTTCAGCTTTTCTGAGATTTTATTTTCAGCTGAGGTAAAGACAGGAGGACAGACTCTGTCTTTTATCCCCAGGAGCTACACCGAATGTAGCAAATATTAGAATAAAATGCACATTTAGAAGCTGTTTTACTATGTCTGGAGGTAAACAGAGCCCAAAAGTCCTGAAAAGATTTTCTTTTTTGTCTTTTAGTTTGATCAAATGAATGACTTGTGTAAAGACATTCATGACAACTTAATCCTCCACAAAGTATATTTTTATTAAATTGGCCCTTATGCTCTCCATAATAATGTTAGTAAACCAAACCGTTAATGTGAGTATCTCTAACTGATTATCTGTGCTAACATTCAGGTGAATTATTTGTACAAAATAAGACAGCTAAATTATTTGCTTTATGAGAACATGGAGAGTTACAAGTTGAAGGAAACCCAGAGGATCATTTGCAAGTTCCAACTGAGCATTCTTACAATGGATGTAATGAAAGGCAATAAGCAATAAGCCCTGCTGTTTTTTTTATTATTTTTTTTTATTTTTATTTTTTTTATATATATGTCAACTGTGTTTCTCTCGGGCACCAGTGCGGATGCCTCTGAAGGGGGTCTGACAGATCTGAAATGACAGGGAGCCGGTTAATAATAAGATAATGCAGTTTGTTGGAAGCATTAAGGATTAAGGAGCTCAAGATTACCAGGCAAGTTAAAGATGTTGTGCTCGCTGTTGGACCACTGCCTAAGCTCATGTGACCCTTTAAGTTTATTTGACAATTATATGTGATGACCCAATTTAACAAGATAACAAAGTGAGTGGGGGTATAGAACAGAGTGGGTAAATAGTAAATATTAAGTTACTTTCTTTATCTGCTCATGTTGATTGAGTAGCGTATTGGTCATCAGAAAGGATTTAGAGCTAATCATACCTACCCCACTAGCTAGAGTCATGTCATGTCATGTTTGGGGTGACACACATGTAAGACCTCCTGTTTAGCTTCTTTATATTTCTCAAGGGCAAAAAAAACCTGTTGAGCCTACATACTATTTTTTGTTTCTAACTTTTCTCCTGAAACTAGAACAAAATGGCTTACTGTCACCACTGCCACCTAACAGGGACAAAGGTGTCTGATGTTAATATTTAAAGTTATATAACAGAGGTAGGGGAGGAATTTGTTTGTCCTTATGTTGAAGCTTATTTTTGTTCCGTCCTCTACAGGTCATGACAATGTTAGAGTGGACCTGTAGATGGTGTTATTTTCCCAGTACTAGAACTCTAGCTCAGCTGAGTTGTCAACAAAACTCGAGGGAAAATGGGTAAAGGCATTTGAAAAACCTAAAAAATTAAAAGCTTTGAGATAACATTCATTGGTGCAGTCCCCAAATTTTGGTCCGTAGAAATGTGATGGCGTGAATGAGCAGCCCTGTGATAAAACTTGAAGCAAGCAAGTGTTTTTTTTTGTTTTTGTTTTAGATCATTGAGAGCTTCTACAGTGAGACATGGAGCAGCAGGTTTTCAGAGGACATCTCTCCGGCCACATTAACAGCTCTGTGGTCACTCTCTGTGGCCATCTTCTCCGTGGGCGGAATGCTCGGCTCCTTCTCCGTGGAGGTGTTTGTCAACCGCTTTGGCAGGTATGATCTTCCTATGACTAACAAAATTATTATTCATAACCTTCCCTTACTGATGACTAGCCACTCATGGATACTTTTATTTTCTCTAAAGGAAGAACTCCATGCTCATGGCCAATGTGCTTGCCTTTATTGCTGCTGTGTTCATGGGCTTCTCCAAGCTGGCTGCTTCCTTTGAGATGCTCATCATCGGACGTTTCATTGTTGGTATCTACTCCGGCCTCTCCACTGGCTTTGTGCCTATGTATGTTGAGGAAATCTCACCCACATCTCTCCGGGGGGCATTAGGAACTCTGCATCAACTTGGAGTAGTGGTTGGCATCCTTATGGCACAGGTGAGATCCTTGCATTTGCAATCATGATTGTCACTCGCTGGTAGCTCAAAAATAAAAGCCTCTATATACCATGATGTCACCAATATCAGACCGATACTAAACATAGACAGTTAATGGACATGGCAGCTTCCAAAGTTGAAACATGATCCTGAAAAATAAAGTCACTAATGACCCCACCCTTTTCACACAATGCAACAAACAACAAAATTATCCATCAACCCATTACAACCAAAAATATCAATGCATAATTGAGAAATGGTGTAACTGCTGCATCTCAAAGAGTCACCACGGTATCAGCTGGCTCAAGCTGTCTAAGCATCTTTGTTAGGAGATCATCACAAGATTTATGGCACACCAGATGACACTGACAGAAAGGCTACATTGAGTTTCTTGAAAAGGGGGTTCGAAGAGTGTTTCCAAGACATGGGGTTCTTGGGTTTTAGAATGGAGTATTGAACTGCTTTAATGAGACTAAACACACAGAGAAATACATGAACTCGACTAATGCGGAGCCTGCAGGGACATCTGAATCTCTGCTAGTTACGCTGCAACGCTTATTATAAATGTCCGCAGAACAAATCAGATAATTTTCACTTTTTCTCCATGGCTTTGGATGACAGCTGTGATGTCCACAGCATAGCCTAGACACAAGTTTTTGGTTAAGTATAAGAAAAGACTTTGAGATGACACAGAAACTGGTGGCAGTGCAGTCCTGGAAAAGGATGATAACCAGGAACTCTTTATTCATGGCGGTAAATGCATAAAATGATAAGTTGGGAGTGAAATGCGTCAAACTGTCAGGTGTTACATCTGATGGTTGTCCAAATCTGACGGAGGAAAGTGTTTGACGTATGAAACTGATGCAAGACAAAATGACAAGAGATTAGTACATCAGGAGGTGCTGTGTAAACCAGGGCTCCAAATTCACCATGTTTGAGATGTAGTAACTAAAAAAGTTAACATAATCAAGACAAGAGCATTGAATCACAGACAGTTTGTTGAACTTTTGGATGAGCATGAGGCTGAACACAGCAACATAAGCTACCATGCAGCTGTCAGATAGCAACGTGCTTTAAAGAGTATTGGATCTGAGTGCAGAAATCTGAGACTTTGTGAGAAGAAGGGCAAGAGCAAGATTATATACCAAAAAAAAAAAGGAGAGGGCCAATTTGCACAGCAGATTGCAGATTCCTTCAAGCAAATTGGAGGGCAACATTTACAGCCACGTCAATACTGAAAAAAAAAACACACCAACTTCTAATTACCTCTGCAGGCACTCATTGATACTAGAGGCACTGCATGGTGAGAGATCAATGTCATTTTAAGACTTAGAAAACTTTTAAGAGTGCACATTGGTAACATTCAAATTCATATGATTGGCAATTTAGACTTATTAAGAGAAATTGGTGAATTTAACCTAAACTGCTTGCCTTAGTCTTTGACACTCCTTTTTCTCTTTGTATTGTAATTGTGCATTTTTAAGTGAGACATTTTTATGATCAGGATAATTTATATATTTAGCATGACATTCATTTGTGTTACGGTTATACTCAATGTACTATACAATGTTGTAAACAGCATCTGTGTATTTTTTGTTTCATAGGTCTTTGGGATTGACTCAATCATGGGGAACGCCTCCCTTTGGCCCCTCCTGTTGGGTTTCACTCTGCTACCAGCTGTGCTGCAGTGTATCCTGCTGCCCCTCTGCCCCGAGAGCCCCCGATACCTCCTCATCAACTGCAACGAGGAGAGCAAAGCCCGCAGCAGTAAGACACACAATTACACACACACACATTTATCCATTTTATGACATTGCAATGACTTCCATTCATTTTAAACAGCCTAATCTAAAGCATAACACAAACTCTAAACCTAACCAATTCATCCCTAACCCAAACCTTAACCTTACCTCAATATAAACCTTACTCCTAAATTTTATTGGAGCTCCAGAAATGGCATTTTGCCATATTATAAACAGCCTTTGGTGCCTATGAAGACGTTATACAGGAAAAGGTCCCCCGAATGAGAAAAAAACATATAAACACATATTCTTATGCAGGTGCATGCACACACACACACACACACACACACACACACACACACTGAACATACAGAATGGTTAAATCAGTGTTTTTCAACCTTTTTTGAGCCAAGGCACCTTTTTTATTTATTAACAAAATCATGTGAAACATCACCACTAAAAATGTTAGAAATGTTAGAAAAACTAAACTTTGTAGCCTATGTTGACAATTTAAAGTCGTTCTCATCATAGTGTCTTGAATATGAATCAAATAAACACAAAGAAAAAGTATTTTGTAATTGTGCATATTTTTACTCACTCAGTGACCTACTGTCACCTGACACTTCCATGCATCACTAATTCTCTTGTCTCTAAGTACAAAGCAATTAACTAGATGCTGCCCCCTACTGAGGTGGGAGAGAATTACATGGTTACTCTGCCGATCACCAACAACAGCACATTATTGGCGGATAATAATTAATTGGTTTTCAATACATATTTTTATAGACCAGTTAGGTAGAATTAAATAATTTCCCATGGCACACTAGACAATATCTCTCGGCACACTAGTGTGGTTGAAAAACATTGGGTTAAATGTTTTTGGGGGATAAATTTAGACTGCAGAGGGTGGATGATAGGGGACATGGGAACAGCACAGAAACATGTCATCTACAATCACAAATATCTTGCCAAGCACTTCTGGCCCTGTCACTCTGTGGTAGCCCTAAACATCCCTGGTCAGGCTGAAGTAGATAAATTAATTATAATTTAGAATAAACATGGGACTTATCAAATAAAATAATTAAACCACCGTCTTCCAGTCTTGGTGAAGCTGCGGGGCACTGACGATGTGGGTGAAGACATGCAAGAGATGAGGGAGGAGAGCCAGCAGATGATGAGGGAGAAGAAAGTGACCATCCCAGAGCTGTTCCGCTCCCCACTGTACCGCCAGCCCATCTTTGTTGCCATCATGCTGCAGCTGTCACAGCAGCTTTCTGGAATTAACGCTGTAAGTCTACTATATATATGATAATGCCCTATGGTAGACTTCTGTCTCTCTCTCTCTATTGACAGTTTCAATATGTTTGACATGCAAAGGGGCTGATATTTTGGTCCTTCTGTCATATAGATTTACATGTAGACATATTAAAAAAAAGGTTTGATTTCAAAAGTTGATAAATGAATGAAATGAAAACATGTAAAATTATGACTGATATACACTACCAGTCAGAGGTTCTGACACACTTTCTCACTGAACGTCTTTTCATTATTTAAATTATATTATATTATATTCTCTACATTGTAGAAAAATCTAAAAAACAATCTGAACTTGATGGAACACATATGTGATTGTATAATACAAAAATTTGAAACAGGGCAGGATATGTTTTCTATTTTAGATTCTTCAAAGTAGTTCAGCTTCTGCTTTGATGGCCTCAAACACAGAAGTGACTTGACTGAAAAACAAAGCTGTCTTCAAAAAAAAAAATGTGGCTACCTCAAAGAATCACAAGTGTTGGTTGACATTATTAAAAACAAATAAAAACCAGAAGGTGTGCACAAACTTTTGACAGGCAGTGCTCCTATTATCCCCCCCAAAAATAGTACTCATAATTGGAATAGCACCTTAGAGACTCAAAGATGCTTGAAAATATTACATTAAATCCTCCCCCAGTCTAGTTTAGACTGATGCTATGTTGGACTGTGATGGTAAAGAGGGAGCGTGCCTGAATGTGAAACTCTTGAGTAGTATTGTGACCTTGGGCAATGTCCATACTCAAGATGGTCAAAAGAACTGATAAAATGTCCTCCTGGATGCCCCCTATGGAAGTATTCTGTACATGTCCAAGTGGGATGAAACCAGGAGGTAATATGCATTCTATACATTAAAACATGTGATGCATTCATGGGTTAAGGAAATGGGCTTTAAGAAATGGGCTGGTTGTACAAACACTAACACAAAGACTTATAAATGTATCATAGCTGTTTCCTGTGTTATATCATCATCTTTAGGTGTTTTACTACTCAACTGGGATCTTTGAGCGAGCAGGTGTGTCCCAGCCCGTCTATGCAACCATTGGTGCAGGGCTGGTCAACACTGCCTTCACTGTGGTTTCTGTAAGTCACAGCAGCATGAAAACCAAAAATACTCTGATGTTTAACTCCAGGTCATTTTACCTTCGTTTGTAATAACATACTTTGTCTTCTGTGCAGCTCTTTGTGGTGGAGCGTGTGGGCAGGAGACCTCTTCACCTCATTGGCTTGATGGGAATGGCAGTTTCAGCAGTCTTTCTCACCGTTGCCATGGCGTTGCTGGTAAATGTTTGAGATCAGCCTTATTTAATTCATTAGGCTTTTGAAATTAAGTGACTGAATTCCCCTGTGTGTCCTCAGGACCAGCTCAGATGGATGTCCTATATCAGCATCGTGGCCATCTTCAGTTTTGTAGCCTTTTTTGAAATTGGCCCCGGCCCCATCCCCTGGTTCATTGTGGCCGAACTCTTCAGCCAGGGGCCCCGGCCTGCTGCCATTGCAGTTGCTGGTTTCTCCAATTGGTCTGCCAATTTCTTAGTGGGGATGGGCTTCCCGTATGTAGAGGTAAGGCTGCGTGAGTTTAGATTCCTATTGGCTTTTTGCCCATAAAACACATAAAATAATGTTTTGTCTTTGATGTCTTGCAGCAACTTTGTGGCCCCTACGTCTTCATCATCTTCACCGTCCTGCTGCTGGGCTTCTTCACATTCACCTACTTCAAGGTTCCAGAGACGAAAGGTCGCACCTTTGATGAAATTGCTGCAGGCTTCCGCCAGTCAGCTGGTCACGGTGCTGATAAGTACTCAGCTCCTGAAGAGTTCAACACCCTCAGGGGGGATGACCCTGACCTTTGAAAGCTGCTTTAAACTGTCTCACACATGCAGCAAATGTACCTTTTACACCTATTCTACATTTTTTGGACACGATTGTGTTTCAAAAATCCCAAAAACTAAAGTTAGAGCCAGTATTACATGAGCTGTTTGGTATTACAGAGAGTATAAAGGTGGAGGACGTGACTGAGGATTACACATTTTGTCATTATAGACTCAGTCTGTGTAGGCATTTTAAATGAAGTGAGCCAATTGAATGAATGAGAGGCTGATGTGCTGCAGCAGACACTTGGAGAAATGCCATATTTCCAACACTCCTTCAATGTCTTCTAGTTGTGTTCTCTTGTTCTTCTGCAGTGGTTTTGAATTACATCAACCAAAGCATTTGTGCCACCAGTTTATCTCTATCAATCACCGCTTAATATTCACATATAGTTATAGTGTAATGAAGCACAATTTGGTTCAAAGCTTTTCTTTTTTTTTTCTTCTTTTTTTTTAAGCAAAGCTATTAGATATAGAGTCAAACTTGCCGACTGAAAACAGTAAGCCTGGCTCTTCCCAGAGGTAACAGGATCCCACCAACAACGCTTTTTAAGCTCATGTTATATCTAGTTTTTTTTTTTTTTAATAATGTGCCGACAAATTTGTGTTCAGTCTGTACACGTTACAGTTCAGACTGATTTCCAAATGTCTTACTTCCCATTAGGTGTCTAAATTTAGCCTCTGCTGTTTTTGAATGAAAATCAAACATTTTTGATAATGTTTAACATTTTCTTTAATCTCCATCTGACATGTCCTTGTATCACTTTGCACCTATGAGCATCTTTATGTGCACTCAAAGACTTATTTTCTTGAAGCTAAACAAATGGGAAAAATAAGGATTGTATGAGTCATTGCAAACATTATAATTTATCCATTTAACTTAACTATGACAATTGCTTTTTCCACTTCCACTGCTTTGTCATTATTTTTAATAAATGTATGTATTTTTTTTGGAAGAAATGGGCTTCACAAAAACTGAATCCACGGATGATACAGTGTCATAGGTGGAGATATAAAGTCCTACTGTAAATAGTAGCCTTTGTATATGTACTGCATATTTAGCATCACTACTCCATTTACTTACTCTATTCACATTTACATTTCTATATTATCTGTATTTGTATACTTAACAATCAATTTACACAAATGGGTATTTATAGAAAGCACAATATTTAAAACAAAAGTTCATTGAAATTATAAAATTTTATTCACATTTTATTTTTCTGAGCTGTATTCCAATGGTTTTTTGCTGAAGTTAAGCTTTCTTTACCCAGATCATAAACACAAAGTAAACTAAAGGAGGATTTATTACATTTATATATGATTTGTAAAAGTTACTAAAGTCCGGTCAATGAATTATGTCTGGGAGACATTTTTGCTTTGTTTTCTTTTTACGTACTGACTGTGCTGTGCTGTGGTTGTCGTTTTCTTCTGATGAACTCATCAGTGCGATAGAAAATAAAAGATAATAAACACAAGCTATTTTGGAATTTGGGGGACATGGTGGTGTAGTGTTGGTGTGGTTCTTCTATAGAGTCTACATGTTCTCCCCGTCTCAGCATGGGTTTTCTTAGAGTCTTGTTGTCTTGGTAATCCAATAGAATTTTGTAATGGAGTCACAAGACTAGACTACTTTTTTGGTGTGGTACTGTCATTTTGTTGACTACTTTCTTTCTATTCATGGTACTGGTAAGGTTTAGAAGTTGCAGTTCTCATTGGCTTTGAACATATATATGCCTGGGTAAGTTATGGTGGCTTTGGGGCGAGGGTAGGTGAAGGATGGGCAGCAGGGGACTTTGCAATTTAAGAAAATGATTTCAAATTCTAATGAACAGACAAATTTGTGAAAATGATAACAAATGACGAGAAGGTATTTACAATTATTGCCTCCTTTCCTCCTCCTCTACTTGGACACCATCAGCTGCTGAAGCTCATCCAGACCGTACTGGATTTGTTGCCATGTTGGCTGTAGCAGAGCCTCATCA
>JAOWBC010004196.1:0-10260 GCA_028566105.1 Hypoplectrus providencianus
GAAACATCGTTTGTTCCCACATGGACAATGACCCTGTTTACCTCTGGGTGGGAGGCCAGGACGTCCGAGATTTTATCTGTCAAGTCGGCAACGGTGGCACCGGGGAAGAACAGGGTGGACGCCCCCCGCAGGCGGACGTGCTGGAGGATGGAGTCGCCGATAAGGAGCGTCATGACCAGTCGTCCTGGGGGGGTGGCCAGTCCGGTGACCCCGACCGGTGCCCGGGGGTGATACCGGTCACAGTGGGGATGAGGCCGGGAGTGCCACCGCACCGCGTCTCTCAGGAGCCGCCTACGCTGGGTTGAGGGACGGGAGGACGGAGGTGAGTGGCCTGGTGATGGACGTCCAGTTGCTGGGGCTCGGGCAGCAGTGAGTGGAGGGAAGACTGAGGTGTCGTGAGAGGAGGCACCGCCACTGGAGCAGCAGGGGTGCTCACCCGGTGGCTCATCGCTCAAAGCCAGCGCCAAGTACTTGTTGGAGAGGGGGATGCTGGCGGAGTAGGGCGCCCCACACGAGCCCCCCCGGGAGCCCTCTTCCGATTACGGACAACCACCTCAGACCACGGAATCCCTTTGCTCGGGGTAGAGCAGGAGGGCCGCTCACAGGCGGATGAGGGGGGCTCCCAGATGACGGTGTCCTTCAGTGTGGCGGTAGCGTTAGGCTGTTGGAGCTCATCGTGGTGCGAGGTCTCAAACCAGCTGGACAGTGACGGGAGCCAATGTCTGAAGGAGGTCAACAGCGAGTCTTTCTTCTGCAACTCGTCAGATAGCCGACCAATGTCCTCAAGGAGATCAGCGATCTTTTTATGTGCCCTGGTGAGCTGCAGGTCCACAGGTAAGAAGGTGGTTGCCATGCTCAATCGGGGACTCTCTCATTAAAAACATAAAATTCAAAAGTCCGATGACTAAAAACCTTTTAACCGGTAAAAGCAAAGGTAAAAGTGTCCACTTGCTTAAGGCTAAAACAAGTTAAAAGCGTTTTAAAACCTTTTTCCATGACACACTCAAGTTTGTCCATTGCACCTAAATAAAATGACAGCAAGATGGTGCAGTATCCTGTCACCAAGCCACAGTAAAGACTGCCTAACTTGACATGACTATCTCAAAAGTCATTCTATAGTCTCACCCTGGCATTATCCCTCAAAAACTCTTGATAAGAATCCTTTGGGTGCACATTTAGCACTTTCTTTTTGATTGCCCTGTAAGCCATTTTAAGCATGTCAGTGACCCATGAATATAATGGGGTTTGGATAATTTTTTTTCCACACATTTGAAAACCCCAACTAATCCTCATTTTTTCCCTCTCTTCCACTCTGTTTTTTTCTTCTGCACTGCATCCTCACCCTATGTAATCCTGTCCCATTCCATACAGGTTTCAAGTTACTGTTGGAGGTGTTCAGTGTGATCCATGGTCCTCAGGAGGAGTGTGTGCGGGCCTTAAGGAATGGTCACCTCTTGGGGATTTCTCCAGGTGGAGTGCGGGAGGCTCTGTTCAGTGATGAGACCTACCCTCTTCTTTGGGGCAGCCGCAAAGGCTTTGCCCAGGTTGCCATCGACTCTCAAGTGGTGCGTTGATGTTTCTGAAATCTACTGTCATGTCCTTTCAGTTATATTATATACAGTGAACCCTTGTTTAATGCGCAGTTACGTTCTGAAACGCAACAGTGTAAAACCAGTTCAAAACAGTTCCTCTGACGGCCTCCTCGTCCTGATTCTGCTCTGCTGTAAAGTCTTTTTCTACTGAAGCAGAACACAATGCGCAATCATACACTGTAAAAATCATCAAAAACTGCACTAAAAAATCTGCAAACAGCAAAGCCACGAAAGGTGAACCGCGTTATAGAGAGGGTTCACTGTATACATATTTACTATACTGCACACATCTTTCATTGTTCATTTTAGGTATATAATGTAGAACTGAATTGTATATTTTAGGGATGCTCTGATCAGTTGGTCACCAATCATGAACGGCCAATGTGATCACTGATCATCTTTCCAGTCATACCAACCAGTCTCCTGTAGCTCTTACTTTGCAGCCTGCAGCGTAGTGCCCCTCCCCCTCCATGGCAAACAATAACACAGTCTATTGTGTAAAACTTTTATACGATCTGTGAGAGTGATAAAAGTTAAATTGTTGTAACTTTGGGCTGGAGAATGCAGTGGCACTTGCGCGAACCACACCAGGGGGCTGTACCAGCAGGCTAGTAGCAGGCTAATTTGCGTTCATGCAAGCGGGAGCAGCACTTCTTTTGTTGAGCGCATGTTGTGATCAATCATATTCAAGGACAGACTAGGATCATACCATTGTTTAAAAGAAAGAAGGGGGACAGACACGCCAAAGATAGCAAATGTAATGGTACAGGCCAGATAAACAAAGCGGATGGTCATGAAAGAATTATAGTAATATAGTCGTAGTAGCAAGTAAAATACTATATTTAGTATTAGACAGTATTCCAGCACCTCATAAGGACGAGACAGCGCACTGACTAAAATGCCAAACTGAAACTTAAATAGGCCTATCATTAACAATCTGAACTTAGGCATCCTGTAACACATGAAACAAAAATACCTTACAGTGGAAACACATTAAAATGCAATGTTTATACAATGTTGTGAGATATAATGCCTTTTATTTATTTGAGTTATTGCACTACTTAGCGTGTTGAGAGCTTTCATGTTTTTAATCGGCTGAAGATTCGGTTACTGATGGCAGGTAAATGTAGGTGTTTTTCATTTGTCCGTTTCACTGACTAGTAGCTGCATTGTTCCTGAAAAGCTTTTGTATTTGTTATCTTGAAAAAGTAAGTAAAGACTTTTTGTCTAAATTAAGGCGATTTAAAGATTAAGTTTTTGTAATTTCCCAGTTTTGGGATCAATAAAATATATCTATCTATCTTTCCATATCATGTAGTCAGAAGTGATCATTATAACTAAATTAAAAAAATTACAGCCAATCCATTGATCAGTATTGGTGATCAGAATTTGTGAACGGAGCATCACTAATGTTTTTTTTTTTTTTTTTAGTTGAGTGTCTTGGCATAATTATCTGCTGCCAATATAACATGTATTGCATAGTTTAGCTATTGACAATAGACTTTGCACTTTTAGAGGTGTGGGTGTTTTTTCTGTTTAACATTAGAAGAACTGTTGTAATACTGTATTCTGTACTCTTTGCATAAAAAAAACAACAAAATTTAACTACCGCGAACGTAGTTATAACGTAAATAACACATGAAGACAGTACCTTTTTGGTTTGTGTCCCTGTGCAAAGCTTAAGGGAAGATGATTAAATGACTAAACATCTTACAGCATGTATGGGTTGTTTTTGCATTAACACTGTATAAAACCAATTTCTTTGCGCAACTCCTATAGTTAAGCATACCCTGTCTGATTGCAACATCTTTAATCCAGACCAGTATTCTGTAGAAACTCCTTTCTAATCTCAAATTTCTTTTGCTCTCTCTTTGTTTTAGCCAGTAATTCCCATGTTTACTCAAAATGTGCGGGAAGGCTTCAGATCTCTGGGAACACTCAGTAAGTGTAGAGTTAAAATTACATGGGAAAAAAAAGCCACCAAGTTTATGCATCACTGACATACACCAGAAAGTTGACAAAGTATACAGTCACAAAGGGCATTTGTTGACCACAATTTGTTGTATCCAGCTGAATGGAGTGTGTAGTGACAAATTTAGTGGGGATAGTTTTTCATAATCTGTTCATAAACACTGCTTTTCACTATCAACAACAGTGCATTGAATCTGAAAATACAACGTGTGTCATGCAAATGTAGGGACATATCACACAATGCAACAGTGTGTCTTATTCATCTCTTTTTGTAAAACCTTGGACAATAAAGTAGGTGCCTGATTTAAAAAGGCCTGGCTTGGGTTAAAATGAATCTCAATTTACTACAGTCTTACCTGAATCTTCTTTTGATATTTCCCCCTTTAATCTGTTCTGTCTGTCTTTTAAATCAGGATTTTTCCGCTGGCTGTATGAAAGGTTTCGTCTTCCTGTAGCTCCTATTTATGGCGGATTTCCTGTAAAGTTTCGGACCTTCCTTGGTGATCCCATCCCATATGACCCGAACATAAATGCAGCAGAGCTGGCAGAGGAAGTCAGTGAGCCACATCTGTCTGTCTGTCTGTCTGTCTGTCTGTCTGTCTGTCTGTCTGTCTGTCTGTCTTATTACTTTAAATGCAAAACTCTCTAAATTCAAATCTTGTCGAAGAGTAAAACACTCAATTTGTAAATAAAGGGAAATATTATTTGAAATACAAATATCTCTAAATTCAAATCTTGTTGAAGAGCAAAACACTCAAATTGTATATAAAGGGAAGATATAAATTTAAATGGTAAAACTCTCTAAATTCAAATGTTGTTGAAGAGTAAAACACTCAATTTGCAAATAAAGGGGAAATATTATTTCTGATTATTTATATAACACTTCTTTATTTGGACAGGTAAAATATAAAACTCTCAAATTGCAAATAGTGGGAAACTTAAATTACTGATCAACTAAACTCACAGTGATACTCTGACTGCCTGTGTTGAAAGGAGCTGTAGCTGGGGGTTAATCTTGCAAATTTGGAAGAGGAAGAGAGAAGAATGGCCAAGCAACCGAAGTGGAAAGTGGATATTTGATTGTTTCTTCAACTGATGTTGGAATGGTTATTCTTCTTATTGCTCGTCTCTCATCTGCACCAGTTGAGGCTTAGGATCTTCTTTCTTGGTGTTATTAATTGTCTTCTACTCGAACTTTATCTCTTGATCTTCATCAGCTGAAGCTTAGTCTTCTTTCTTGCTGCTAGCAATTCTTTTTCTCTAAGAGCAACTCTTGATTGAAGAATCAGAGTTTTCCCCCTCTCTTCTTCTTTTCTTGCTTGTAGAAACAGAGTCTTATCCTTTGATGTGGTTGATCAGGCGTTGTCTTTGGATCTTGAGAGTTGTTTGAAGAGTTTCTGTTTTGGTGGCTTCTGGTGGCAAATGTCTTTCTGCATTGTGGTACTTAATGTTCTTTTTTTCCACTTCTTGACATTTCAATTGGCTGATTCCTCCTCTCACCCTCTCCTCCTCACGTATACCTGTCAATTCAACACGTTCCAATTCAACATCCTCTTTTGATTAGGTTCCTCTTTTCTACCAGCCTTACCCCAACTGACCTTTTTTCCTCTCTCACACAGTTATCAGACTTACAATGAGTAATAGTTAATACAACAATTATTTCCGTTGCCATACCTACTGTTTCATCAATCCCCTCTTGGATAGCAAATCATTATTACCGCCGTTCTAATAGTTAAATAATATCAACCTTTCAGCCGTGATTTTGAGTTCCACTACCGTCATCTCTTCACTTATTACAATATTAAATCGACATCAATAATCACAGTGCTTATCTGCATGTCATCCTCCACTATGAAAGTCCCAACCAGTCCTGTTGTTGCCATGTGGAGATGTAGGTCACAAGCAGGCTGCACGTCTGCATAGACAGCAGATAACAAGACTCCCTAGGACTGGGGTTTCTGCGGAAGCTTACAGTGCAGTAGACTTAGCTGCTGCCGTGTGCTCCAAGGCAGAGAATGTTGAGGCTTAAACGGTGGTCAGTGCAGAAAATGGTAGAGTCAACTGGTAAAATGAGCAGAAATAAAAAAGTGAGACAATGGTGATATGAGGGGGGCAATACATGGAGGGACTATTCCATTGGCACATGAGGAAACTACTGAAATGGAGCAGAGGGGCTGCAGAACTTGCTGAACTGTAAGTAGGGCTGCACAGTAGTCAGGTTGACTGACATGGACATGGACACAAATCTAATCTCAACTCTCAATAATGTTTCTGATGTGTGTATTGGAAAAACCCGATGTTGGAATATGGGGTATGCTGGACTTTGTCTGAAGGCTGTGGTGGTAGTTCGCCTGAAGATTGGCTTTTTTTAAGGTTATGAACAACTTAGAGAGTTTCAAGTCTTTGTAGGGTGTCCAATGCAGGTCCTTTGCTAATTGGGAGAACATGGTGGTTTAGTTCCAAGATTTAAACTTGCTAGCCTCAGTATAAAGAGTATGAATGTTTTTATGAATTTATTTCATTTATGATGTAGATTTTAAGGGCCCAAACACTAATAGTGCTAGGACCCTATGGTAATCCTACAAGTTTTTTGTTTGAAATTAATGTCTAATTTGGAGGTATATCATATTCAAAAACTCACCAAATATGGAAAATACGTCAATATCAGGTGAAATTTAAGTGTGGTAATGGTCTCAGGAATGGGTGTGGCAGAATGGCTTGCTAGCGCCCCCTAAAGTTAATCACCAAGACCAAGAATGTTGTAGAGATATAAAATTTGGTACGCAGGTGTTATCATGGGAAGATGCACAAAAAAGTCTGGGAGGGCATCCCTGTAAACACACAGTAAGTTGGCCATCTTGAATCGAATGCTGTGTTTTGCCAATTTCACGCCTCATACTTTAAAAACTCTTCCTAGGGATTTCATTTGATCGACTTCAAACTTGGTCAGTACCATCATGAGGCCTTTGAGATCAAAAGTTATCAAATGCACAGCAAATCGTTACACTAGGTGGGTGTGGCATGGTGTAAAAATATGGTCTTTCACCGTTAACCACGAGACTGTATAACTTGACAGTTTTTGGAACGATGTGGTCCAAATTTCTCACATGTGATGAGGGTCCAGCGCTGAAAATTCCTAATTGTCAATACTGACGCATAGTCAGTATTGACACCAACCGGTGATAAAAGGAAGTCACATGTTTTACACCTAGCCCTAGGAGTAGGTTTCACGTAGAGGCACTAAATTTGGTACACATATGTATCTTGATGAGACGGACAAAAAAGCCTCTTGGACTAATACCCAAACCTCAACAATAAGTTGGCAATCTTGAATCAAAGATGGCGCTTTAGGGCCATTTTTGCCATTTCCACAACTCAAACTCCTCCTAGATTCTCCTCCAGAATGTAACACTACCACTGTGGGCGTGGCATGGCGGCAAAATATGGCGTTTTGCCATTAAACAAAAGCCTTTATAACTTGACCGTTTTTTGGCCGATCTGGTCAAAACTTTTCTTGATTGATCCAGCAATATTTCATAAAGCCCTACCCCTAATGCTTAGACCACTCCCCTTTCATAACTAAGGAATCATTTATGATAAGCCACGCCCCTATTTGTTACTAATTATTTGTTGAAGAATCTTGAGTGAGGTCACGCTAAGCTCAGCAGAGACTTACGAATTTTGTCAGTTGTGTTTTCTCCACTCCTTTTACTGAACCCACGCCCCCTTTCATAAGTCAGCCTCTGTTTGTCATAGACTCTTTTCAGATGTATCGTTGCACTTGGCAGGGAGTTCCCTTTTTTATTGGTGTGTGACTTTGCCAAGTCCCCTCCATGACCCGTGGCCTATTTGGCACAGGTTATTATTGGAGGAGGCTGACGGTCATGATACATGGATTGCCCTGGCCCACCCTGAAGTCCACATGCCCCCAAAGAGCCCATTCAACGCTGCTTGCAGCTTTAATTTGGAATGCTATTATGTCATAATATAGTTATAACATAATAATAGTTCTCTTTCTCAGTTGAGTGGAAATTATGCCTTTGGAAATTATGATTTTATAATAGTGTTTACCGCAGTCCTAAAAAGCTGTAATAGCTGAATAACTTATTTGTGTACAGTGGCAGCTGCCACCACTTACCATGATAGTTTTAATTTTGATCAGTCTTTAACAATATATAACTCCTCCTGACTGTGTTTGACTTTGGCAGGGTGGCCTGCAGGATGTTTGTGATACTGTGATACTGCTTTCTTACACAGTGCTCTTGCTATGCAGGTGCAACGGGCAGTTCAGTCTCTGATAAATCGACACCAGAAGATCCCAGGAAACATCCTAAGAGCCCTGTTGGAGAGATTTCACAAATACAAAGACCACTAACATCTGCAGTACACCAACAGAGACAAACTATCCTGTGTGGGACCAAAACGGCATGTCACATTTGGCTCTGATGGCTTCAGTGTGCAGAGGTTTGGTGGCCTGTTTGAATATTTGCACAGCTTTGACACAGAACAGCTTGCAGCTGCTGAAGCCTTTTTTATATACATCTTCTATGTGTCGCACATTTTTTTGTTTCCTTGTGTACAATGATGAAACAGTTCCTGAAGTTGTGATATTTGAGTTGACCATCTTGACCAATCATACCTTCAAAACACAAATGAAATTGATTGTTCTGATAACTTTACCTTAAGTAACTACTATATGGTTACTTAAATTGAACCACAGGACTGATCTGTGGGCTGATTGGTTGAGACAAATAGTCAGGCAGTTTTTTTTTGCTTTAAAATTTAAAGTTCTCAGCTTAAATGTATGCATTACTGTCCTTGCCTTTAAATTTCAGTGACTTTGCAAACAATTGCTAGTAAAGATATACTTTCACATCACTAATTGACTTGACACAAGGATCACAGCACCCCCTCTGACATAAAGGCAGAGAGAAAGCAGATTGAGTTTTTTTTTGTACATTTCTTTTCAACTTGTACTAGAAGTGAATAAGATTGAACTTTGTGTGTGTGTGTGTGTGTGTGTGTGTGTGTGTGTGTGTGTGAAAATAAAGTACCTTTGAACTGTCATATTAATTACATCTGTACAATCACTGTTCTGTCACTTAATTGTCTGCATGTAGGTGTATGTTAATATATTGATTCAACAAAGTTTGGACTAATGGTTGTCGAAGTATTCCTGCCAACTCAGATGTTTTTATTTTCAAAGAGCCTTTGTGATATCAAGTTCGGCGTGATGTCTCGATGTTTTTCTTCTTTGAACTGCTTTCCATTTAAAATATTTACAATATAATAAAGGATGAAACGTGTATTTTAAAATTCTGTCAATACATAAATGTTTAACTCTGAAATATTAAGATCTGCTTTAAGCTAATTAAAGATCTATTTTAAAGAAAAATATTTTTCATGCAAATCCGTTGTTGCTGTTCTATTTAATCAACTTTATTATATTACTTGTTTTGCTGGCTGTGCCTCCAAGCCAATTTAGTTGGCTTTGTGAAGACTGAAAACAACTAATAATCAAATAGTAAGTACAACTAGTAATAATCATACATACATAAAAGGAAAGTGATTTAAAGAAGGTATTATATATATATATATATATATATATATATATATACTTTAACCATTTCGCACATTGCAATCTTATTAATGTTCGAACTGTTTTTGCTTTGATTAGTTGGAAGTGAGGTCAGTATATCCAACAGTCAAAAAACACAGCTAACATACACTAAAAAATGTCAAGAATTTATGATGAAATACTGTCAAACCATGACAGTAAAAGACCATAACCTCTAAATGGGTTGAATTCTATCTATACTTTTCAACACTGCAATTTTTACAACCATTGTTTGGTAAAAAAATATATTTTTTAATTCATCCATTCATTGTCTTAACCGCTTTATCCAGGTAATCCTGGGACGCTGGGAGGCTGTGGCTATCTCAGCCGGCTCTGGGCCAGAGGCGGGGTACACCCATGACAGGTGGCCAGCCTATCACAGGGCAGATAGGCACCTAACGTGCAGGTTTTTGGACTGTGGGAGGAAACCGGAGTACCCAGAGTAAACCCATGCACCCATGGAGAGAACCTGCAAATCCCGGCCACCCGGGATTTGAACTCGCAATCCCGGCACCAAGCACTCTTGCTGTAAGGCATGAGTGCTAACCACTGCGCCACCGTGGGGCCAAAATACATTTTGTAACTGTTAAATTAACGGACTGTGGATTTATCAACAGAAATATACCATATATATGTATAACTTTCAATACTGTGCATTGTTAAAGATACAAACCATTGTGCTATTAAGGGAAATATACTGTTATATATATGTATTCCTGCAATACTGTGATTTGCAGTCTTTCTTTTTTTGTAAAATATACATTTTGTAACTGTAAAATATATGATCCATTGTATTGTTGACAGAAACATACCTTTATATAACTTGCAATACTGGAATGTTTACAAAAATATATAATGATCAATACAAATTTTTGCAATTATATTTTGGGACACAAGATCTAGAAACTGTTAAATGTACTCATTCTTGTACTACCATTGCTTTAATCATAACAATAATCCAAAATATATAGGCCTATATTGCAAATAACACTATTCATTTTTGCATGTACAGGTAAAAGCCAGTAAATTAGAATATTTTGAAAAACTTGATTTATTTCAGTAATTGCATTCAAAAGGTGT
>JAOWBC010004197.1:0-10243 GCA_028566105.1 Hypoplectrus providencianus
CATGGCAGGGCGCTCAGCTGACCAGATAGCGGGGATGGAGTGAGCTGACTGGGATAGGACAAACTTACGGCCAGAGCCTCGGTGGATGTATCTGGGTCGCTGTAGAAGACCGTGTTCTTTAATGGCAGGGATGCATGGCGGAGTGGAGCAGCAGTTGAGTTGGAGAAGTTGTGAGGCGGAGTATTTCAGAGCCATGTCTATCGGAAGAGATGGAGCGTAGAGTCCGGAGGAGTTTGCCGGCAGCCGCCGCGGGCTAGATGACCAGAGCGTGGAGCACAGCAGAATGATCCAGAGCATGGCATATGAAGGTGAGCGGCTTGAGGTTTTTGTTAGCCGGACCAGGAGACGTAGAGGCAGAGAGGGCAGCCGGGTAGCTGGCAGCGCCAGCAGATGGTAACTCCAGTGCAGGGTAGCTGGCAGCGCCAGCAGATGGTAACTCCAGTGCAGGTTTAGGACTGTCAGCGCGGCTAGCAGGGAGTTAGCTAGCCAGCCACCCGCTACTAAACTTTATTTATTTGTATAGCACTGTACTAGCAGGAAGCTAGCCAGCCGTCCGAGGTAGCGCACTGTGAAGCAGTCCAAACCCGAGAAAGGCTGTCCACAGCAGGGCAGGGGATGAGATGTCCAGGAGTGAGCAGGCAGCAGCTTGGTCGTAGATACCAGGCGAACGAGTGTATACTGGAGGAGAGCTGGCGGATTTGGAGCACGGAGCCGGTGATTCAGGTGTGTCGGCAGGTAAGCGAACACAGTTTTAGTTCACAGAGATCAGTGATCAGCCAGCGATTAATGGAGAGAAAGAGCTTTTCCAGGCTGTTTGGCCAGTTGTTGCTCTTGGGGCTTGAGAAAAATCAGCCAAAAATATAAAAATTGAAACTTTTCCAGACAGAGAAGCGGCGAACAACCAACGCCAGCGTCCTCTCATATCCGGGCCACAGAGATGTCAGAACACATATCAGACAAATGAGCAGCTTTTTCAATTTCATGATTTAGTTTAGTTTAGTTTAGTTTAGTTTTATCAACAGCAATCTGAAAAATTTACTTTTATACCGGTTAAGATCAAATGAAATTAGATTATGATGCCATGTAAAACAGCTGTACTTAACTGTCACTCTGTAGTTAAATTCCTGTCCATCGTATCCACTGATGTTGTCATATGCTCTGTGTAATCTGGACAACAGTCACACCTTCACTACCTCACATTCAGTTGTGCTCGTAAGTTAGCATCCCCTGGCAGAATCTATGATTATTTGACAATTTTTCAGAAAATATTAATGATAACACAAAAATGTTTTTCCACTCATGCTTAGTGGTTAAATGGCCAATAAATGGCTTCACCCAACGACTGACCATGAGTGGAAAAAAAAAAAGGTTTGGTGTTATTATTCATATTATCTGAAAAAAAGGCCAAGAGAGCAAACATTTTGCCAGGGTATGTAAACTTTTGAGCACAACTGTACCCATAAACCCATTCCCTCATTCTGACCTGTAGAGAGAATCCACAATCCTTAGGGACCAGCCCACTTCCAAAGCCCATATAGGTGCTGTTAACAAATGAACAGGCGTTGCCTTGACTGTCAATCACACAGAAATATACTGTGTCACTGCCAGTCGTCAGGCCAGGCTTCACTTCTTCCATGGTCCTACAGATAAACACATACAACATTTACAAACACACATAAACCATTGTTGCTGCTGTTTTAATACTGGCACCAGTTAAAAATTTAGCATACCTACAAAAGGTGATATGCATCTTGACATGCAATTCCACGAGAAAAAAAAAAAATTATCCTACATCAATTATTCCTATTCCTCCAAGGGACAAAAATGAAACATTTTGCATTATATTTCCAGTGAGGTTGGCGTTTACACTGACCTTATATCAACAAACAAAAATTAGATAAGAAGTGAAACAGACAACTGGTAACACATTGTTTGAAGAGTTTTGGTGAGTGTCATCATGCACCATTGAGGAAAAATCAAATTCCACTGACAAAGTTTATGAAGCACTTAATTGCTTTTGATGTGAATACAATGTCCTTTGGCGTTACAAATATCTCTCATGGTGGGATCCCTGTCATGCACATTTTAATCGATTTAATGAACTGACAAAAGTGTAAACAGCTTTAAAAAAAAAGTAAGCTGGGTAGATACTCATTGTACATGCATATATTCTGTACATGGTCTCCTACAGCTCAGTTACAGATGGATTTATTAGTCGCTTAATTTTGAAGAATACTTATGCTAAGATAAAATACTGTGGCAGTTTTGTTCACTTTGACACTGCAAAAGAACTACACGCGAGTCCACTTAATGATTGTTCTTGTTTAGGACCATTGTTTGTACCCACACTTGGCTCTGTGCATGTCATATGATCCTGACTTTTATATTTGCAAGTGCTACTTTAGTTCTTTTTTTCTATGGTCATTGGGACCTGCCTTGTTTTCTTATAATTTTTACACTTGTGTGCTTTCTCACTTCCTTTACTCTGCAATCCTCATGTTTACTAAGAATCTATAGACCAGCCTTGGTCTAAATAAATAAAATATATACCGCATGGGGCTGAGAAACCAGATTGCCAGCTGTATGTAACCACAGGCTTTACAGTATCCATGTTATTAGAGTGTTCATGATGTTGATCTGTAATATCCTGCTCTCACCTGATTCATTTCATAATCCTGATTCATTCAGTATTATGAGTAAATTAAGCAACAGCAGCAACAGCAAGATTCAGTACAAAATAATATGTGGGTGCATATCAAGACAACATTATATGGTCTAATACTTTTATAGTGTGTTTGTCTATTTGTCTCAGAACTGAGAGTAAAGTTCAAAGTCTACAGTATTAACCAGTAAAAACATTCTGTTGCCAAAACACACACTCATCAGACAAAGCAGTGGAGGAGGGAACACGCCATGAAAGGATGGACATTAAGGTAGGGGGGGAAGTAAATGTCTACAGTCCTATCTAAAATCAACAGAGCACGACTGGTACACACTGGTACTAAAAGGCACACACACACTTATACAGAAACACACACCTGTCCATTCTGATTTGCTGTGCTCGCTGGTGGCTGTAGCTCTTGTCCAGTAAGGTTTCAAGAGGGATGGTCGCAAGGTCTGGGTCGCCAAGGTGATGAAGAACATCTGATAGTGCCAGGCGCACAGCTTCGACCAGTACATGGATGTAGTCGGAGCTGTTATGGCCTGCAGCTACACACAGAAAGATGATTATATTGATTTGGTTTTCTTTTCTTTCTGCTTTGATTTGTTTTGTCTGCTTAAAGAACCAAAGGAAAAAATGACTGGAGACAAAAACTTAGTGGGCATAATAAAATGTAATTTCCAAAATCAACATGTTATCATCACAGGTGGGAAAAAAAACAGATGTAAATAATTCTATTTAGCTTCTTCTGTTTCTTGGTCCTGGCAAGTTGCATAGTACCTTTGACAGGGAAGTTTTCCAGGATGTTGAGTAACATCAGGGCAGCCATGCCCTGACTGTTGGGTGGAGGCTCCCACAGCAGCACACCCTGAACACACAACTGAGTTATTCCTTCTGCAGATCTTTTTATGAAAATGCAGACAAAATTGGCCTTAATGTTAACCTCACCTTGTAGTCTGTACTTATAGGAGTGATGACCTCACTGTCGTGGCTGCTGAGGTCCTCCAGGGTCATGACTCCTCCATTTTGGTTGAGGATATTAACAATGGCTTTGGCCACTCTGCCCTGGTAGAAGGCTGCTTTTCCATGCTCACCCAATTCCTGCCAATACATCAGTCCACCATTTAAGCAACCGTACAATCAAGCAACCTATTCTGGCTCTGTTTTAAAATCACAGTACAAAACACAAACCTTACAACATGATGTAATACAACACTGATCTGATTTGTAGGATATGTGGTATGGTATATGGTAATGTGTCCTCTATTGTGTGTATCTACAAGTCTGGGATCAGTTTTGGTAAACTATCTGAATGGTGTGTGGGAATGTATGTCTATTCACCACAAAAAAGGGATACACACTGTCATTGCTCAGGAATGACCTTTATTAGTGAGTGTGTGTACGTGTGTGTATGGGGGTTATCGTGGGCTGACTCGACAGTGTTCCTGCATTATTGAATAACTAAAGACTGATTGTTTATGTGGTGATAAAGAAGAGCATCGATCAGTGCACGCATGATGGCGTGATAGTGATGCAAAACTTTTGGGGTCTGTCCTTGTTTTAGAGAAGTCCCACTGACAAGAAACTTAAAAATGAGTGTGCTTTTATGAATTTTAAATTGTCCAGGGTCACCCACTGGACAGGTAAGGCATCAAAAGTAATTAGCCGCCTCACTGAAAAATGATAACTTCACATCACAAGATCTAAGTTATGCTTCAAAGACTATTCTAAAGCAACTGGGAAAATGTTAAATGTGTTAAACTCAGAAATAAACTTCCAACGCAGAAAGGTACACATTCTGTTCAGCTTTGTAGGACACTGATAATATGAAGCTATATGCTAGCATCAGGGAGCTAACAAGCTGCAAATGCTGACATTTGCGAGGACAAAGTAAAGTTAATAGGAGGTTATTTGTTTAGGTTTTCAGTCCGGACAACCAAAAGTCACAAATGCCAAATATTACCAAGTGCTTGTTTTACGGCATGACTTAAATGCTGCATGTGTCCTTGGTTGATATTTTTGACCTCCTGTTGGTGCTAGATTGAGGGATCAGTGTGATTCATCTCTGGGGGCTGATGATATCTGTACAAAATTCATTGGATATTCAATATTTTTTTTAGATATATATTAGTCAGGAATCGTAACAAGCTAGTCTAGGTTGGGAAAAGTAAAAGATAATTGTGCAGTCTAAACAACATGTTTTGTTTGTCATAATCAGTTGTCAAAGGAAATGAAAGGTATGGAGATATCGTCTCCTACTTTTTCCACCTTGAATTTTTTTCAACTTTTAAATAAACTGAACCTAAAATCTGTTGTAAACTATCTTCAAGTACATTAAACTATAAAGAATTCTGTTATTGGCCCAAACATGCTGCTGGGTTAAGACTTATTACTAATAATGCTGCTGGGTTTCTCCCATGTCCTTTGATATAGAAGGCTCAAGTTTAAAAAACAAAACAACCCCTGGGAGAAGGTGGAACCGGCACAGTGGATTCTCTTGGGCTCTATGGTGTTTGGTTTCTCTATGTCCTATATAACACAAGCTTGGAGTGTTCCAGTGCTCCTCACATATAAACCTAATAAAATGTATTTTTGTGTGTGTGTATTGATATTTCAAGGCTTTACCTTTAGGGTCTGGGCCAGGGTAGGGTTTCTAAACACTTGTCCACATTTTGGCGCTTGTCCTTCAAGAAGCAGTTCCCCTCCTAGTTCCTTCCCAGCATCTTTCAGAGCAGACACCCATTTTACCCAGTGGTGAGCTGTTACCTCGGCAACAGGAAACCCCACCTCGGCGAGCTCTGCTGCCCCACTCAGCACGTCCTGCAAGGAAAGCTAGGGAAACAGGGAGAGGAAACACATGCCTGTTACCTCACAGGAAACCTAAAACAGGATGTGAGTCATTGTTTTCAGAAGGAATATGCAGACACTAAAACTAGTTTGTAATTTCCTCTGAGGGTTTTTCAGTCAGAAAAAAACAAAACAAAACAAAACATTTAATTAATCTGTGCGAATGAGAGGATAAATCAGGGGTTATTTTTTGAACAATTGTTGAATGAATGTGCCTTGGAAAATGCCATAAAAACGCAGCGACAAGTAGACAAAGCTGTTGTAATAGTCATCTACTGTGTGTCTTTGGAAATAAGAGCAACTAATGAGTGCAGGTTCTATGGTTTAGAAAAAAGTAGTGCCAAAAAACAGATGTGGACAGCATCAAAAATCAGTAGACATATCATTAATATAGAATAACTATAAATGGGTAAACATCTTTTGAGTGGGACTTTGTTTATGTGTTTAAAATAAGTTATGCAACAGTCCTCATTTTCAATCTGTTTCCTGCCTGGAGCATGTCTGGAGCTCCAAACTGGGAATGTGCAGACCATCATCTAATGCAGGGAATACATTGACTGTGGGTAAGTACCTTTTACAACCTCACTTTAAAAAATTCTGAACTTTCCTTTAAAGTGCCAACCTAGGATAGAGCAACCAGATCAGAGACCCCTAAATAATTTAAGATTATTTTAGAGTATGCCCAGTTTTCATGGACATGTAGAAACCTCATCATAGATGGCTAAGTTACTTCTGTTTTGACCAAAAAAGGGACTACAACAGAGCACAGTTATAGCATGTCCACTCCTTGTTTAGATCTCCTTGATTCACCTGCAAGAACACACACCAGACTCAAGAGACCTACTTCCAAGTTTGTTTGTGCATGTGTGTGTTACAGATTGTGTTAATAGGCCTCCTGTTTATGTCATGTAAATTATTATATGAAATGGGCTTCTGGATACCTGGGTGTTGTATTAAACACATTCCAGCACACACACAGTTCTACACAGATGAATACACAAACACAGTCAAACCTTTTGACTACCAAACAGCTGTATGGTATCACACCAGCATGCAGGTGCCCCTGGCACGGTGACATTCAATGCATCAAAGGATGATGGAGGGGCCCCCACAGTATAACCATGTCCTTCCATGAATTCCAGGCTCAGAGCTCTAGGCGTACGCCCACTGAGGACACAGAGAGAGGCTCAGATAATCATACTGTATTATGAAGACAACAGCAGCAGTAAAAGAAGAATCTCCACCTGCCGTTAATTCCTCTGATCTCTCCTGTGTTTCCGTTGTAGAACAAACAGAAGGCATCTCCACCAAGACCAGTGCTGCATGGCTCTGTTACTGCCAACACTGCTGCTACGGCTACTGCAGCATCTGCTGCATTACCGCCACGCTTCAGGATCTCTGTACATAAACACATACACATGAATGATTAATACAATCCTAGAACTGAAATGCTCCTTATGACATTATATTTAAGATGAACATACAACAAATTTGGATACCTCACATGGAGTCATTTTGCACAGCACATGAAAAAGTTCTGATTATCCACTGGTGGAATTTATCTGTTCAGACAGTTTTTTTTATTTTTATTTTTAAAGGTTCTGAGGTATCCAACTCTGAGAATTTTGCCTCCACTTCAAATATCCCACATTTCCTGTTTAATTTATGAGCTGCAGACATCAGACAAATTAAACAAACCCCTTTTGTTCACAGAACTATCTGGTTTTTTTCCCCGGTACATCTGTGCACAGTCTGACATAGTAAATACTGAAATATTATGAATATGCATCACCTGCTGTGGAGTACCTTTACAGCAGTCTATCCAAATAACTGCATGGCTATTACTGCATCATTGCATTTTTGCGTTAAAGGCACCATTGTTTGTAGTAAAAGATTTGTCCTATGTGTAGACTCAGGCCCTAAAATATAAGGATTCACTGCTTTATTTTGTTTTGTCTGATGGTTAAAGGCCGTTGCTTGAAAAGCACCACAAAAATCCAGGTGTTTAAGATTAAGGAAGATTATTTAGGAAGATTAGGCCTATTTCAGATTCAGTATCTAACATTTAACAGAAAGAAAATATTTATTGATTATTTAAGAACAGTAATATTTTCCTTTAAATGTATAGGCCTATAGTTGCTGTATCACATGCAGTAACAAGCTAGAACAAAAACAGTATCTTCAAAAATTGTCACCATGTTTTACACAGATAAACTTTGATGAGGTTTGTAAATTTCCCCTTGGTGTAAATTTCCCCTTGGGACCAATAAAGTATAGGGATGTACCCAAATTAAAATAATGGACCGAAACTGAGAACCAAAAATGAAGAAACCAAGGCCGAAACTCAACATAAATTAATGTGCCAATTATTAGAACCATTGCATTCATGGCTATGACTGTGTACTTCACTCACTTAAGTGAAGGCATTGCCATTGCAAAAAATAAAATTGATGCTTCAGAAAAAGGAAAAAAAAAAATCACTGGAAAACTTTCTTGTGTTAAATAAAGTTCAATTTGGCAAATGGTTTTAATGTGCATTAATGAGATTGATGTATTTAATTCAACCTTATGATCATTTCATTGAGTTTTGCATTATGTTTAGCATATAATTTTGACGGGTATTGTGTAATATTTTACTGTATGATCATGCAGGCCTTTTGTTTGGCAAAACATACAATCCTTTTCAAATATGCTAGCCACAGATGCAGTGGGCGTGCTCGGAGGGATTTTCCTGGGAGGGAATGTGCTGCCCTCTTCCCATATTCAGATGATAGATCAAACCTGATGTGGAGAAAAGCGTATAAGGACAATGACTGAATGAATCATTAAATAAATAAGTTAACATTTGTGCTAACAATTTGGTAGATAATTACCTAGAATATGTTTTTTTATGTTAGCTATCACTGGCAAACTGTATGCTGCAAATAAGTGGACTTTTCCGGTATTGATCACAGAATGATACCGTTTGTTTCTCGCTCTTGTGTGTAAAAACACGAAGGGCTGTGAAACTTTTTCACACTCTGATTTTGTTGTCCAACATTTAAGATAACCATGGCAACAGCTGCTTCCCACTGTTGTCTACTCACCAAGTCCTACGCCTGAAGCTAGCGGCTGACTGGAGGCGACACAGCCGCGTGAGCTCACCACAGGAGACCGACGAGAGCAGAAAGTCAACAAGTTAGTATCCATTCAGCGTTAACTACCAAAGATTCGTAACAACAAGGTTAAATAATGGGACGAAATTGAACCGCATTGGACTTTCAACTATTGATCGGTAACTCTGTTATCGACTGCATTTGGCTTTGAATTAGGAGAGAGAAAAAGATGGCAGATTACATCGATGGATGCTGTAAATTCAGCAAAGAACTCTTAAATCATCTATGTTTTCAGCAGCAGCAGACATTAATGTTAACCTGCATTTTAATTGACACCGACCAATTGAAATAATTACATTTGGAGTCCGTTTTATTATAAAGATAAATACATTACAGAATATCAGTCTAGTATAATAATGATCAACGAATATTCCTATTAAGGACAATGATGAAATTATTAACATTGAAATTAACAGCTTATGTTGGGTCTTATAATTGCCCCTAGAAACATTTATAGTTTTGTCATCTTTTACTCTTGATGGTATTTGTTTTTCTTGTAAAAACACTTTCAACCACTGACACTGAAGGCTCAGGAGGTACATTACTGTTGTACCTTTTAACCCTCCACCACCTCGATTACAGAGACATACAGACAACTTAATTTTCTCTTGGGGTGTTAATAAAGTAATTTTGATTTGATTTTATTGATTGATTTTGATTATAAGTTAATGAGGCCCAAATGGGGACAAACAAACATATTCACATGCAAAGAAACATTTTTGATAAAATACTCTTTTATCACTTAAACTATAATCCAGGTTCAGATGAGAAGTAGATTTCACAAGTTTGAGATGGATAGCAGTAGCAGTCATTTCTCGGAATTACTCCGACAAAAGGGCAGACAGGAGGACCCCTAACTGTCTCTGGGAGGGTTGGAAAGAGATTTTATGAAGATTTTTGTTATGATGTCAAAGCTGACTGATCTTCCTTTCCTTGGTTTGGATGTGATACAAAACATGCTTTGTCGAAATAATAACAGATTATTGCGTTATTTGGCTGCCTGTGTTTGCCTTTTTATTGCACATAGAGCAAATACAATAACACAGTGTTTTTTTTATTTTTTTATTTTAAATCAATGTTAACTCAAGTTCACATCTGGTGACAGATGGACAGGACAGGTGGGCCCTACAATGAAGGTATTAATCTTCTTCTTCGAGTCCGTAGCAATCTCAGATGTGGTTCTGTCAGTATCGGGCGCAGGCCACAGCTGATGGGGTGGGCTCTGCCAGGTCCTCTGGGCTGCACCGGGGGGCATCGGCGCATTCCAGTAGGTGGGACATTGTCTGTACTGATCCACAACTGCAGGTGTCGTCTGTTGTGTAGTTCCAGGCTTTCATCAGTGCTTTGCACCTCCCCTGTTCCACACGCAGCCTGTTGAGTGACTTCCAGGTTATCCAGCCCAGGTCACGACCACTCCCGAGGCTTTCTGTTGGTGTTATTCCTCTATCCATCCATTGTAGGGCACGTGTGTCATGTTGCCATTCGTCTTGCCAGGTGCTAGTCCTTGCTGCTTGTTGGGTCGTCTGGAGGGGCAGGACTGTCTGTAGAAAACCGGCTCTGGATGGGAGCCTACGTGGGG
>JAOWBC010004198.1:0-10235 GCA_028566105.1 Hypoplectrus providencianus
AATACACAAAGTAAATAACTAAAAAGTGCGATAAGGAGAGAGAGCAACTGTTGCTGGCAGCCGTTTAACAGCGCCGTGACCAAGGCAGAAGGTGTCTCATCATTAGTCTAAGTCTACCTCCATACACTGTGATGTCCCATTTAGTAAATTAGACGATAAAACAGGGTCTTCTGAGGGCAGGTCTGTCTTATGATTGACAGTACCCTTTTGCCATACGATTTTGGTGGCTTTCCATAAAGACACTAGTAAATGGACTACACTTATATAGTGCTTTTCTAGTCTTTGTAACCACTCAAAGCATTTTTACAGTACAGACATTCACTTACACATTCATACTGGTGGCCCAGGCTACCCTAAACAGTGCCACCTGCCACCATTGGGAACATCAGGAAGAATTTGGGGTTCAGTATCTTGTCCAAGGATACTTTGACATGTAGGCTGCCACGGTCAGGATTTGAACCTTCCGATCAGTGGGTGACCTCTCTACCAACTGAGCCAAAACTGCTGTTTTACTTCTAAAACATGTATATTACTATTTACATAAATGGCAGCTACATAAAATGATGGCATGTCTTAGTTTTTTAAATATCAGAACCTTCACGTTTATTTGAAATTAAAAATTCTACTCAACAAACATCAGTAGTTCGACAATCTGACAATGTATTGTTTTTCTCACCACAGACATGTTGAAGACTAAAGTTTCCAAATACTGATATATTATGTCAGTTTTCTTATTCTTTTAATATGACCAAAGTTGTCTTGTTTTATAAAATCTTTCATGACTGAGTTTGTATTTCAATTATTCAGGGTTTCCCAGTAACTACCACTGTGGTGGCTCATCATATATAGTCCAGTGTGTCCCACCATAGTTTACTTTGCTGCACTTCAAACTACTGAATGTGTATTTACGCTATAAATAATATCAAGTTATTTTGGGATGTGTTGCTGTTGCCTCAGCAGAGAGACTGTCATCCCGTCAGTCAGTCAACTCAACAAAGAAACATGCGGCTGCTATCACAGGCTACAGTGTTAGGCTGTGTTTTTTTTTTTTTTTTTTTCAATCAAATAGTTTGTTGTGTTGTATGAGTCTGAGTATGTATTTGTATGTATGTGTGAAAGAGAGAAAGTTAAACTCTGCACACTTTTACTATTATTACTGATCATATGAATAACTTCAATTTACTAAACACATGGAAGTGCCGTAACAGAACCTTCAAGAAGCCTTATTCTCTTTTACAATATTAACCTACAAGTTAACAATCAAAGAGGCAAAATGTGCTGTGCTTAAGGTCAGTGTATATGATGAATAGTAGCATTTGAATGTGCAAGCTGCCACTAAATTTGGGCTTTTACAACTAGAAATTGCACTGGGGGAGCCCTCTAAACACAAACCATTTCCCACTGCCTGACTACTCCATATCATTGTGGAAAGGCCTGTTAAAAGGAATTCAATGTTTTCCAAGTGTTAATGAGTATGTGAGGTGTTTGCTCAAATTTGTCTTTCAACGTGCACATGTTTAATGCATTTCTGACAATGTTTTCAGTTTTGAAATCGTACCTGTGCAGTGACGCAAAGTGTCGTATAATGTGATGTTCACTGTCACAGTGTAAATCAGTGGCAGCTGCACAATGATTGCAGAATGAAAAATTAAGTATGGCTGTTAAGCCTTCATAGATTTTAATCTCCACTCTCTGACCACCATATTTAAAGTTTTACATTGACCTGCTCACAGAGAGCGCTGGCAGAGTTTCCAGAGAAGGAGTTCCAGCTGCAACAGATGGAGGTCCAGGGTCAGGGTGTTTTGGGGAGGACTTCAGAGGAAGGACAGGTGCACATTCTGCGGGACATGAAGCGCCTACGAGAGTCCTGGCTGGGCCTGGACAATATGAGTCTCAATCTTCACAGGTACCTGAACAAAATACAAGAGTGAGTGTTGTCTTATTTAATTAGCTTTGCTAAGTGCGTGGTGATGCTAAACAAGACCAACACAGGATGAGTCAAAGCACAGTTATACTGGTTTATCTGACTCGTTGTCTACACCCACCACATAGTGAAGCAGATCAGCAGCAGCAGTTTCAATTCTTTACTGGTGTCTAATAACACTTTCCTCACTGAAAAAGTAACTACATTGTCCAAATGCTCATTAGTATAACTAGTGTTATGTTACTCAGGACTTTAAAGTTGTTACTCTGCCTTTCTGCCAGCCTATATTATTTCAGCAACTTCTAAATTCTAAGCAACCTCATGTCACATCTTTGTATTCAACACTTATCAAAAAACAAACAAGCAAGACAGGCTGTTTAACAAGCAGGTAGCCTGGCATTATGGAGGGATTTACTGATGATCCAGTAGCAAATTCATTGTTTGATTTCTCCAGACAGCACACATAGTGTAACATTAGAAAGTCAAGTAAGATCACACATCATTTAAGGAAAACAACTTTTTATATTGGTGAAAGGGAAAGCTCATCAGTCATTGGAGTAACTGAAATAAGAACAGAGAAATCATGGATAATTCAAGCCAAGCTGTAGTTCTCCTATAGAACTTTAACCATAAAGATGATATGTACAGGCAATGAGCCAGTGTGAGCTAAATGTTCTTTCTTTCTCTCTCAGGCTGTTAAACAGATCCACAGAGCAGACAGAGTCCGACCTGCGGAGCGTTGAGGGCCTGTCTGTAGACAGCACATCCCTACCAACTGATTTCAGTCTTGGGGAGGGAGACAGTCAGGTCTTGGCAGACTGCTCCAGAAGCCAGAGAGGCCGACAACAAGACAAGCCAGCTGAGATGTATGCAGCCTTGGCTAGCTCTCAGCTTCCAAGGGAAGGAAACCTGGAGGGAGAGATTGGAGAGGGGGTAATGATTGGGCAGGGAGGCTGGATCCAGGGCCATGGTGAAGGTCACCTACTTCAGACTGGAGGGACAAGGCCAGGCAAAGACAGCGGACGCTCTTTTAAAGGAGACAAAGTAGATTCCTCTGCTTGGAGCCGTAGCAGCAGAGTAAGCCATAACATATCCGAAGACTCCACCGCTGATGGAAGCCCTGACAGTGATAAATCAACAGGGGGCAGCAGCATCTTGGTCAGAGACCAAGAGGGAACATTTTTAACCACAAAGGTCACCCATGGTGAGGGGCAGACAGCGAGCTCTGGTGAGGGGTGGACAGCGGGCTCTGGTGAGGGCAGTGTAGCGACAGGGGAAGGCCTTAGCCCAGGAGGAGGAGCGTTCACGCTGTTCAGAAGGGACCCATCCAAGCAACCATTAACAACGCAACACATAAAGGTATTGTTGTGCAGTCTTTACTCTTAAGGTGTTTTTTGACTACTGCCCCTTGAACTTTATAGAGGAGAAATATGATCCAAGCCATTGGTGTAGGCATTTTTCTCTGAAGATGTATTTTCAGTGATACCCCTATTTTCCTGTACGAGGAGAACTAGAGTCTCCTGGGTAGTTTAATAATACTAAAGGTTTATGGTTTTCTTTCTTAATGGCTTACCTAATGCTTTAATGCCTATGTGTATTACATGCTGTTGTAAAACACCTCACCATACCTGAATTACTAAATTAATTTCAGGCTGATCCAGTGAATTGATTCAAGCTACTGAAAGTGTTTAATAAGTTGTTCCAGCAATGCTCTCTGGGCCTTGAAGGTAACTTCTTCCATGAAGTCATATACTTAACAAATCTGAATTTTGCAGCATAGGGGTTCATTATTCTTTCATGTTTCGGATGGAAAATTATCAAATATCTAGCCATATTGAATATGGGTATGCAAAGTGAATACAAAATATTACATCAAAAACCTAAAGGCTGATTCAAAATCAACTTTCTGCATTGTACATATTGTGCAGAAAAAAGATAATGGCATCATTCATCTGTGAATGTCTCCCGATAATGGAAAACAACAAAGTAAATATGCTGCTGGAGATGGCTAGGAAGAAACATTGATTCAGTCTGTTGTAGACAGTCTTTGTCCAGACTACAGTTATGGCAGGTCAAATACCACTCCATTAATCTTAAAACAAGTTCAAAGTTTACAACAGGTCAGGTGACAGTAGCCATGTGACATCACAAAGTGTCACAGGGCAGTTCACGAGGTAGGACCCAGACGCAAGACAGCAGAACAAGCAGTGGGGAAGGGCAAAGACAGGACGAGGTCAGGCAGGAGATCGAATACCAGGAAGCAGGCAGGATAGCGAAGTCGAGGACTGAAGTCAGGTCGATCCAGGAACGGAGCAGGCAGACAGGAAAACCGGGGAACAGGCAGTAGGCCGGCGACAGGCAATCAGTCTGTAGTTGAACGATGGAAAGTCTTGCATGGAAGCAAAGGAACAATCTGGCAGTGACTGTGTGTGTGGGTGGAGCTTATATGACCGGGGGCTGATTGGCCACATGCGGGACAGGTGTGTGATTAGCTGATGGGGCACAGGTGTGTTGCTCTGCCCCAGAGGAGAACTAGGTCACCACTGGGTGGTACAAGATAACCAACCAAAATGTCTGATTCGTCAGTAAGCCATACATTCATCCATCAGCCAGATAAGTGGAATTATTCCACGAAAAATGGAATGAAGTTAGTTATTAGCATGCCATTTATTCCACTGATGGATGTAGATGTTTAGGCATCTTATTTGAGATTCTATTTTGTCATCTTTCCATTTGTAGATGTAGGGGATATTGGTAAGTTGTGAATGGCTTTAATCCCCTTGCAGCCATTATGGAAGAATTGTTCTTATAGTGAAATCATATTCATTGAAAAACAAACATAGAAATCTGGTAACGAATGATTGCTATGACCAATCATCCTCACTGATGGATTGGTCCATAGTTCAGCCAAGTTTCCCCACTACAAACTCAAATTGATGGGTATTTTTTCAAGGTGTTATTGTATGATATGCCAGAAATGTATGAGTTGTATGTGGATTTGTAGGGGGGTACAGAACAACACAGAGCCAGGAGGAGGGAGTTTGAGGCCTGGCTGTCCAAAGAGAATGAACTGCTCTCAGGGATTCTCAGCACCAAGGGAGCAACACTTAGCACCAAAGAACTTAAGATCCGTCAAGACACACTGAAGGTAAGTGTACATGAACATGGAGTGTGTTTTGTTTACTGTCTGCTGTTGCAGTATAAGACCATTGGTGCAATGCACAGACAAACCCACAGGAGGCCTTACTTCCTATCAACTATGGGCGCATAGTTGATGGAAGTAAGGAAGTAAGGCCTCCTGTGGGTTTGTCTGTGCATTGCACCAATGATCCCTCACCCCTTCAGGCGTTGATCCCTAAATCAAAGAGAAAACAAGACTTTAGAAAAATAAAGGAAAACTGTGTGCCCTGTGAAACGAATAAAAAAATAAGGGTGTGGGACACTAGATTTATATTTTGGCCACTGACCAGAGGTGATTACCCTGGCAAAAGCCAACATCCATCGTTAAAGATAAAACTGCTAAAATTGTAAAATAAGGTGGAAAGTTAATGAAAAACTTCTTCCCAAGGCTTAACAAGTTATAAAAAAACCCCAATGATGTGTTGTTCCTACAGTAAAAATGGGCCAAATGGGCCAATGAGCCAGCTAATGTGTGGCTAGATGTGACATTGTAATATATGTCTCTCAGCAGGAACCTGATTCAGTGTGGAAAATTACACTAAATAAATTGCTGAGGAGTTCCCTGGTTCATGATGAACAATGTGCAAACCATGCCTTTCTTTGACAAAGGGGAGCTTTGAACTTAATATTTTGTCTTTAAGCAATTAAGTTCTCAGAAAAAATGTCACTGCCAAACATTAAATTCCACATATTTCTCTTGATTTTCAGCAATGACCACAGCCTGTTTTTGTTTACAGTGTATGCCCTTCATTCTTATACGGTGGCCGGCAAGTGTCAGGCGATTTGCAATCTCAAAACGCTTTGCAAAAGCAAAAAGCATGAATGCCAATAGCTACAGCACAAACGCAAAAGAGCCACAACAAGAACGCAGAAGAACGACAGCGGAAGTAAACTTACAATGGAAGCAGAGGAGAAAGATAGCTTTTTGGTGTCAGGCTAACCATTAGCTGCTAATGTTAGCCAGTCGCTTTATGTCTTTAGGTTTCTCTGTAGTTCATTCAGTAAAGTTAATTCAGTAACGATAGCTTTGTGACATTTGGCTAACTGTTAACTGCTAATGTTAGCCTGCTCATTAATATTACTATTTAATAGGGATGTGCAAAATAATCGTCATGACGATGCATCGCGATTCTAATTTTCGCGAACATCAGCCAAAAACAAGTGGAATACAACTCCCAGTCCAGTAGATGTCGCTGCGGATGTGTTGACGCCTGTTGCCTTGTGTCATAAGCATTTCCGGTCGCGGGATACTGAGACGAGTCATTCATAAACAAAACATGGAGGAGACAGAAAAAATTTGCCCGGGTCCGTCACATTTCAAGTCAGATGTTTGGATGCATTTTGGCTTTAAAAACAAAGAAGGTGGGGTGTCCGATTGGCTCAACTGGTAGAGCGCATTCCACAGAGGCTCAGTCCTCGCCGCGGCTGACCTGGGTTCGAATCCGACCTGCGTCCTTTACCGCATGTCTCCCCCCTTCACTGTCTCTATCAAAAAGGCCAAAAAAATAACTCGTGTCCAGTAACAGTAATATTTTCATGGCAATACCTCCAAAAGTCGTTTCAATAAATACAGCTATGTAAGAATTGAGTTGCTTTGAGTTATGTATCAATTGAACACACGATCCAGATCATACACAGCCAGTCAGCCACTGGTAATGGCTTTATTTTTTTCTAACAGTGTTCAGTGAAAATTCGCAATGCATTGCAATGCATCGCAATAATTCAAGTATTGTGATGCATCATGATAGAATCGCATCGTGGCATGTGAATCGTGATTCGAATCGAATCGTGACTTCTTTGGCAATACCCACCCCTACTATTTAATGTGATATTTTGATAGAATGTTAGCCATTAGCCGGCCAATTTGCGACACAGTGACGTTATCTACTTTTGCTGAAAGCTAATAGTAAAGCTCATGTATACAACAGGCTAACGCTTAGCCTGACACCATGAAGCAATCTTTTCTGAATGACTGGGGAGTGAGGGGTGTGCTTCTCCTCTGCTTCCATTGTAAGTTTACTTCTGTTGATGATCTTTTGCGTTCGTGTGGCGGTTCTTTTACATTTGAGCTGCGACTATTGGCATCCATGCTTTTTGCTTTTGCAAAGCGTTTTGAGTTTGAAAATGGCCTTCTTCTTAAGCTTAAATAGCAAGAGCATTTGGAAAAGCAAAGTTACCCTGAGTTAAAAAGATAAAATATTTGTTGAATAAAGCTGCAGGCTGAAAAAACTCCCTGTTTCCAGGCTCTGAGAGCAGGCCTGGCCTGGGGTCAGGAGCAATTTCAGCTGTTGCTCCAGGAGAGTCAGGGCAGTGAGGCTGGCTCTGGACCAGCAGAAGACACGGGACTGGAGGAACTCCGCTATCACTGGATGCTCTACAAGTCAAAACTGAAGGATGTGGGAGATGTCAGGGCCAGATCAGTTTCCAAGGTGAGAGGAGAGCTGACCATTTAATAATAATAATAATAATAAACTAAGCAAAAGTGATTAAACAATGCAACAATTCCTTTCAAAATATCACATTTTACCTTGTAGAACACCACAGAAAAATACATGCTGTGATTTGGTTTGACAAGCAGAATTTTTTCTTTTTCGTAGATTCCACTTATTGTCAAATTACACAAGAAAGCCATATATATTTGTTTAATAAAAATATTTGTATCAAATGGTATGAACCAAAAAACACAAATTGAGCTGGTGATTGGGCATCATACACCCTTATACATGATGCACTTGCACTGACTGCAGTCCAGCACTAAACTTAATTCAGTTCCATAAACCAATCCATTTTGGATCAGTGCCCCCATCTGTTAGTCTCACCTTTGGTTTCTACTTTTCAGGCAAATAGTTTTAGTTGTAGTAGTATTTCTTGCACATGCTAAAATATTTTTCAAAATAAGGCTTGTAACAAGAGAGAGACAAGAAATGTGGTGTGTATTTCACTATTTTTGCCTTAATTAAGTGTGTTTGGTTTGTAATAAGGTGTCAAGAAACCCTGATATAGATACTTATAGACAGGGCTCTGTGTTAACAGGCACTGATACTGATAAAAAAAAAAAAGCATGCCCAATGTATTATATTTGTTTTTTGCAACTCTCTATGGGTCCGTTGACTGATGGGTCATCGTGGTGTGTTGTCATGGGATACTCTGTACCGTGCACTGTTGTTTTTTTTCACCACAAGGTGGTACTGTAAAGTCATTTAGAGCACAAGTGCACAGTCACAGTGAAAAGTAAAGGTGTGTAACTCCTACTGAGGTTTTGAACTCTGTCAACATTATGAATTGATTCATATATTGTTTTATCTCTAAAGAGGCTCCAAGCCAAACAAGAGGATCCGGCTGTTACGGCAAAGCTGCAAAAGGTAAGGCAAAACATTTTACATTAAAAAAAAAAAAAATATTCAACATAACTGAACAGCACAATTGTGACTTAGATTTTTAGCACTATTAATGTGCCTATTAAGATTATGGTCACCATGATAAAAATGGGTAAAAACAGAATTCCAATGGAACTTTCACAGCTATTTTTTGTTAGTCTGCATACTCTCATACCAGGTTTTTCTTCCAGAGAAAACAACACATTCACAGTTTCATCTATTTTTGTGTGACCATTTATCTATGAAAGGGGTTTACCAGGGGGGTTTACATTTACTTAGCTGACTTGTTAATACAATTACCATGAAAATATGCGAAAAAAAAAAAAAAAAAAGAAGAAGGAAATTCCAGGGTCCATATTCATAAAACACATTAAGTCTAAAAGTAAAAATATTGGCCTGCCTTAATTTTTAAACTTTTGTGTCTACGATTATTGTAAAAAGTGTTTCAAGTGTTTCAGTGTAGTGCTAAAACCAGCTCTTAAATCTCCTTCTGCCACTCATCATCACATCTCGCAGGATTGTGCCCTGGCCCTATGAAAAGGAGGGCACCCAGAGACCCAAGCAGCTCAAGACCCACAGCCAGTCACAGATTCTTATAACATGACATCATTCATAGCAATACAACTTTCAGCTTGAGAGTTCACCCAGTTCTTAAGTAAAAGTGGGTCTTAGCAGCTCGATGAACAGGTTTTAAGAGGAAACTCATAGCAGGAACTTTTACTGCTATCTAGGAATTCTAGTGATATGAGTAAATGTTAACCCTAACCCTTTAAGATATTCTTTTTGTGTCAGAAGTAGTAACATAAGTTTATAAACCATATCTACTAATTTCACCTTGTGTCACACTTTGCAGTATACCAGAAAAAAGATTAAGTAAGCCCACATAGTATGTCACATGCAGTATGCCATTAAAATGTTACTATGCTGGCCTTCTTAGTTCATTTTAGCATGCTAACATGCTAATTAACATATAAAGCCTACTTTGTAGGTGGTTGTTGAATGCAACATTTAAACATGGCACACACAGCACAGTTGCAGGGAGCAGGGAATATGCAGATACAGACAACACCACACATAAGTGGGTCATAAGTGCTGATTGAAATGTTGACCTGATTACCACAGATTTTACATTTTATGCAGGGAGGAACGTGACTGTCTAAACTATTTCACAGCAAATCCAGTTGTTATTAAATTTTATCGGTCTAGACAACTAAAATTTGTAACTATTTGTGGTAAAATTAGCTTACAGCAACCTTTTATGTCACTGGTCACATAACCCTGATCAGATTTGTTAAACAGATGTCACAGACACCATACACATGATAAGCTACAACATGCACAGTCTCTAAAGTTTTGTTCTGTAGATGTTTGTTACATAGAGGTACCTCCTCTTCCATCAATCATTAGTCCTTACACACACATTCAGCATGAATGTCTCTCTCTCCCTTTCTCTCTCCCTCTCTCTCACACACACACACACAAACACACACTCAGCTGGAGTTATTGGCACGAAGGTTTTACACAGCAAAAGACACCAAAATACATTTATTATGGATGATTTAAAACTTCTAAACTTGGGCTCGGGCCAAAGAACACCCTTGTCCCTGACAAGAATTTTTAACTTCAAGCAATTTTTAAATGTGGTAAAATTAGTTTTGCAGTAATATTAGTTTTCTCTTAAACTAATAATTCCCTCTGATAATCTAGGTGTCTGTTTTAATAATTTTTCGTTTAAAGTATATATATATGTATTT
>JAOWBC010004199.1:0-10229 GCA_028566105.1 Hypoplectrus providencianus
TCTAAACCATACCCTTTGAGAAAGGTATTTTAACAAAGAGAGACCCAACAGATCCCACCATGAGCTAATAGCTAATAACTGATAGCTAATAGCTAATACAGTGGCAAGGAAAAACATGAAACCTGAATGACATGAATAACCTTTTTGTAAAAAAAAATAAAATAAAATCTACTGATGGAGAGTTGTGATGTTGGCTGTTTTTCTTAAAAAATATTCAATTACCAAACAGTATTTTGTTGCATGTGGTTAATTATAAAAAATATTAGTGCATTTGAAGTGAGGCAGTGCACCTTATGTCAGGTGAGCGGCCCAGTCCATCATATACTTTTCAGTATGTGGTCCTCAGAAAAAAGATGTGGACACCCCTGATGTAAAATTAATGTCTTAAACATGATTTATGAAGTGTAATCATGAATTTGAAAAGAATGACAATGTGATTAAAGAATGTTCAATAATACTTTTTTAAAAACGCAGTAAGCGCACTCAAGGAAATAATAGGACAAAAACTGTAAAATGGTAGAAGGCCCAGAAGAATGAGATTATAAACATACATTTGGATAACAAATAAAACACTAGAAAAGCACTCAGAGAGCGCAGACCTCCGCCATGCAGCTCGTGTCCCCCCTTATATTGTGATTCACACCCAAACTTTTACTGTTGCGTGTCTTTTTTATTTTTAACTCTTTTATGTGTTTAAACTGTCATGTTCACTGTTCATAATGTAATCGTTGCTGCCACCCAGCAGCCATTGGATGCAATCGCATGACAGTACACTGTAGTTTTGCTTCCAAATCAAAATTCTTGAATCCAGAAGGCATACCAGATCACCACCAAAAGTTAATGGGTTCATCCTTGGGCTCAGCCACACCTCTGGTTAAAAATGAACTTTTTCTGTAAACTTGGTCACAGACAAACAGACAAACAAACCAACGCTACCGAAAACATAACCTCCTCCCTTGGCGGAGGTAATTAAAGCTGCAAGTAGCGATGAACAGGCTCTCACCTGTGCGTTGTCTTCAGAGGGGCTGTTGTGACTGGGTATGGCGACTGTTGACATTTGCCCCCTCCATGAAGACATGGAGTCATGTAGGGGGTGTGGCCAAGCCAAGGGGCACTGCAAAGTCCCATCAATAAAAAGGGAACTCCCTGCCAAGTGCAACGATACCTCTGAAAATAGTGTTTGTCCAACAGGGGCTAAATTACAAAAGGGGCGTGGCTTCAGTAAAAGGGGAGGAGAAAATATAATCCAACAAATCAGGAGGTCTCAGCTGTGTTCAAGGATACCTCACTCGAGATTCTATGACAAAAAAATCATTAGTTTAAAAAGTGGAATGGCAATCAATCATCAATTTAACATGGACTCTCTGCTGAGTGTAAGGACACCTCATACATGTACATAAGACAAACGGTTCTTTAGTTATGAATGAGGGCATGGTTTAACCATAAGGGGCAGGGCTTTATGAAATGTTGTTAGGTAGAACTGTTCAGGGCTGGACTTTTATGAAGCATGAGAAGTTTGGACCAGATTGGCCAAAGTATGACGATCTCGATTCTTTACGTTTAACACCATATTTTTTCAACCTGCCACACACACATAGTGTAAAGATGTGGTATGCATATGACAACTTTTGATCCCAATGGCCTTATGATGGGATGTTGGATGGGACCATGTTTGAAGTCAATCGGGTGAAACCTTTTGGAGTTTATTAACATAAGAGGCATGAAAATGTTAAAAAAAAAAAAAAAAAACACAGCATTTGATTCAAGATGGCCAACTTCCTGTACGTTTAAGGGGATACCCACCTGCAACTTTTTTGTGCATCTTCCCATAATACACTTATGTACGAAAATTTTGTATCTGTACCAAATTCATGGTCTTGGAGACCAACATTAGGGGGCGCTAGCGTGACATTTTGGCATGCCCATTCCCGAGGCCATTAACATACGTAAATTTCACCTGATATTGACTTATGTTCCAAATTTGATGAGCTTTTGACTATGATAAAGCCTCCAAATTAGACATTCATTTCGAACACATAATTCAAGGTTAATAATCTGAGTGGTTGCCTTGTATGGCAATAATGCACACAGACGGCGGATACCGTGTTTACTCATTTACATACACACTAGCCCGGAGGCGAAACATCCTAAGTGCAACACAACAGGTGCATCTCTTATACCTGGGCGGAGTAACACAAGCCCTCTCACAAAGGCTCTAGGGGTGCGCCCCGCTAATGCAGGAGTAAACAATATTCATTCTGCAACATTTCTCCCCCTGTAAATGCAAACATACCAGGCATAAAATAGAACACATACCTGTTACCTCAGTGGTCAAGAAGTACTAAAGCATCTTTTACAGTTCAATACATCAGTCTATGTGGAGGTGTGTGCTACTCTCTGATCTCCTTAGTTCTGGAGTGGTGTCTCCAGACCCGGGAACAGAGGCAGGTGGAGCAGCCTCCTTCATGTGACAGTTCAGTGTGTTCTGGCGTGACTGGCCCCACAACCTCGTCTCCAAAGCTGCTCGCACTGTCCTTGTGTGACGCACACTGTGGACCTTTCCTCCCCACATCATGGCGGATACGCAGGTGATCCTGGGGCCTGCGAACCTGCCTACCATCAGACAAGTCCACCACAAAAGACACTGGACCCGTCTGGCAGTGAAAGACTCCTGGCAACCAGGGTGAACCTGTGGCAAAGTTTTTAACATATACACAGTCCCCCGGGTGAAGAAGTCTCTCCTTAGCATGTTGGTCCCGTCTGCCTTTTTTTGGGCCTTGAGCCACTTAGAATATGCATCCACCAGCACCAAGAACATCCGACCCATAAATGGACCAGCAAAATCCAGATGAAGTCTGGACCATGGGCGACCTGGCCACTGCCATAGGTGAAGCAGCACTGATGCTGGCATCTTCTGGTTACTTTGACATTGTGAACATGCCCTTACCTTTTGTTCCAAGGTACAGTACATTCCAAGCCACCACAGAAATGACCTGGTGAGGCTCTTCATATGTGATACCCCAGGGTGGACATCATGTAGCTCCTCCATCACTTGTGCTCACGCTGGGAGAGGAACAATCACTCTGGAGCCCCAGAGGAGACAGCCATCAGGCACAGTCAACTCAAGCTTGTGCTTGACATAAGGCTTGAATTCCTCCTGCTCCACAGTTGCAGGCCAACCTTGCATCAGCCATCTCTTTACCTGTGATAACACTGCATCTCTCTCAGTCCACAGTTTGATCGGTTTTGCTGTCACTGGAGCCTTTGACAGTCTATCCATCAGAAAAACAGCTCTGGGGGCATGCCCGTGTGGCATGGTGTGTCAGGGGGAGGCAGGCGTCAGCATCTGTGTTTTTACTTCCTGCCTTGTACTCTATCTGATACTGATATACTGACAGGGTTAAGGCCCAGCATTGAATCCTCACTGAAACCATGAGAGGAATGCCTTTTAACTCACTAAACAGACCCATTAGGGGCTTATGATCTGTAAAGATGGTAAAAGGGCAACCAAACAGGTAGTGGTGGAAGCGTTTCACAGCAAAAACTATAGCTAGCCCGCCTTTCTCTAACTGTGAGTACCCTTTTTCTGCCGCAGTGAGAGTACATGACACATAACTAATGGGCTTTTCACTTCCATCCACCATACAGTGAGAAAGCACCACCCCCACGCCATAAGGGGATGCGTCACAAGACAGCATAACATCCTTGTCGGGGTCAAAGTGCACCAGCAGTCGTGCTGAGTGTAACAGTCCCTTTACATGCTGAAAAGCTTCCTTCTTAGCCTGCTGCCACTTTCATGAACTGTCTTTGTGCAGGAGCTGCTAGAGCAGGGTGAGATATTGGAGAGGTCCAGTAAGAACTTCCCGTAGTACTCCACTAAGCCCAGGAATGACCTGAGCTCTGCTATGTTCTTTGGATTTGGAGCCTCCTTTATCGCCCTCACTTTCTCTTCCACAGGTGACAGGCCCTGAGCCGAAATCCGGTGGCTCAGGTTTGTGACACTTGGAACTTGAAAAATGCACTTGCTGCACTTCAGACGCAGTCCAGCATCTGACATCCTCTTCAACACCTGGTCAAGGTTCTGCAAGTGCCTCTGTTCTACCTGTGATCAAGAAGTTGTCCACATAGACAGCAACATGGGGGATGTTTTGAAGTAGATTGTCAATGGTCCGCTGAAAAACTGGATGCAACACCGAACACAAGGCGGTTGTACTTGAATAGACCCTTGTATGTGTTGATTGTAACAAATTGTTTTGATACTTCATCCAGCAACAACTGTTGGTACACGTGACTCACATCCAGCTTCGTGAAGGTTTTGCCTCCTGCTAGCAAGGTAAACAGGTCCTCTACCCAAGGCAGGGGGTAGGTGTCGAGCCGTGAGGCCTGATTAATTGTCAATTTGTAGTCTCCACATATGCGTACTTCGCCATCTTCCTTTACCACTGGCACAACTGGAGCATCCCAGTTGGAAGACTTAACAGGTTCAATCACCCCTGCCTGCTGAAACCTCTGTAACTCAGCCTCCACCTTAGCTCTTTTCTGACAGTTATGACAAACCAAGTCCTTAAACCTACAGTCATTTGCAAAGTGAGCTAACACTCAACAGTCTTCAATGGCTTGCCTCTTTTATCTTTGGACACCAGATGAATGGCGAACGGCTGCGCACCTCCGTTCGCATGTGTAATGTCTTTAGCGTTGATTGCTGCTGTTTCCATAGCTTGGGCGATCTCAAACGCCCTCTTGAAGGTCAGCGTGGCTTCTCCCAACAACCGGCGCTGAATTCTGTCATCATTATTCCCACAGACTAACCTGTCCTGCGGCATGTCCTCAAGCACCGCACCGAACTCACAGTGCTCCGACACCTGTCTGAACTCTGCGACGAATGCAGCCACTGTCACTCCTGGCTTGCATGAGTGAGTGTGAAACTTGAAGCGCCGGACAATTACGGACGGCTTGGGGTTGTGGTGATTCATTGTCACCATGTCTTTGAAGAATTGACCGCTGTTTTACCTTATCCATAATGTTGTTAGCCAGGAAAAAGTGCTCCATGTGGAGTATGTCTCTCGACATACTCCACCCAGTCTCCATCCTCTTTGATGAACTCTAATCCTCGTCGCCAGTGTAATTATCTGAGTGGTTGCCTTAAATGGCAATAATGCACACAGACGCCAGATACCGTGTTTACTGGTTTACTCCCTTTAGCAGCAACATACACACACGAGCCCGGAGGCGGAAGATCCTAGGTGCAACACTACAGGTGCGTCTCTTATACCTGGGCGGGGTAACACGAGCCCTCTAACAAAGGTTCCCGGGGCGCACCCCGCTAATGCAGGAGTGAACTATATTCATTCTGCATCAAAAGGATTAAGAAAGGGTCCCTAATGTATAAAACAAGGCTTAGATTGAAGCCATAAAGAAAAGAAAGGAGATCATGGAAAGTCCCAGAAAGTCATCAGTATTTCCCAAAATGATGAGCAGCATTTTTGAGAAAGAGGTGGGTCAAAGGTGCCCACCAGTGGGGATAGGAGAAGAATGGTATAAAAGTAGTTTGAAGGCTGAGGTCCAGCAGTCATCTTTGGTAAAGTGGTCACAACTGGACTCGTATGATGCATGAGAAGTTTGGACCGGATCACAGAACAAGCTCATACCCTACAAAAGCCACCTATAATGTCACTTTTGAATTGAGGGGAGGAGCTTAGAATGGCATCATCTTCCAGAAATAAAGCAAAAACAGGTCCTGTATCACAGAAAGCTAACTCAAACATGCCACAGAATTTCACATAGTCTGTAATTCTGGAGATGTGTCTATTTCTTACCACCTGTCTTTTTTGTGCTCTCTGTTGCCAACTCTGTAGCCTCTGTTGAGTTGCTCTGCAAAGCTATGAGTCATGTCACTTTGAAATAACAGGTGGGGGTGGGTTGGGGGGGGGATTACTTACTGGACATCCAGCTTGTGGTTTCTGTTTTATGTTTGCACGTTTGAGGAGAAGCTTCATGTGAATGCCCGTATGAGATCAGCTGTCTGCTGTGAGATGTTTAAATCCAGACAGTCAGGTCTTTCACTCTTTTTTTTTCATATCGAAGTGACAAAAAAGTAGTGTTTGTGAAAAAGACAAAACTGTTTTCCTTCACTGTAGGTTCCATCCTTTCTATAAATGGTGATGTGTGTCTCTCTTAGCTTTCCTTCTCTTCATTGCAAGAAGTTGTGTGAGGTGAAAGCTGATGGAGGTAGCCTCTTCACATGATTGGACAATTTAGCAAATCAATCAAATAGGCTATTTGATTTTAATGATTTCCTGAATTGAAAAACAAAAATGAAGAACCATGTATAATTGCTATTTATGTTCTGCTGCTGACTGGCTGTTGTGTACATCATAACAGACCCTTTGATTGGGTGGCCAAGTATGTCATATTTGTAGGAGGGGTCAATGAGGTGTCTTTTGTTACAAAGACAGACAATACCAGTGTCTCACCCTGGTTTGTGTATTTCTATTTAGCCTGTTGCATATCTCTTTAGGTTAATGATGACTTCTGGCCTTTCTCAGGAGCAGTACTGTTTTCCAGGCTCTAATGCCTCTTGTGTTAAGGCACAGTTCAGTATGGGGGCTAAAGTTGCCCTCTATTGGTTGTTTGTTTTAGGCATGCTGGTTACAATTTTAGGGAACTCCATTGTCATTGTGTCAATAGGCCATTTTAAGCAGTTGCATAATCCTACCAATGTGCTCATTTTATCTCTTGCTCTTGCCGACCTTCTCGTGGGTGTCATTGTTATGCCTTTCAGTGCCATTCGAACTATTCATGGCTGCTGGTTCTATGGTGATGATTTCTGTCAGCTTCACTCCAGTTTTGATATGTTTCTTACCAGTGTCTCTATCTTCCACCTCATCTGTATTGCTGTAGACAGACACCAAGCTATATGCAATCCTTTGCATTACTCTAGGAATATCACAATTTCAGTGGCCTGGATTATGGTATGTACCAGCTGGGCACTGGCTGCTATCTACTCATATGGTTTAATTTATTCAAAGGCCAACATTGCAGGGTTAGAGGGTTATATAGCATCAATAAACTGCCTCGGCAGTTGTAACCTTCTCTTTAACTCTCTTTGGGGAATCCTGGACAGTGTTACTGCATTTTTCTTTCCCTGCACTGTGATGGTGTGTCTGTACACTAACATATTTATTGTGGCTAACGAGCATGTAAGAAAAATTGGAGATGTGAGCAATATGAATAACAAAATGAGAGGTGGATTTATTAAAAAGTCCGAGCATAAGGCTGCAAAGACTCTGGGTATTGTGCTTGGTGCATTCATCCTTTGTTGGATGCCCTTTTTTGTAAATTCTATAATTGATGCCTTCACTGGCTTCAGTACACCTGCTGCCATTTTTGAAGCATTTGTGTGGTTGGGGTACTTAAATTCAACATTAAACCCAATTATTTATGCCTTCTTTTATCCTTGGTTTAAGAAATGCTTTTGTCTTATTGTCAATCTGAGCATATTTAATTCTCATTCCTCAAACATAAAGGTGCATATTCAGACACATTTCTAAAAGTACTTTTGGGTATTTTATGAGTATGTTTGCATCAAGGGCAATATGTATTTATGTTATTATTATTTATTTTGATATATACAGTACATAAAAAATAAGGTTAGTCGTCTTTTTGTCATCCTGCTAATGATTTCTATACAATGAACATAGCCAAGTGTTTTTGTTTTGTTTTTTTTGTCCAGCATTGTGTCTCATTTGGATGGGACAATAAGGTATTATTAATTCCTGTTTGAAATAGTAAGGATTTTCACTGAAATGTAATTAAGCAATACATTGGTTAGCAAATAAAAAAAGTATCAAATAAAGGTTTCATGTGTTTCTCTGTTTCCATACCGTCCTCAAGTGTGAACACAAATTGCCCATTAAACATTGATACTAAATCATTGGAAAAAAAAAAAGTACACCGAAAAAATCCTTGTGCAATGGTCAAATTATTAATATCACTGTTTATATAAATATGTTATAATAGAAAGTCCCATATTTTTTCTGTGTTTCTCATTTCAGCAGAGTATCTTCACCTTTTGCTTCCATGATTGTATGTAATGTTTTGATTTAATAAACATACCATTGCTAACATACAGTGTTACCCCTGTATGTACGTGGATAACTTCTGAATAGACAAAAAAGTTGGGATGTTAATTTTTTTTTTGATAGAAACATAATACAATGAATGCTGATGGTGATGGAAACATTAATTTTAAATTAATATATATAATTATTCTGAGTTCTGACTTTGACCTTGCTTTTGTCTGAACTCTTTGTGTGTGTTGAAACCTTTAAAATGGCTTAAGTGTTTGTAGACGTATGACCTACGATATTAGAACATTTACACTTGATTTAGTTGACAGATATGTATTCTATAAATAAAATGTATAGTTTTTGTCACAGTATTAGAATCATCAAGATAATAATTGTGCATAGTTTGAATGGATATCCATATCAATTGCAAAAATCACTACTCAACAAATATAACTTATGTTTCTGCTCCCCTTAATTGATCATTGTGAGTTGTGCACACAGCATCTCTTTAGGGGGAGATACAAAGGCCATATAGTAAATTTAATGATATGTTCCTTCATAACGAATGTTCCTTTGACAATCATTTCACTTTTGACTGCCAGATTAATCACCTCTGCAAACCTCCTTTACCACCTCAGGAACATTGCCAAACTCTGCCCCACACTCAGTCTGTCCAATGCAGAAAAACTGGTCCATGCTTTGTCTCTCCAAGGCTTGACAACTGTACAAACTTCTCACTGGTACTCCTTGCAAGATCCTTCAAAAACTTCAATACATCCAGAACAACACTGCTAGTATCCTGCTGAGCATTTATCAGGATAAGCAATGACAAGTAAAATCTACAATTAAAATGTATTATCATTAGGGCCCGAGCACTAACAGTGCTAGGACCCTATAGTTTTCCTACAATTAATCTGTCTGAAAAAAATGTCTAATTTGGAGGCTTTATCATCAACATGTCTTTTTATTCTATGACCATAATAAACAAATTTGATTAATTGGAAGTGCATAAATGAATACTAGACACTCTAAACATGATGTGTAACAAAACAATACATCTTTATCAGGCAGCACATTTCCAGGTCTGAGCAGTAAGTCAAACCTGGAAGTGCCTGACAGAGATGCAGTGGACGTCTGGCTTGTTCAAAGGAGGAGGTTGACCAGCACCTCCATACCATCTTCAGTGACCCCTCCCGACACCAAGAGTTAGGGCAGTGCAAGGTGGTCAGGAGGTAATGCAAAAAACATAGTCCAGGTCAGCACCAGGACCAAGCGGTATACCCTACAACAGGGGTGTCCAAACTTTTTTCAGTGAGGGCCACATACAGGAAAATATACAAACGGGCCACACTGCCTCTAGTCTAGTGTATTAAAGTTAGCAAAATCAATCAATTGTAGGTAAATTATGCTTGATAATTGAATATGCTTAAAGAAAAGAAAAAACACAGCTTTCCATAATGTTTTTTCATTTATTTTTCTTTTGAAAAGGGTTGGCAACTCATTCTCAAAACAACAGGTTGCTCCTTAGTCGGTATGGTGATCCCCTTCATCAGCACTGTAGAAAAGGGAGTAAGGGGAAAAGGGGATGAGTATATTTCAGGCTTGTTATGCAAATAGGTTATTGGGTTTATTAACACATCAACTAACGTTTGTTAGAAAATGTTATCGACTTTAATTAATGAGTAAAAAGGATGACTGGCAGGTTAGGAGCAAGTTTGGTGGTTGAGATGCGAAGGACATCACAGAGATGGCTGTCGGTCATTTTGCTTCTCAGTCTGCTTTTGTTCAGATTTAACTGAGAAAATGTTTGCTCACATATGTATGTTGAGTCGAACAGACTCATCATTCTCTTTGCGTGCCGTCTCATCAGAGGAAACTTGGTATTTTCCAAGCTCTGGTAGAAGTCAGGTAGGGAGAGAAGCTGATGTTGATTCTTCAGAGAATCATCACACTGCATTTCGATGAGTTCTGATTGCAAACTCTCTTCCACTTCTTCTGCATCCATCAAGAATGGAGTCAAAAACAGCTTGATTTCTTTCTCAATGGAAGAAAAATCTCGGAAGCGCTGAAGGAATTCTTTCATGAGTGATGAGATCACAGACACATACTACAGCGTGGGGAAGTGCGCAACATTAAAGTTTCGTAGTTGTGTCTCAAAGA
>JAOWBC010004204.1:0-10206 GCA_028566105.1 Hypoplectrus providencianus
GTGTGTGTGTGTGTGTGTGTGTGTGTGTGTGTGTGTGTGTGTGTGTGTGTGTGTGTGTGTGTGTGTGTGATTCCACTTATGAGGTATTTTAAAGATGTAGAATCCATATGGAGCTAGTGCATGCTTTATTTCTTACATGTGACAGTTGTTTGAAACAAATGTGAGGATTACACATTTGTTGGGCAGGCCACAGAATAGATTAATAGATAGAATAGATAGACCCTGTCACAAGTGACCGAGAAATTAGAAGAGAATAAGAAGATAACCTGGCAGCCACTTCTATTTGGGTTGTCCAACAGGGGCATCCAGGATTTATGTTTCTTTTCCTCAGTAAAATATTACTTTCAGCCTAAGTAGGTTGATTGTTTTTTTTTGTTGTTGTTGTTGTTTCTTTTATTGCTTAGGGACTTTGGCAGTAACACCCAGTTCCACAACTGAGAAGGGTGGCCAAACTAATTGACCCTCTGCTCAGCATGAACACCCAGTCTCTTGTCCCATCACAGTGTGAACAGCTGTTTAAACCACATGTGATAATTAAAAAGGAAAAAGAGGACAAAGGCACTGGAATTTTTTTTTTTAATTATTAATTTTATTGCATTGTATTATGAAGAAGACTAAGACTGTGTGGGGAGTGCTTATTGTTTGGTCGGGCCATTGGTCCGACACATTAGTATATCATTCAGCTGGCCCAACAGTCAAAAAATAAACAGTGGAATCCAGTGACAGCCGATGTGTTTTTAAAAAAGAAAATGTTTTATGGTGGGAAAACACATTGGTTAAGGAATAGGTAGGTTTGGTAACAAAAACTACTTGTTTCGGATCAGAGAAAATCACTTTTTTGGACAATGGAACATTAGCACTGGCGTTGGCACTCTACAGCCATGCTAGCAGCTCCGGTAACCCCTCTTTTCTGAATAAACTGTAATTCTTGAAAGCTATGTGCCATAGAGCAAACTGCATTTTCACCTGTTTAGAGCAGAAGCATTGAAATAAATGAGGTTTCTACAATGGAGGACGTGAGACCTACACAACAAAAGTAAACAATGGTTTACCAAACCTTTAGAATATGAAATGCATGGCAGGTTATGTCCTCTTTTCTTTCTTTGTGTGTGTTTACAGCAGCCATACATCCTCTGAAAACCCTGAGTTTCTCGTTTGTAGTCGTAAACTTTCATTAGGCTGTGATTATCCTAGAGGTCACAGCAGGCATTTCATACAACAAAGTCATGTTTAAAAAAGTGCTCTCAGTAAAATGAAATATTACCACTGGGACGAATATCATCACCTTAGACTACATGAATGAAATTGAACTCAGCGAAGAGAATCTTAACTTCCCAGTGATACCTGGTGAATTTAACATATTTATACTGCATGTAAAACACTGCATGGTTCTTGTCCAACACTTAATGGGATTAGAAAGAAACCAGCATATCTGTAAAACTGAATCTTATGAGTCCCCACAGACATATTTCTTTTAGTTACCTTGAGGTTATATGTCAGGGGAGTCCCTATTATAATGGGCTTATGAGTTTTTCTTTGGAGCTTTTTTCTACTTGATACTCAGCCGAGTAAGCTGGAGTCATAAAGGAGTCAAAGAGATTAAATTTGAAAATCTAATTCAATCATGGCTTTGGAGAATTGTGACACCCCTACCAACAAGTGAACTCAACCAAATTCTCCAAATGCCTTTTCTATGAAGTGGGGATTGATTTTTTTTATGAAGTCTGCTCCTTCACTCTGCATATCTTCCTGTCTTTGTCTTGTTCTCTTTCATCTGCGTCACATTTAATCATCACCTGAAGGTGGTCCACTGCTCTCCCCATCTTAAAAGTAGCCTACCGGTGTCTTTGCCACCCGAATCAGATCACTGGGTTGATTTGATGTTTTCTATCTGTCTCCTTTCTCATCCTAAAAGTCATGCAGGGTTGTTCAGCTGAGATTCATGAGAAAGTTCATATGGATTTTAAAGTTCACACAGGCGATAAACCTTTAACCCCACTTGCCTGCAAACGTTCTTCACATAAATGGCATGCCAATCAACCCAGTCCTCCTCAGAGGGTTCAGGAGCAGGGCTGTGGTCTGCCAACAGATAGCTTATAATGGGAAAGTTATGTCAACCCACCCTTTATCTCAGATTGATGCCCTTTCCTCCTCTTTCGCTTCCTTTCTTCCTTCCTCCCTCTGCTTGATCTCAGCTGTTAGGACTGATGGTCGGCGTGATTATCTGGTAAAGTGAAGCATTACAGATTCAATTTTGAAAGCCTGAAGGATCTTACGAACTGATTTGAGCTCGAGTGGTTATGTCAGAGATTTTGGATATTTCCAATGATGTCTGGATTTATGAGGAGAGATAGACAAATTGGTGCGTGGACCACCGATGATAAATCCAATTTTTAAGTTACACTTGAATAGCTAGAGGCTAAATTAACTATGATTACAGGCTATGATTTGACATTTGCTGTGGATTGTCTTGCACATGAATCATATCCATTAGGAGTGAAAAGACTTCCAGTGTCTGGCCATCCATTTCCTTTCAGCTTTTTACCCTCTCATCCCATCCATTCACACAGTCTACCTCCTCCTCTCACTTTCACATCCATCTCCCCTGGCCTCTCACTTCTTAAATATCTTCACTTTTTCTCGCTTTGTGTCTCATTGAACTCTTTGGCAGTTTCATTTTATCTGTGTCCTCTGTGGCCTTGCCTTGGTCACACTTCTTTCACACTTGTATCCTTTTAGCGCACACCTAAGTAAGGAGCAGAGACGCTGGCCAGAGGAGTCTCCTGGAAGTCTGGAAAAAATGTAGAAAAAACAAGTAAAATCACTGTCACATGCAGTAAAATCACAATTATATGCACATGTGTACAGTTGAATGAGTACCTGAAGGTTCTTCTACGGTGGGCAGGAAGTCTCAGGCAACGCTTTTCAACAGCAAAAAGCAGGAATGCCAATGGCAGCAGCACAAACACAAGAGCCACAACACGAACGCAAAAGATCGACGACTGAAGTCAACTTAGTCGCCAACGGTAGCTGCTAACATTAGCCAGTCGCTTTATGTCTTAGGCTTCTATGAAGTTCATTCAGTAAAGTTAATTCAGTAGATAGCTTATATGACATTTGGAGCAGCTAAGTTTACTTCCATTGTCAATCTTTTGCATTCGTGTTGTGGCTCCTTTGCATTCGTGTTGTGACTCTTTTGCGTTTGAATTTGCAAATCACCTGAAACTTCCCGGCCACCGTATTCTACTCTACTAATTTTAGGCTTTTGCATTTAATGCAGACACACATGTAGCCCCTTTGCTTCGGTTTTATGGTTTTATGTGTCAAGTGATTCTAACATTCTGGTCCTTCCACTGTGCCTTGATTAAATGTTGGTATGTTAATAATTTGGAGAGTTACCAGGCTGAGCAAGGTTAAATGAAACCCATAAATCAAAACTATATATAATCATTAACAGTTATCCCTCAGTCCCACAGAGAATCATTCATAAACTATTGAATTGTCTGGGTACTGAACCTTTTACTGATTTATAGCTGATAGTGATACTATCACCTGTTTCTGGGTGGTCTACTACTTTCTCTCACAACTATGTTGCTGTTGTCCCAACTTTTTGGGACGTGTTGCAGGCATCCAATTCTCAATGAGTCTATGTTAACATTAAACAATGCATTTTCTCATTTTGCAAATTAAATATACTACATTGTAAAGTCTTCAGCTGAATATATGTCAAAAAGCATTAGCAAATAATCAGATTTGGTTAAATATTGTAGGTTTTACACAGCATCCAAGGGTTTTTGGTATTGCAATATGTAGTAAATGTGGTTGGTTTTAACATTGTTTGGGACCTTAATGACCTTAAATAAAGTGGTATTATTTGGACAGAGTAAAAAGTCCTGTGGTGGTTTGTAGAGTGATGAACAGATAGCTTTACTTGTTGCTAAAGTAGCTGCTAACAAGTATTATCTTTAACTGGCAGAACAAGGACACTTTCTTAAAACTAAATGAAATGCATTAATGGTTAATGTATGTTTCTTAATATTATGTGTTAGCAATATTTTCCCAAACCATTTTGCTACCTGTAGGGTTTTTACGAACCTACATTTCACTGCATCTGCTCCCTGTGTCGATACTGATTAACAAACAATTACACAGTAATCAGCTCAGTCGATGTTAGTGCTTTTTTATTAGGAGTGCCTGTTGATTAGGAGAGAAGTTCAGTTTGTGAAATGTCAAAGAAGCCAATCTGAAGCTTGTGTCTGTCTTTTAATCTGTTTATCTTTCCCTGCTATCACTCTCTAACTCTGTGTCACTGTTTCAATCACTTGCCCCTCTCTGAACTGATGCTTAGAATGAGTTTCATTACTAAAAGTGGCCTGGCAGTGCTTGTTCAGGGGATTGAAGCGGAGATGAAATGCAACAGGTCATCACAGTGATTTGTTTTCCACCTCCCACACGTTTTACCCACAATGCAGTATGGCTGCAGACATATCTTTCTGCAAATGAGCACACTGGCTTTATGGTAATTGTATTCATGCATATTAAACTGCTTTCCTAACAGACAGATGCTGCTGTACACACTAATAGACGTCACATATGTAACACGTATTCAGCCTCATGCTTATTATAATTACAGTTGTTAAAGTATGTGATTAACAGACCAGCTTGCTGTTACGACGATTATAAGTTAGGACCTGCTGTCACAAGTCTATAAATGGTTATGGTGATAACAATATGGTTTTGTTTGTTGTGTGTGCACTGACTGGTGTATCTTTGTGTCTAAAATTAATGCACCAGGACTCAAAGCTGCTCAAATAAATCTTTTCCTGTAAGGTAGTCAAGTAGTATGGCTGTAGGTGTCCTACAGCACTGGTGGATGGGTCAAAGAGGCTCCAGGCTTTAATCCAGGTGATGTAACCCTAATGCTGGTCTAATTTACAGCCTATAATGTAAATAATGGTATTATTCAAACTATTTTCTTATATTTTTGAGACCGACCCTACTTTCAAACTGCATGTAAAAGTGGCTCAAATCTAATTTTCTTTTGCCCATATGTGAATCGGTTCAGGTTTTAGTGCAACAGTATGAACAGCACACATCATAAGAAATCCTTTTTCTCAAATCAGATTTGGGCCACTTTCATGTGGTCCTAGATTAGATACAGGTCCGATGCCTTCCAATGCAGCCTCATTCTAAACAACTTTTACATCACTCTCGAGCAACAATCATCATAATTCAGCACTGGTGGAGAGCCACTCGGACATGGTAAATACGCAGTGGACTGTTGCAATCCCACCACTCCTGGCTCTGACTCCTCATCACCCACATCTCCATGGCAGCCATTGCTCAAAAGAAAACCATTGTTAAAAATGTTGCTCTCCTTCTCCTCATCCATTTTCTTGTCATCTTGCTTATTATTTCCCTGGCTTATTTCCCTGACTTCAGCAGCCTCCATGTTTACCTCTATAAACCGTGCACAGGGTCAGTTCAGGAGCATGAAACAGCTGCTCAAACAGGACACTGATACAGGCCACATTAAAAAAAAAAAATCTTAACAGCCAAGAAAAAAATCTGATCTGAGTAAATACTGAGAAAATTGGGCATGAATACCTGCAGGGTGGAACAGAGCGTTACTACTTGTAGTGCAACTAGAGACAACTTCAGCCTCTCTGTATACAACAAAGGTACTTGTTACAACCCTTTCCCTGCTGCTCTGCCAGCAGTTTTCCTCCCCTCTGCTCACTCTACCTGGCAGCCTGATTAGCCGACTCTGCTCACCTTTTCACTCAGAGGCTCGTCATCAGTAAACAAGCCACTATATCAGCCTGTCGTTCACACGCTCACTGTCACACTGTTCTTTGCCTTCATGCAAGAGTCTCCTCTCTTTCCTCTGGACTGCTCTCATTGTTGGAACCTGTCTGCTTCTGACTAACCTGCCCTGCAGTTCTCCTAGCTTACTCTCTCAACCCTTCCTGGTGTTTGCCTGCTAGTGTGGCATCCTGATGCTGCTCTGCTGGTTGTACAAGAGATCAGACATCTCAGCCTGAAGACACTCTGTGATTAAGCCTGTTTTCAGATTGCATACTTATTACCTGTTTGCTGTAAAGACCATTCAAGAAAACTCTTTACTAACCAATCCTTTCATTTAGGTAACTTCAAATGGTTCCTTGTGCACTTGGACATTTGTCTATAAAAGGTATTCTAAGTATAGCTTGTTAGGGCACAATTTCAAACTGTTCTGTAGAAATTGTTTCAATGGTACATAGAGAATATTTTGACAGATACGAGAACAACAGTCTTCCTCATTATTTTTAAGATTCTCAGCTCTCACCTGTGTCTGAGCATCTCTAGAGCAAATGAGTCAGGCTGGATGTAGGGGAGGAAGGAAAAATAGATTAATTAGGCAGTGCCATATGTCACGCCAAGCCTGACACACAATTTGCTCATAACCTGTTGTCTGAGCTGGGGGTGGATGCTAACCCTAAATCCAGCGATTGTAATAAAAACTTACAGCAAGTAAACACTGACTGTTGTGTAAGGAATTTGATAATATGCTCATGATTGCTAGCCTGAGTATGGCTGCATGCAGCCTGAATGCTTGTGTCAGCACCATCCATTTTAAGCGTTGGGGGTAGTACAACAGGATGTATAGTAAGTTAGCTCAACAGCCCACAAACAAGCACAGAATCCCAACAACCTCCCTAAGTGGCACCAAGTTTACTTATCCTACAGCGTATGCAGGCAGGTATGTTAACAATGCCTCCTACAGCATCTATTTTTCTATGCAAATGCATTCAGAAAAGGACAAAACTTTGCCAAACAAGACAGATGATATTGGATGATTCTGCAGAAATGTGCTATTTGGACACAGAGGTGCATAATCTTACACTCTAGAGTGAATATATATCTTGCCTGGCCTGGGTACTTCTTAGAGTCCCCCAAAAAAAGAAGAGGCAAAAGGTTCCTGGGGAGAGGGATGTTGGAAGACCAGCTTTGGTCTACTGCTCCTGTGACCCGGCTACCAATATTGCACCTCAGAATTTACGTCTGCAGAATAATCCAACCCCCTAGAGAGATTATATATTTGGTCTGACCTGGGAATACCTTAAGGTCTGGGAAACATTGCTGAAGGGAGGGAAGTCAGGAATACCTTGCCTAGTCTGCTGCCCCCACTACCTGGCCTTAGATAAGCAGAAATGAGAATGAATGGATTATTTTTTCATTATAAAAGTTCAAGGGATACAGGTCTGTGAAATGGACATATTTTACAAGCACAAAGGTTAGGGTACTCTTGAAATGAATTACTATACACAGAGTGTTGCCTGATTTTGTTTAAAGGCACTGCTTAAATGTGCTTTAAACAGCCACAGTACCTGATTTTAGTTACCCTGATAATTGTGCACTTTTGTCTTTAGTTGTTTGTCATTTCTCGGGTAGGAATGAATTTTGGTACAGGAATATATCAAATTTCTCTCTCTTGGGACACATAATGAATACACTTGGGCCAAATATTGATTTTTTTATTTATTTTTTTAAACATGCAGACGCTACAGACAGACTGGTTGGTAATTTGACCTGCCAGACTTCATGAATCCTCATTGTTGAGATGGTCACATGATCAAGGAAAAACAACAACAAGGGGAAAACTCACAGGGAAAATGGCTTAGAGCGGGGGATAGCAAATCAGTTTTCTGTAAATGTAATGTACATCGATTAAAAACCTTTTATAGAGGCATAGTTGTATCATTCCTTTGAACACTTTAATGACAGAACTGGCAGTTTATGGCTATTTTCCATGATGGAACATGAGGACATGGACAAGTTGCGGTCTTAGTGAGTGTGTTAAATAGACAAAATAGGCCTTTTTAGACTGCATTTGAGCAAGAGTCCTGCAATATTGCTATAACAAGCACTGCTGGGTTTTTGCCTTTGGACATTCATACTGATTGTGTGACAGTGTAATATTTGCATCCATTTACATTTCAGTCTAAGAAGGCGGAACAAACTGGGAAGGGACAATACTGGCGTGTAGCAGTGCAGCAAAGTAGTAAAACACTTTATGTGTTGTAGCAGTATCTAAAATCGAAGAAAATGCAGCCTTTTAACAAAACAATCACTTAGTTTTCACTGATCGACCACTGAAGGGCTGATTAAAAAACCACCTGGACCTACTAAAGGTGGAGTAGGCCATTGGCAAAGGTTCAGAAAAGATTCTGGTTATGGTTACTAACAAGGCAGTGATTGCAGGTTTATGACATAAAGTTTCAGACTTGTCCACCATCCAAACTTCTATACCTTTACTTCCTGCCTCGTTTTGAGGGGTACAACACTTCCCACTCTGGTACTTAACCCTACTATGGGATGTAGATCGAAATGTGCGCAATCATCCATATGAACCCTATGAATCTTATCCATATGATACTGGGTTGTTAATCTATATTTTGTATAAAAGAAAAAAAGATAGTAAATGTTACATATCCGTTCATACAGTCGTATTAGGCATCCAATAACCAAACCCCAAGATTCATTCTGTTTATGGAAAAGGTGTCGAATCAAGAGCTGTTATCTAAAGTAATCATTACAGCAGCAACTCTAGCACAAAAACCTGAAGTACCACCTAAATTAGTCTCATAAAAAGCTAATTGCTGTGACTTTTGTGATGCACTTTTATGATCAACATTTTAGATGAGATGGCCCTTAAAGCTCTGAAAAGCCTCAGTGACCTCGGTGACATGAATCCCATTTAATTACAAGTGCAAAGAAAGAACAGCCATTAATGTTTTGGTGGCCTAAAACAGATGCTATGTGATGTTCACAGCAGCTTTTTTCCAGCCTACTGAAAGCACTCAAAGAGAGAAATACTGTGAATGACAACATTTTAGATGACACATTTTATTTTCCAGTGTTATAAATATGTAACTCATATCAAAACCCCAATATCTTTGAAAAATGGACATCAATAATGATCCTGAGTCACTGACCACAGAGCTTACAGTGACTAACTTCTTCCAGGCAGAAGAACAAGGGAGTGATTAAATCACAGCTCAGACAAGTCAAGGTTCTATCAAGAGGTGTGGAGACACGCTTGACACGCCCCACTGCCCAAAACTGTCATTCAGCAACACACACCATGTACCACACCTCTTAAGCTCTCTATAAGAGGATCACTTTTTGAAGATGACCTTGTCGGCGTAAAGCAATTAGCCCTGGCAGTGCATCCTCCACAGTTTGAAAGTTTATACACCGGACCATCAATCCTCCTCCAGGCTCCTTATTACGTGAATGTGACATAGGTGCTGACCCTTTGAGTCTATCCATATAGCTTTCTCACCGACACATCTTTCTTTCCTAAAAGGACCCACATGCCCTAAACACTTTTTCATGTTTCAGTTTTTATCATGTGATTAATGATCTCAACTGAGCACAGAGAATATATATATTGTACTGCATTTGTTCAGTGCAAATCATTCTGTTCAATCGTTTCAATTCAATCATTATCCGAGACGGAGAATAAAGTGATTTGGATGACATATCTCTATTTGAAGATATGGTTATTTTCTGACTTAAGCATTTATCACACATGATTTGTTTATTTTCTGTTTTGGTCTATACATTGTGTAATGTTGATGTTTTCAAAAAGTATCACTGCCAATGAGGCTTCTCTCAGTTTTTTTTTTTTTTTTTTTTTTTTTCAGGAAGTTGGAAACCCTACTAACATTAGCCCAAATGAATCACATTGCAGTTTAACAAATCAAGTAAATGAATAATTCACATTGTAGCTTGTCACGTTGGTTGGATAATCCCGCCCCTATCTCCTGATGTAAGTGTCTCATGGTTCAACACCAGCAATGATTGGTGCCACTCTGGAAGCAGCTCTCCTGGCTGAAAGCTTGTTCATAGGCCGCTGTAAAGCTTACGCCCAGGCTCTGAACCAGCCCTGGAATTGCTGTGGTCGGCATATGTGTCTGTCCTGTGATAGTCAGGTGACCTGTCTAGGATGTACCCCATCCATCACTCGATGCCAGCCGTGATTGGATTCAGCCCCCTGTGACTTGAGATCCAAGATGCGGTTATGGATAATTTCTAAATTAATAATCATTGCAATGACTTGAGGGCCCCACGGTGGTGCAGTGGTTAGCTCTCATGCCTTACAGCAAGAGTGCTTGGTGCCGAGGGTTGCGAGTTCGAATCCCGGGCGCCCGGGCACTT
>JAOWBC010004205.1:0-10200 GCA_028566105.1 Hypoplectrus providencianus
CAGCAAAGAAATCTGAGCTGAAAGCAGCCAGGACTCTTGGTGTGTTGGTAGTTGTGTTTCTATTGTGTCTCTTGCCAATTTACTTTGTAACATTCACAGCCGGTCAATTTATGAGTGATTCAAGTGTATATTTACTTCAGTATCTGTACACTTTTAACTCTTGTCTAAACCCTGTGATTTATGCCTTTTTTTACTCCTGGTTTAGAAAAGCAGTGAAACTCATTGTTACTCTTGAGATTCTGCAGCCTGGCTCCTGTGAGGCCAACATACTGTAGAGAGGCTGTGGAAGATGACATAATGTTATTGGTGAGAACAAGAACATAGTTCAGCCTTTACTCCTCTAATATTTCCTCTGTTTCAATGTTGGTTTTGAGATTACTGAATTGAGGCTACACAAGCAGGAGCACAAAACACATGACTTTCATTTGTGTTTCCAGTGTTTCCAGTGTTTGGAGGGATCTCCTTACCATGGGCCTCACCACACAGTCACCACCACACAAACTGCCCAAGATTTCAGATCCTGTTTCAAAACTGTTCGGGCTACTTTTGTGCAGTGGGATGAAGTGAAAATGTGCCATTCATTCTTTACATTGTATGCATATCTGTAAGTACACATGGACATAAGATTGAAGTGTTTAAGACATAAGCAATGGACTCAGAGTCAACCATGCATGTAGAGAAGCCACTGAAGGATGACATGATGAAGCTGTTGAGAACAGAAAAGTATTTCTGTGTTTTTTCCCCTCTGTGAGTATTTATATTAAAAGAAAGTCAAATGTTGGGGTTATGTTTATTGGCGCTATACTTTGCAAAGGGGCACCAAAAATAATGTGCAATGCCACATGACTCAGGTTATCATCATGTTGTAGGTAAGGGTTTTAAATGGCTACCTATGTTATTCATAATGAACCACTGATCGTGAAATTGTCTAAATCAGTCTCATATAATTACAATATTATAAAGAGTATTAATATAAGCAATAGTTAAAGGAATCCCTGGAGTTCCTCCCATAGCAGAGGTCAATAAATCACTTATCTTTGTGTAATATAACAGACAGCAGGTATATTCTAAAAGACTATTTATTATTAAAAGCAATGTAAAAGCAAAACTATACAATGTACAGAGTATAAACATTGACAAATCTAATATAACACACAGTGCGAGGGTGTGGGAGGGTTTTATCCTTCTGTGTACTTCCTGTAAAGTCAGGGGTCGCTCTGACCAGTGACATTGAAACGTATCCGTAGGGTCATAGATGCTAAGCATTATGGGGGATAGCCTTCTTGCTGTTTTCCTAGAAGTGTGACGAGAGGTTGCTGGACAAAAATGATAGATTTTGATACTTAACACTCCCGAGATACTTAAACTCCTTCGCTTGAGGCAGTACCTCGCTCCCCACCCAGAGGGGCCAATCGATTGTTTTCCAGCTGAAAACCATGGCTCCCTTCTGTGTTGGATGGACTGGATGGAAAAAGCAACGTTTTTCTCTGTACGTTTTGTTGTACTTATTCAATAACTCAAAAAGAAACATGAAATAAACATTAGGCTAGTTCTGTCTCATTTTCAGAGAATATTTGTCTCAGCAGAGTGCACAATTTAATCTTTTTCACAGAATACTCTTTTTTTTACAGTTTTTTATCTTTTCATTTTTTTTCATTTTCAATAACACATGCATAATAAAGTGATTTTGACCCTTAAATTGCATCTTCAAGCTATTTTTACTTATTTTTTCCTATTAATAACCTTTAATTCTGTGATCCCAGTGAAATCAGCACTTTTTAATTCATGTTACATCCCTGTTTTTACAGCCTAAAATATCCAAAGAAAATCCTTAGCATCATATTTATATATATATAAACTAAGCATATGTCAAAGTGAATTGAATACCTACAAATACAGAAACCAGTTTTTGGAAGCATGTATGTTAAATGTCGCCCAGAGAGGAAGGCCTGTGATACATAAAAAAAAAAAACACTTTCTCAGTACCCACACAGGGAGATGGCCACAGTCTGTGAAGCTTTAATTAAACAGCATCTGCGTCTTGCTGAGAAGCAGTTGATTTCATTACAAACACTGTCCCAAAAACCACAAAGATGTGACTCATCAGTTTTTGTCTCTGGGGTTCAGGGTTTCCTCACACTTTGAAAATCACACGCACAGTAAACAAGGAGTCAGCAGTTCAAAACAGTTATCAGACTGCACTTTACATTTCTGATGGATGAGCTAATTATTCCAATGTTATGCTATTTAGAATAAATTATAAAATGTGACATCTAAAGGTCAACGAAAAATCTGCAGAAGAGAAGTAAAAACCCACAAATATGTTGGTGTATAAACCAATTTCATTTGTCATTCGTTCAGTTTCTCTACAGTATGTTGGCCTCACAGGAGCCAGGTCTCAGAATCTGAAGAGTTACAGTAAGTTTCACTGCTTTTCTGAACCAGGAGTAAAACAAGGCATAAATCACAGGGTTCAGACAAGAGTTAAAAAAGTACAGATACTGACTTATGTATATACCAGAATCACTAAATAATGTATCACCTGTAAAAGCTACAAAGTAAATTGGCAAGAGACATATTAGAAACACAACTACCAACACACCAAGAGTCCTGGCTGCTTTCAGCTCAGATTTCTTTGCTGTTTTAGTCACTGAAATCTGCTTTGTGACAGCTGTGATGTGAGAGCGCATGGCTCGAGCCTGAGACACAGCCACAATGAATACTGTCATATACAAAACCACAATGACAGTGACAGGAACAAAAAAGGAGAATGCAAGATCAAGGAAAGCGCCAGTATTATAAACTAAACTGACACAAGATCCAAGGCAGTTTGGAGTCAAGACGAGTTGAAAGATATGGAGCATAAAGGAGTTAGTATTATAGGCAACAGAACAGAACCATAAAAGACAAACACAGACTTTAACTCTGTTCACAGTGACTCTGGTGCTGTAATGCAGAGGGTCACAAATAGCCAAATAGCGGTCAACTGATATGAGCACCATGTTTCCTACTGAGGCAGAAAGAATGATGGAGGACAAAAACCTAAAGAGAGAGCACCAAAAGTCACCAAATAACCAGCAATGACTCATTATTATTGTATGAAATGGCATCAGCAGGAGGCCCACAAGAAAATCTGAGACAGCCAGAGAGAGGAGGAAGATGTTGGTGGGTGTGTGGAGCTGCCTGGAGGAAAAGAGAAAAGCGTCATTCTACAAAAGTTATGAATTTGGATGCTTTCTGTCCAGCAGCATATATAGGGAACATCTGTAATTGTAGACAATCAAAATTACAGGATAGAGTTCACAGTGGATTTGTGCATTAATGTGCAGTCATGAAGACAAAATATAAGAAGTTCAACATTATTCAGTACCAGTTCAAAGACAATTCCTCTGAATCTACAGCAGTTCTTCACATGTTAAAGTACAAAACCTGGAAAGAGAAACTAAAAAGTTAATCTCTGCCTGAAGTGGGAGACTGAGATGATGATGAACAGGTTGAGGACCACAGTAAACACAGAGGTGGAGAACATTGCAATGTCAAAAACCAAAGTTCTTGTGGTAGACAATCGGATCCTGCAGGAGGTATTGGGGAAATCTGGGGCACAGATAAACCAATCATCCCCAACCAACATATTCAGAGATCTGCACACAGCTGACAAAAACTGAGTCATGTCACTGATTTACGTCTCTCACGTCCTCATAATCCCACCCCTCTTTTTTTCCTCTGTGTATTTTGGACCCTGATGTCCCTTCCCACTTTGCTCATCACACCATCATCTTAAACCATCCCTGCAACCTCCTTCTCTCTCTATCTCCGTCTTTCAATTTCTTTCTTGTCCCATTTGCTTTTACCAAACCTTGTTTACTTTTCCTGTTGTTGGCCTGTAAATTGCTTTTTTTAAGTCATAAGGAAGTGTTTAGAAGTTATGCACAGAGAAAGCCGTGCAGGGTAGTTAGAGTAGCAGTGAGTGTAAGAGATTGAAAAGGCCGTGATTCATAAGCTTCCAGGTCAAGGCTCGCTTCAGACTGATAGTCGTTTTCTCGGACTCACCAGTTTGGGGGTCGTCTGTGGTATGGTCTTCAAACATTGTCATCTGACAGATTGGTTTCACTTCATGAAAAGTAGCATTACAATTGCCCCCAATTTATTTGTTTTTCGGTATTTGACTTAATATAAAGATACTCCCAAGAGTCAGCTGTAGTTTGCTAACCAAGCTGGCTAGAAAACAGTGATGCTATCTGCTATCTTAGCGCCAACGTCTCATTCTGATATGGTCTCTTCTGGGTCAGAGGACAAAGATGGCAATGGAAACAATACCAACAACCTCAGAGACACAATTCTATAGCATTAAAATAAATGAATAGATAGACTGGATTGTTCTAGATATCACATTATAAAGTTTGGGACTTGTGAGGTCAAAGATCATCGTTGAGTCCAAGTTGATGTTTGACGATAAATGAATAAGTTCTTCCACCCTGAGGTGCCATCGTCAGGTCAGACTGAGGAGTCTCACCAAGGGACTTTAACTTCCATAACAGAAGATATTTGGACTTCTAACAGGTGTTGTATTAGTAGGAGGAGAAGTAGCAGATATACAAACTGTCAACACAACACTGACATATTATCATTTTTGGGCAGTCCATAGCCTCGAAGGACGAGAATCTGGCTTTTAACTGGAGAGTCGCCGGTTTGTGGTCGATCACCAGGTAAAAGGAAACACATCCAACATGCTAATGCACATTTTAGAGGTATGACACAGATCTATACTATAATAACATGTTATGTTATGCTATGTTATTGATTGAGGCTGCTTGAATCTCCAGTTCTGGTTCACCACGAACTTTTGTCCTGGATAGGATGCTAATGAAGTTGTGAGAGTGACCTAAAACGATCAACTGTGGGCCCTGAAGCCAAAACTGTGAGTTGAAAACTTTCTGTGGCAAGCTGCTGAAAAGGTTGATAATTCTCTGGTGATTTTTGGCTGGCAGTGAGCCCCCTTATGTCACACATGGTAAATTATTTTTTTTTTTAAATCATAAACACTATTATTTTTTCAATCAAATATTCAACTCTTGACAAAAGAAATCACTAAGAGTCATGACAGACACAACACCAAATAGAAAAAAATATGACTGTATGTTAATAGTTACATCAGGTGTTGATGTGTGGTGGCTGCATCTTGTGTTTGTGGTGACACTTGTTTGTCTTAACACCTCTGATTGCACTGATAACCTCAGGGGATAAAGTTAATCACCTGACTCATCCATGCTGCTACGAACAAAGTTTTTGTCTAGAGGGATTCAGTGCACAGCCAGTAGGAGCAACTAATGGGCTGAAAAACAAAACCCAATGGGGCATCAAGTGTGTATCTGGTCATGGTTGTGAGTTTGTTTGGGGATTGTGTGTAAAAAAAAAATGCTTACAGGTTGTGGCCTGCCAATGGCATCAATACAAGGACAAGGAAATTTAGGAAATGGCTATTTACCCGACAAACAGATCCATTGAGAGATGAGTTTCTAAACTTTATTCTTAGCTTTATTCATTATGTCCACCACACAAGTTACACTAGGTTAGTCTCATGAACTTTTTAAATAAAACACATTTCTCATCTGTTTTTTTTTTCTTCTGCCAAATGCAAATCCTTTAATAGTTAAAGCTGATGTAGCATGAGGGGCAAGGGTGGAGTTTTTTTCCCATGATCCAACTGGGGCAAGAAAGAGGACAAGGAACAAAGTCTTGTGGTCAAAAATGTAAACTGAACATATGTCAATGTGATATTAAAACATTCAACAATGAGACAGCCGTGAGCAAAATTGTTTTTTTTTCTTTCACTTTTCATAACATTTCTGACCGTATTCCAGTGTTTTACTATTTAAAATAAATCATGTAATGTAACATCCAAAAAATCTGCAGCAAATGAGTAAAAACAGGAAAATATTCTTATTCAAGCCATTTTCATTAAGTCATCTTTCCAAGGTTTCTCTACAGTATTTTGGCCTCACAGGAGCCAGGCTGCAAAATCTCAAGAGTAACAATGAGTTTCACTGCTTTTCTGAACCAGGGGTATAAAAAGGCATAAATCACAGGGTTTAGACAAGAGTTTAAAAAGTACAGATACTGAGTTACGTATACACTTGAATCACTCATCGTGGATTTATCGCCGGCGAAAGAGGCAAAGTAAGGTGGCAAGAGACACAATAGAAACACAACTACCAACACACCAAGAGTCCTGGCTGCTTTCAGCTCAGATTTCTTTGCTGTTTTAGTCACTGAAATCTGCTTTGTGACAGCTGTGATGTGAGAGCGCATGGCTCGAGCCTGAGACACAGCCACAATGAAAACTGTCATATACAAAACTATGATGACAGTAACAGGAATAGTAAAGTTTATCAAAAGTTGAAAATAAACGCCAACATCGTTTTCTAAACTGATACAATATCCAAAGCATGTTGGATTCAGAACTATTTGAAAAAGATGGAATATAAAGTAGCTAGTATTATAGGCAAAAGAGCAGAACCATAACAGACAAACACAGAATTTAACTCTGTTCACAGTGACTCTGGTGCTGTAATGCAGAGGGTCACAAATAGCCACATAGCGGTCAACTGATATGAGCACCATGTTTCCTATTGAGGCAGAGATAATGATGTAGGTTAAAAACTTGAAAAGAGCACACCCAAAATCACCAAACAACCAGCAATGATTCATTATCATTGGTTGTAATGGCATCACCAGGAGGCCCACAAGAAAATCTGAGACAGCCAGAGAGAGGAGGATGATGTTGGTGGGTGTGTGGAGCTGCCTGGAGGAAAAGAGAAAAGCGTCATTTTACACACAGGCCTCATAACAACATGATCAAAACATCAAACAATTGTTTAAAAAAAAACAAAAAAAAACTTAGATATGAATTTGGATGCCTTCTGTTGACCTATATGTATATAGTGAACATATCTGAGTAAAGACAGTTATAAATACGACAAAGAGTTCACACTGGATTTTCATTCATATTCATTCAGGATAACAGAATAAAAGACGAGTGTGAGAGGATCAACATTATTCAGTACCAGTTCAAAGGCAATTCTTCTTAATCTACAGCAGTTCTTCACATGTTAAAGTACAAAACCTGTTAAAAAAAAAAAAAAAAAAAAAGTGAATCTCTGCCTGAAGTGGGAGACTGAGATGATGATGAACAGGTTGAGGATCACAGTAAACACAGAGGTGGAGAACATTGCACCGTCAAAGACCAGCGACTTGGTGGTCGTCAGCGGCTTCCAGCAGGAGCTGTTTGGTAAATTTGGGAAACAAAGCACCAAATCATCCTCCATCTCTGCAGAGAGCTGCAGCTCTGGCAGCTTTCTGAACAAACTGAGTCATGTAACTGATTTAGCTCTCCCACTTTCTCATAATCCCACCCCTCCTTTTCTCCTCTGTGTATTTTGGACCCTGATGTCCCTTCCTTCCTCACTTTGCTCATCATACCATCATCTTCATCACTTTCCCTGAAACTTTTCCCTCCCTCTCTTTTTCTCTCTCTCTTAAAATTGTATTCAATGACCTAACATCAAAACTTAGTCTGTAGTGGGTTTAAACACCCTCTTACCTTTGACCCTCACAGCGGGCGATAAATTAACCAAGCAGAGCAGCTAACGGGGGATCCCTGTTCCTGGGCAGACAAACAGGCAATAGAGAACAAAACTGTAATGTTCTGACTTCATGAGGTCCCAGTCAGGTCAGACTGGAGAACCTCACCAAGGAACCAGTGAACCAACATGTCTGCATGAACCTTCAAATCAAATATGAGAGATTTTCAGGCCGCCTGTGTTCATGATACACAAACTGTTGATACAAAACTGACAAGATATCACCTTTGGGCAGACCATGGCCTAGAGCAGGGGTGGGCAAACTATGGCCCTATATAGTATTGATTATTTTTTGTGCGAATATTTTTTAATTCTGTTAATAAATGTTTTATTTTCCCCAAAAAGCCTTGCATATCCATGCTTTACTACCAATTAAAGGCCCAAACCTTTTATGCAATGGCCTTTACATGCCTTTTATATTACTTCACACAAACACTACAGCCATCTGCTCCTGGTACGGCCCCTCTCCTAAATTTGAGAACGTATTGTGGCCCACAAGTCAAAAAGTTTGCCCACCCCTGGCCTAGAGGGTGGAGAATCAGAGGGTCACCGGTTCATGGATGATCCACCATGGTGAAAGGAAACACATCCAACATGCTAACACTCATTCAAAGGCCTTTCACAGATACTCCATCGACTGTCTGCTCATCACCAAGATCTATTATTCTTTTTAGTTGATGTTTTTAATCCCTTGGCCTAAGGCTGCAGCCACACATGAATTAATGAAAGTGAGTGACCAGCTGAAGTCTTGGTGGATACAGATATCAGTCTGCTGGTCTTCAGTCCAGTTAGGGTCGACTCCACACACGGACACATCTCTGGTTTTGGTTTTGGCTGCAGAAATCTCCAGTCAGAGCTCACCAAAGCTGGACTCTTGCACACATCGGATGGACGTGAGCAGGAGATGAATATTTGCCAATGTGTTACTGCAACCTCTAACTTTTGTCCTGATTCTTATTTTTAAATATAAGAAATGGTAAGTCAGTCTAAATGACTACAAAGTGATGCTACTGCTTGTGTTTTTCCACAAAACCAAACTAGCTACAAACTCTACAGTCACTTCTGGGTACCGTTACATCTACAGACCTTTACGCTGTTACTATTTACAAATCTGATCCTTTTGTTCAAAATTATGAGTCCAAAATCCAGAACAGTGTGTTAAAATGTTTTTGGAGGGAAGCTGCAGAAAAAGGGTAATAACTCTCTGCTGATTTGTGGCTGCTGGCACTGACCCCTCTCACGTTACACATGGTAATTGAAATAATTAACTTTTTTATATTAAATGTTGTAATCTCAACAAAGAAACCACAAAATATAATAATGACGGACACAATATAGAATAGAAAAAACTTGACTGTGTGGTAATAATTACATCAGGTGTGAATGTGTGGTGTGTTCATGGTGACGCTTGTTTTTTTAACACCTCTGATTGCTCTGATACCTCAGAGGAGGAAGTTTCATCACCAGACTAATTCATGCTGCTACAAACAAAGTTTAGTCTCAAAGGGTTCAGTGCTTCAGGGATCAGGAGCAGCTGATGGGCTGAAAAACTCTGTTCACAGAGGCAAATTAAATCAAATTAAGTTTGTGCTGTTAACTTGATATGTGTTTTTCTACATTTTAATGTTGATGTTTCACTGTCATTGTTAGTAAATATGAATAATCACATCATTCAACATTAAAATACTATTAAAGAATGTAGACTAATTCTTTGCAACCTTCAGTGTCAGATATTCTTGAGAACGACTTGAATACCAAGAATTAAGTTGCCTTGAATGATCTAGACCTCAATCATACTTTTAAAAAAAAACATAGCTTTGCAGACATGATAAATATGAACATCCTGTCTGAGAGCAGAAGATAAAACCAAAGACATATTGTGGTTCATTTATAGATTAGTGGACATTAAGATAAGAAATCTGCGTCATCACTTATCATTTCAACATTCAAACACAAACTCATTTTACAATCTGACTACGAATAAGTTGGGAAGTTGTCCAAAATGCAGATATTTTTTTTGTTAATCTCTGAATTCTGAATTTTTTATATTTTTATTTGCCGTAAATTTTTCAATGGGCCGATTGTTGTCAGTTATCATGGATATTAGGGTAAAGTAAACTAGGTAAACAAGTATGAACATGAATCCCTCAAATCATCATGAAGATAAAATAACTGTTAAAGAATTTACACACATTTTAAGCAACCTGTGAGGTGATATATTCTTCTTTGATTCTTAAGCGCCTTTTATCGCCTACACTGCAGTCATGCTTCTTTTTTTTCTTATCAGTTAAAAAAGTTTTGCAGATGTAAAAGTGAGCATCGTGTCTGAGAGGAAAAGATAAAACAGAAGCAGCATTGTGGTTTATTATAAACCCAGAGCAGACTGGTTATGAAAAACCAAATGCATTACGATAAGAAAACAGCTTCGTCACTTGAACATGCATCATCTGCTGTCAACTTTAATACTCCTAAAAGTCATTTTAAAGGCAAGGCAAGTTTATTTGTATAGCACAATTCAACAGCAAGGTATTCAGTGTGCTTTACATAAAACATAGAAAAC
>JAOWBC010004209.1:0-10179 GCA_028566105.1 Hypoplectrus providencianus
GCCCTTGAGGAATGGTTTGGACACCCCTGCTAAGTGGTTACCAGTTTGGTCATTCATTGGTTCTCAGTTTGGTCATTAAATGGTTCTAAGTGAAGTTGTTTAGTGGTTCTAGGTGAGGTTGCTAAATGGTTGTAAGTATGGTTGTTAGGTTTTAAGTTGTTCTAAGTGTAAAAAAATAAAACAAATTCACATAAGTATTGCAAACAGCTGAATTTTATTCCACTTATTTTTAATAGGTCTACAGTTAGGATATACAGTCACTTGCTGTCATATTTACTATCTAAACTAAATGCATAAATGTGTATTAAGATTACTTTGGCCTATCTGAAGTCCACATGGATCAGGTGACTCACTCTTTAAAGTTTAAAGGGCTTCACAGGTTCAAAGGTCTTCTTTGCAATTTAGTTTCATTATTACGCGATGCGTTCAAGTTCCCATGGCAAAACATGCAATCTCATACTCGTGAAATCTTGGGGATTCTGATTTCAATCAGAAAGGCAGAGTGTAGAGTTATTCTGCTGGATCTGTCGATTTTTGGATACAAGCCATCGCTGTAAATCATGTTGATTAACTCATCAATTCATTTATGTTTTTGGGATTTAAGATGTCACTTATGAAAACCACCAAGATGAACATGAACTTTTAGATTAATTTTGCATACACATTTTCTATCCTGTGGCAAACTTTTTCAATCTTGAGTAGGAACTCTATGAATATACATTTTTCAACATCTACTTCAATACATTTTAACAAATCAGCAGCCGCTGTCATGTATTCTACCATCCTGAACGTAGTGCTGTTAGTACACATAGATTGACACACCTCCTCCATTCTTGTTCTTTCAGTTTATACAACCTATTTATATCCATGAAGTCCAAACTCCTCACCTTTATCAGGTTTAATCCAGCACTCTGATATCGCGATGGCATTGAAAGGTATTTTAAACTCTTTTATATACATACTTGTGTTTTCTATTCTGTTTATGTCAAACTTTCTCATCCCATTTTTACAGAATATTTAGAACTTGATGTTTGCTTTTCTACATTTTTGGAGGGAGTTGAATAATAATTGTCTGCACCTCTCATAGCTATGTTTTAGATTATGAAGGGAAGCTTTACCTGCTGTTTCTTTAAATCTGGAATTAAGTGTTGATGTTTCTGGGTGTTCAGGCATCGAGAAGACAGTCTGCAGAGGGAACTTGGACACTGTTCCTCTAGCTAAATGTCTTTTGGAGGCAAAAAACATCAACCCCAGAGTCATAGATCCAGACACCCACATCTTGACTTTCAATTTAAAAGCCCGCAAGGATTGTGGGACAATGGCTGAGGTGCGTGCTGTTTGACTTTCTTTCTTTCTTGATAGTCAACCATCTATTTTTGGTGATGTTTTTTAAAATGCAACATGTAGAATCAGGTAATTGAGACAGATATATTGCAAAGTTAAGCTTTGTTTTGGTTTCTTTTTGTGACACTTTCATTTACAGATGATTCATTCAAAGAATGTGAGAAAGTTTCTTTATTTCAAAAGAAAACAAAGATTTTAGAGTTAATACGGAGAGTTAATATGAATGTCATTGTGAAAATGCATTGTTTATGATGACACGAGCAGGTTGTAATCATTTTTGCATCAGAGCTCATTTCCTTTTCTTTCCATCTGCAGCTTGGTTAGTTAATAAATAAAGGAGAAAGTCGTTTCTGCCTGTAAAGAAAATCCCACAGAACTATAGTTAGTGTACCTTAATTTTGAGTGTTCACCTGAAAACACACCTGTGTTCCTGTCATGTTGCAGGAAATAAAAGGCACCATCACCTACATAAACGTGATCAAGATGCAGAACTCGTCCAGAGAGAAAATCACCCGCCATAGCAGGTTTCGTATCGGCTTCTCCTGCTCCTACTTGAAGCCTGTCGTCACACCTGAGACCTTCAAAATCAAAGACAGGTGTGTAGAGATGGGCTGGGTTCCCTCTTCAACCAATAGGTGGAGTTTTTTGCAGAACCTAAAATGTTTCTTTGTGATGTGTGTGTGTGTGTATGTGTGTGCTCTGCAGCTCTGTGGTTCAGACGTACACTGATGGAAACTGGAGTTTCAGTGTGGAAATGAATGCCTACACCGACGCTGCACAGAGGACCTCTTTTGATCCAAACACTGAGCTGGGCCCGAAGGTGTGGGTGGAGCTGGGCTCAGACACTGAGAACAACAACCTGGTCCACATGGTGGCCAAATCCTGTTGGGCAACCAGCCAGGCGGCTCCTGACGGTCCTCCGAAATACAGCCTGGTCACAGACGGGTGAGAACAGGCTGCCACGGTTATTTATTTTATTTATTTATTTATTTTTTTTTACAAATGTTGCAGATGTAGTTTAAATGTTGACAAGTTCAGGGCTCATGATCTCAGATGATTTAGAGTTCTATTCGTTATTATTGGCTTTGTTGTGGCCATTTCCTGGGTGTTTCTTGTTTTTTGTTTGATTGTTGTGGTCACTGGGTGGAGCAGCCTAAGGGCATAACGGTGAGCACACAGGTGGAGGCGGGGATTGGAGACCAGGGAGTGGATGCACAGTTTTTTGAACGTGTTGAACGTGTTGAACGTGTAGAGTGTGTGGAGGTGCAGAAGGCACCCTGTAGACGCACCATTTTTGAGTTAATAAAAGGTTAAACAAAGAAGCGTTGTGATCTCACGCATCATTTAAGTGGCCCTCAGTCTCTCAATCCAGTGGTGGCCAACGCCGAGCAATGGCCATCACAGGCTTTGTTTTCATTCATTTATTTTGGAGCAGAAAAGTAACGTCAAAAGTTATTTGTTTGGTTCTTCTTTTCTTTGTTTCTTGATATGCAGATGACTTAGACTTTTACATAGAAGTTTTAATAATTATTTTAAAAGATTTTGAATACTCTGTCTCTTGCTTTCTTTGATGTGCAAACGATGTAGACTTTTATACGGGCATCAAAATAATAAAACTGTTTAAAATGTTTGCATGTGAGAATCACCTGCTCGTGTCTGTCCTGTTTTTCTGGATAGATGTTCAGCCGAGGCGACGGTTGCAGTTCAGAGAAACGGAGATGGAACATCCAACACTTTCTCATACGACATGTTCCAGTTCATCGGGCGAAGGGGCGGTATCTACCTACACTCTGACTTAGTGCTGTGCGACACACCTCAGGGGTCCAGCACTCAGGTCAGCAGGGGAGGAGTTTAAATAAATACTGATATCAAAGGAATAAGGCAGCTTTGAAAAGAGTGTGCATCTCAGATTAATCTTAAGAGGATGGACATCATGTGACGTCTGTTGTCTTCTGATTGTCTTTCAGACGATTCCTCACTTGAAGCTTCGTCCCTGATAACAAACCTGAGTGTTTGAAGTTATCCTTTCTGGCAGATAGTCTGCAGTTTACTTGACTATTTATTTAGAAAAAATGCAATTTTTTTTAAAATTATTTTTTTGTTTTTAGGAAACAAAGTAAACTTTTTTTGATTTTTAAACAAATCATTTGATTTTTTAAGCAAAACTTTTTGACTTTTAATCAAACATTTGGATTTGTATGAATTCCAAGTCGAACGTAAAATTTTAGTAAAATGAGTAAAAAAGAAAAATGGTGCATACGTGCAAATAATACTTTTCAGTGAACCTTGATTGTTACTAAAGTTAGTGTGTTTTCTTGTGATTTGGATTGAAGATTTCAAACTTTGCAGCAGTTTTGTTGATTATTTCTTTACTCTGCACAGCCTAAATACTACCAAATGAAGGCAGTAACAAATTTTCTGTTGCAAATTAAAAAAAGATGAATTTACAATATGATTTGCAGCAAGAAGGAACATGATGTGAATGGAAACATTCAATGAAGAATAGTCTGCATGGTACCTTTGTTATGTTATTATTACCATCAGCAAAAGAAAAAAATGAAATAAAAATTGTGGGAAAACAAACCTGAGATTCAGTTGCTTATTCTTATTCATTTGTTTCATGTGTTATATAATAGTTCTGCATGTGGGGATTTTTTTTCCCGATGAAACAAAACTGTTTTATTTGAAAACAAAGTATTTCATGCTTAATTGCTTGATTTGCAAAGCTAAAATTGCTTCACTATGCTTGTGTCATCACCAAAAATCCCCCCCTTCCTTGTTATTTTCCCTCAATCATTTCTCGTTACATATTCCAAGCCACATGGTGGCAGTAATGCACTGTTAAGTTTAAGTAATCTCGAAAACAAAACACCAACGAAGAAGACCAGCTAATTTTTAACGCGTTTATATCCGATTTAAACCTGTTTGGGCCTGTAGAGGACTTCTGAACAGACATGACCGGTTTGACGAGGTTAGTTGACAGAGGAAGTGAAAAGGCCCAGAGTCTCCCGTCGGTATAAACTAAACCGGAGCTGAACAGCTCGTTAGCGGCTAGCAGTTAGCTGCGTTGCGTTCACACCCGTGGTTCACATGGCAACTGGTTAGCTTAGTTAGCTAAAGGGAAGTGAAAGTTTAAAATTCTAAGGTCACTTTAGGTCACTTTAAGAACCTTTTCGAGCCGAGCCGACTTAACTTAACTAACAACAAATTTCCAGAATGTGACTTAACGATTTATGTATTTTAAAGTGCGTTTTGTTCCAGTTTAATCTAAGTTAACCGCAACAAAGGCCGCAAACTAGCTAAGGATCCTTTAAAAGTTTTAAGTAACATTAGAACTGTTTTTAAGATAACACATAACGAGTTACTAATGTTGCGAAGTTATATAAGGACTCTATTACAGGTTTATAGACTTGTTTTAATAATACACATAAGTTTACACAACAGGGCGTGTTCGAAAAGAGGCCTCACATCTCTTTAGATTGATGTTACATTTATTAATGGACTTTTGTGCGGAAATTATGAGTTTCTACACTAGAAACTATGGAAAACAAGGGTCGCCTACATGCCATCTGACACCAAATTCGCAAACTTTTGAAAGGAATTTGCGTTTCTTATCTTACATTGATCTAAAGAACAATGTTAATCTTTATATTAAAAGTATAGTGACAAAGATCCCAAAATTACATTATGCTTTTAAGGTTATTCGACATATATCAGTAACTGGCAACTTTAATATTCACAAAATGTTGTCGGCAAAGGCCTCACATTCTCTGATCGCCCATGCTGCCTGAAGTTGATAGAAATTTGAATGAAATTCTGTGCGGCCATGAAAGAAGAAATAATGACAAAAATACATAAACTACATACAAACGTGATGAGGAATTAGCATCAGAAGACTCAGAAAGTAAACAGTACCCTAAGGACTGTTTATTTAGTGCTAAAACTGTCGCAACTTTGTGGTTAATCAATTACCTCACACGTCTGTTAACTTCCCATTTATTTCACAATCATCATGTGGTTAAGCAATGTTTGACGATCTTCTGCTGTGTTAGTCCTGATATTACACATCTGTGCACATCAAATGGTTCTTATAATTAACCTAAAACATATTGCATTTGTATAGTTTTATGTTTTGGTTAATTTTTTGCATTTACATATGACTTTCTTATTTGACTTGATATCAATAAATATGTAATAAAATGTGTCATTGTATCAGCTCTTTATCTCCTCTGGTTTCCTTTTTACAGTAAGTTGTGTCTCTCGTCCTAAAGGATTAACTAACTGTTTTTTTGTCACCGCAGTTTGAGAGACATTCTACTCTTGCTGTTTCTGGCTGACAGATGGAACACAGGTGAGTCGATTTTTACATTTATGATAAAATTTAATAAAGAAGAAATGGACAGCACATATTCCAAGAAATAATTTCACTTAAAGAACAGTGTCCTGTTTGAAGTCAAACAAAGCAAATGATCACTGGCAACATGGAATTAACAGGGGCTACTGACTCCAGCTTTTTCTGATACAATCATTGAAACAGTCAGAGTGGACGAGTAAACACAGTGGGGACATTTTTGTTGTTCTGCAGTGACATGCCAGCATAGAGTCCAGGTGTCTCTTGGAAGCGACGCCTTGCTGCCATGCCAATACGACGACAACGACCCTCCACCTGAGACTGTCTCCGTCTTCTGGAGGGACAAGGATGACAGCATCGTGCTGGACATCAGACAGAACGTATCAGACACTTCAAAACAAGACAAAAAGTTCCAAGGTCGAGTGTCGAGTGACTCGACCGGCTACAGGAAGGGAAACTTCTCTATTATAGTGAAGGGCGTCCAGCAGTCTGACAGCGGTCAGTACGACTGCAACATCCCGAGGGCGAGTTTCAAGCGTCGCATCACGCTTAATGTCTCAGGTTTGTACAACTCCAGCAGGTGTTTCCATGTTATCAAGCCTGTAAACTCTAGGAAAGAACCAACAGTTTAATTCGATTCTATGAATGTAAAATGCAAATGTCTCACCCCATTAATTTCAAAATATAAAGATAAAAATATCAAATGTGTGTGTAACTTATTAAATTTAAATGATAGGGAACAGGTAAGTAAATTAAAAAAAGCAATTTAATGCACCTACAATAATATATATTTTTTTAATTATCTTTAAAATGTAATGGTCTTATTATGCGTCATTTATGTAGTTTTATCTGTCCAGCTTCCATCCTTCCTTCGCCTGTCGTGTATATATAGATTATATTCATGTCAAACTCCATTATCTCTGCATGAAAATAAACTTTAGGAGGAGTTGAGATAGCTAAACAAAACAGTATAAATGTTTAAGTATTTACATGATGTATTCGAAAAAAAAACTTGCCACTGTAATCTCAGCAATTTTGGGTTTGTGTAAATATTTTCCGCCTCCCCTGGCTTTGTATTTAATTTTAAATCTAAAATGTCCTGAATGCACCTTTAAAGCGATCAGTCTTTTGTTTCACTGTGAGCTGATGCCAGGATCAGGTGGTGACCTTAAATGTGTTTATGTTGCAGGTGAACGTACTCAAGCACAAGGACCATCCAGTGGAGGTACAGCGCTAATACCAAACTGCCTCCACACACTTCTTCTTCTTCTGTCTGCGATATGTTATCTTTTTTAAGGAGGCAGGAAGTCACATATCTAGCAGCTTTGACAACTTCTACACTTTAGCACCTTGAAATGAGCTTTGATTTCAAGAATTAATAAGCCTTCCAGTGTCAGCTCTCATTTAATCAGAAATACTCAGCGCATTTACAGTTACTCTTTTATTAGAAGCTGATTGATTTTTTTTTTTAGACAACCAGTAGCGTAAAACAAATATTCACTGAAAATCTTACACAGAACAGAGAGGAGAGGACAGGAGAGGCTGGAAAAATGGAAGTACCGGTAGTTTAATACACACACGCTGACATCACTCTGCTCTGCTGCTAAGTTTCTTTCTGTGCAGATGATGCAGAACTCTTCATTGCACATCTATATTATTTGATGAAGTTTAATTGTTAACATTATTTGACACCGAATACGAGGTTCAAAATTTAGGGTCTAATCCTGCTGACAGTCTGCATAATGTTAATTTTGTTGTTTTTTATATATTATTTATATATATTTAAGTATCCATAAAACCAGCCACATGCCAAAATTAAAAAATATTAAGGGACTTTAACAAAAATCTTTTTTAATTTTTGGCATTTATTGCAATTTTTTTTACACTGAAATAATTGTAACATAACAATACTTCAGTTTCAACATGTTTAGGGTAAATACTAACACTGCTGTCCCTTTAAAATGAATGTAAAAGCTTAGCGTCACAAAGTTTCTATTAAAAAAAATTATTATTAACCATATTCTACATTTAACATACAATTCTGTAAACGGATTCTAGAAATGAACTCATTCAGTCATTCAGAGCATTTCTCATAAGGAAAACTTTCTGCTGCTTTTTATTCGAATATGATGAATATTAATGTCAGCTGCATCCCTCCCCAATATCCAGGAGTTGGTTTGATCAGTTCTGATCTGAAATATTTGTTGTTGACTATTTTATGTTTTCCCAATGTGTAGAAGGCTTTTACAATTTCTGGGTATGTTCTTGTTACAAGTTATATGTTGCACACTTTCTATTTATTTAGTTAAGCTGTACCAATTATTTCTAAATCTGCTATTTACATTTTATTTGTTAATACCTAAAAGTGTATTTCTATTACAAGATGTTTTGATCTCTGTTTTCGTTTCAGTTTATTACCTATTTTGAAGTAAGAAAGGATTCCATAAAATGGAAAACTTGTTTTACTGGACGTCAGACGTCAGAATCAGTTTATTTTAAGTTAATTAATAAATCATTATACTGCAAATCTCCATATTTTCAAAGCATTTATTGATTATAAGTGAAAAGCGTCTGTTGTGAATGACTGAAACTGAGTTTTTGACCTAAGGTTTGTTTAATTCTGAAACAAAAAGTAAAATAAATGTTTGAGTTGTCTCTGCAATTGCAAATTCGAACCACCAGATGGCGCCACTTGTGATGTTTTTGGTCTGTAATGACAATAAACTACAATATACTCTGTGTCACTGAATAGTGAATTTCACTGCCACTACCTCAATTATAACTGCTGCTTTTATACTGTGACTCCAAAAAATGTAACAACTACTGAAACAGCAATACTGCTAACATGACTATGAATGTTAATGATAATACTGTTAATACCTCCAATCCTTCTGCTACTTCTAACACTTTTACAGCTACTTATTTGACTGTAGGACTGCTACCCAAATCCCAGTGCTATTGTTGCCAACTTGATCACTACGACTGCTTATTTAAAAATAACACTGCTACTATGGTTCCAGTCCTGTTCTAAACAGCCCTAGTACTACACATAGAACCGTTACTTCTCTTTATTTAACAGTATATTTGTTACTACCTCTACTACGACCATTTTTACTTTTTAGTATAAAGGAACGTGGGATCGGCCACTCCAAACCCAAACATGGAAATTATAAGAAGTCCAATCATATTTCATGGCTTATTCTTAAGATATGAATACAAGACACTGTACATTTGCAATGACATGCAAATAATTAGTAAATGTAAAGGTCTAGTCGAATTCAGACCCATATGTGGACCATTTTTCTTTCAAACTACATAATGTCAAAAGATGAGGCTTAGTTTTTATATTAAGCAGGTTCCAATAAGCACAAACATCAATGAGAAATAAAAAATGCACATCAAACAAGAGCTCGGGTCTCGGGAGGATAATAAAACTATTACGACCTTTACTACCTGCTCAACTACTTTTAATACTATTCCCAATAGCTGCCATGAATACTACAGTCACAGTAAATGTATATTGCTGGTAAACTGTTTGTCTTCCAGAGTATTGAAACCTCTTATGCCTGGAAAAAATAACCAAAACAAAACTTAAAAATATGATATTGTCTCTCATGTAAAAAACACTTTATTCTATATGTCTAATATAAAATAGCTTAAAAAAGAAAGCGTTTGCTTTAACCAGATCTTGTTAAAAACGTTAAGTTAAAAAACACAATGAACCATGAGGGCTTGTTGGGGTTCACACCACCTATAATTCCCGGTAAATCAGATCTGTAACCCCAAACAATGCAACTGATTCATGCTGCAGAAGTCAGGCAGAGGGTGAACGAGTTTCACTTCCTGTGTTCGTGTGCCTAACAACACCTTCTTGGTATTTGTGGTTTAGTGACATAAAGCATAAAAATAGGAAGTGCAGAGTAGTTTTCTCTTGGCAGAAGAAGCAATCAGACCAAGGCAGCGTTGCTTCTACTCACTTCTTGTTCCTGCAGTCTGGTCATGGACCTGTTTTGGAGGATCCTGCTGGTGTTAGTGGCGTGTGCTGAAGCTGAGAGCCTGACTGTGGTGCCTGTGGAGCTGGGTCAAAATGCTACCTTAAACTGCTCCTTGTCTGGAAATCCCATCTACTGGTACATTGAGATAAGCAGTCAGGTCAGGGGACGCATCGCTGAGGCTTACAGCTCGGATCCAGATGAACCTTTGTACTTCATTTATGGAACTTTAAGAACGAAATATATTGCCACGACACAGAAACTGTTGATTATCAACATCACAGCAGAGGATTACAGGCATTACTTCTGTGGCAAGAAAAACACCAAAATTACATCGGAAGAAACTTTCCGCCTTGTCTCAGGTAAGTGCAACTCTTTATTGAATCTATTTTAATTTTTTGTTTTTTTAATTTACAGACTTTCCTATTTTTTGCATGTACTAATTTTAAATGTATTAATTTATTTTGTTATTATTATTATAATTATTATTAT
>JAOWBC010004214.1:0-10158 GCA_028566105.1 Hypoplectrus providencianus
TCCACCGGGTAGGTGCTGGCATCTACCTGTGTCCTGAAGCGCTGGCTCTCGAAGAATTCAAACTGGAAGGTGAAAGCGCCGAAGCCTTTCTCCGAGAAGGCGTACGGGTTCTTGTGCTTGAAACCCAGAGTCAGCTTGGTTAACTTTGGAAAGACGCAGGAAAAGGCGATGTCGACATCGTGCTGTCTGGAAATGATTTCACTCGGGTTTGCAGATGTGATCTTGTTCTTGAAGATAATGTTGTTGTCATCCTCCTTGAAAATAAGAAATAACTGAATTAGCAAAAGAGGCAACAGCTGTTAAATTACCAGTAAATAAATAGTAACATGTAAAATTGCCGGAAACCTGCATTCTGTCTGATGCCCAGCAGGGGGCGACTCTACTGGTTGCCAAAAGAAGTCCAGTAATATGGAAAGCTTGATTTATTTGTTTCTAGACTTTTTTAATTTAGAAAATCATCTTAAAGGGTGATACAGAATTTGGATGGTGCTATCTTTGGATTGAAGCTGAAACCACTGGTTTCGTTCAGGGAGAATTAAGGTGTAGCAATTAAGATTACCAACGGGATTAAAGAGAAAAAAATGTAGTTTTCATAACACAAATGTACATTTACAATCACTCAAAATCTGTTGACATTGTTTTTTCCTTTTTTGTTTGTTTTCCTGAGGCTGTGTTTGGAACCTTTTATGTTGAATTAATGTATCCCACGGTCGTTTTGCTAGCTAACTAGCTAACTAGCTTCCCATTTACGTATGTGTTTCATGGGAGAGGTAGGCTGCTTTGCCCCTTACATCTCCCTCTGCACTGCAGCTGGCCACCGGGGGGCGATCCAGATGTTTTGGCTTTGTCTTTCTAAACAGTCCAAGCTACTTCCTGTTAGCAACTGAGCTAGCTATGTCAGCTATTATCTGGCTAAACAGCACGTCAGCAGTGGCTTGCTGAATATTTTTCACACAGCCACCGCCTTTTCACCCAAACATGCAAATGATTTTGACGTGCTGTACCTCTAAGATGGTTCCACAGGTGTTCAGCAACATGAGAGCCACCAGGTGGGTTGTGTTGGAGCGTGTGCTCAGGTTGCAGTTACCATCATTGAAGTCATTCAGATGCAAACGCTCCTCATTGCGTCTGATGAGGTAGGACTTCTCCACCTCCACCCTTATTGCTGTCTGGTTGCACGTCACAACAGTGTCTAAAAAGACCAAAAAAAAAATGTTTCTTTATGATGATGTAATCAGGGTTCATTTGAAGCTTTGAACGCCACATCTATCCACTTGGTAACCCGTTCATGCACGGTGTCCACTTGAATGGACAGAAATAAAAATATTTTTTTTCTCATGATCAAAAAATGGTCAAAGTTGCACATAGGCCACTTAAGTAGACATTAGAGCATCACCCTGTATTGCACCACCCAGTGGCCAGCTGGTGGAACTGCACCTAAACTGACAAACAAAAGATGGCCGACAGAGACGGACACATGCCAAACTGCTCAGGTGTGTCCAGCAAAACCTTCTATGGAAGACGACACTTGCAGGTATAATATTTCTATTTTTACACAAGTATCATCTAAAAAGCAATATATCTGTAAAAATGGGATTTTTATCATTTTAATGATTGATTTGTCAAATACACACCTTTTCTGTTTCTGTTCCTCATATGCACAGCGTCCACTTGAGTGGACATTTTAGTAACTTCTTAAATAATTGGTGTAAAAGAAACAAACTAATTTGTTCTTTTTATGCCTTAATAATGTGTGCATGAAAGGGAAAGGTGTAAACATATTCATGCTCTTTATCTTATATAAATAAAAACGACTGTGTATCCTAAGAGTTGAAATGTAGTCACCAACCATGGCGTCCAACATCAACAGTCACACAGCGTAGCTCTGATTGATAGACCTGGTAACTCCTGAAATAAAACATGAGATAGAAACAGTTTCATGATTCAAAAAGTTGCACAGATGGAAGAAGAAACACAACAAAAAACATCTACGCCCGTGAAGTCAAACCAGAGTTCTTTGAAACTCACTTGTCATACGCTTCAGAAATGAAGCAAATAGGAAAATGATCATTCACTTCATTTTCAGTTGGTGTCCATTTTATGATATATTCTCCTCTAGTGATTTTCTGCTTTGAGAAGCCCTTTGGTCCAGTGACAATCAGGGAATACACTCTGCAATAGATAATGAAATGTTATTAAAATTTAGGTATGCAGAATGTCAGTTTTAACAAAACATTATTGCAAATTAAGACCCAGATATCTTGTTAAAAGTGGAATATTCCAGTTGATGAGAGTGTCACAAAAAATGCACGTCTGCAAAACTAAACAATGATTTTATAACATTTCCTTACGTGGTGTATAGCGCTTTGGATCTGACTTTGATTTCAAGGGTCTGGTTGACAAACGCAGGAAGATTCACTCCATTTCTTGGAGTTGGTGCCAAGAAAACAGGAAAGAAATCCCCATCAGCGCATGAAGTGATTTGATGTGTCCCCACTAAAAATGAGATGATGGACGGACTTTAGACGGTTGGGTCACTTTATAATTCATGTGTATATTTACATAAAGACGACCATACCTTCAATAGTAAACTGCAGAGGAATCTTGCTTAAAGGAGCGATGGTTTTCCGGTAAGATGCCGTGGTTAGAGGGGCCGTGGTTGTGATTGAAGGTTCGTGACGTTTATGTCTTTCTGGTGAAAGAGGGCGCTTCACTGTGTAGGAGTCGTCAGAGTACGTCACCGTGATGGGTCGGGTGGGAAAGTCCTCGATTATGAGCTCAATCGGATGGTTTCCTTGCTTACGCCCGTTTCTGTACTGCAGGGAGCAGGAATCCTGACAAAAAAGACATCATACAATGTGGAGCAAAATCAAATTTCAGTATTTTATTTGTCTGGTATTTGCTATAATATTGAAAAATCATGTAATATGTATAGACAGTTATGTGTCATGTCATACAGAAAAACATCTGAAGGACTGGACCACTCACTTAGTCCTGTCTCACTGCTAATGCTTTAATATTGGTTTAATCAACCAAATGAAGGTAAATTATGTTTGATAATTGAATATTTTTGATGAAAAAAAGCATCAACATCACAGCTCTGCATTACAGATTTTCATTTTAGTTTTTAAAAAAGGTTTTTCATGTTGGTCAAAACTTTAAACTTTAATGTTTATCCAGCTAATGTGATTAAATTTAGTTAATTCAGTCAAGATAGCTTTATGACATTAGGCTAACCATTAGCGGCTAAGATTTTGCAAAGCGTTTTGAGTTTGGAAATCACCTGACATTTCCCGGCCCCCGTACTCTTCACTTTATATAGAATACTTTATTTTATATAATGTCCCAATGGCGGGCTGCTGGAGTCTAAATGGGAAACACTACACATACTGGTGGTGGACAGAAGAAGCCATACCAGAAATAATATGAAGAGATTGAGAAGTACCAAGTTTTAAAGGAGCTGGAAAAGGTGTAAAAAGTGAAAACTGATGTGATCCCTGTGGTAACAGGAGCATTGGGGGGAGTGGTTATCCCCACCTGGGAGATTGGCTCCAACAGATTATGGAGGAATAAGATACTTCACAAAACCCCTCAAACTCCCAGGCCTTTAGGTAGAGGACAATAAAACTAAATTAATCTCCCTACCTCATCCAGAAAGATATCGTCAGTTGGACCACACATCCCACACTCATGAGAAGATCCTTTTTGTGGCATCCTGCATCTGACACGATCGCCATCAGGGTCAAACACAGTTAGGTTGAATGAGCGTGGGCAGTTCCTGGGTACTCTGTAACATGTAAACAGAAACAGTTTAAAGAATAACTTGTATATTACTTTTTTTATTTTCCTCTGTAGTGGGATTGTCTTTGGAACTATGCTTCTGCAAACAAACATTATAAAACAGAACAATTTATTTGTCTTTTTATTGGTTTCAGGAACAGAAACAGAAAATGTGTTTATTTGGCAAATCAATTATTAAGATGATAAAAATCAAAGTTTTACAGATATATTGCTCTTTAGATGTAACGTGTGTTTTGCTGGATACAGCTGAGCAGTTGGCATGTGTCTGTCTCTGTCGGCCATCTTGTTAACATCTACTTAAGTGGCCTATGTGCAAATTTGAAAAAAAGAAAAGAAAAAAAAAACGTTAATTTTGATAAATAAAAATATTTTTTTATTTCTGTCTATTCAAGTGGACACCGAGCATGAAAGGGTTAAAATCTGTGCTCCCTTTCTGGGCTTTTTGGCTCTTTTTACTACATTTTCTTCTTCATGCTCCTTCCTCCTCATAATTAATAATAATTACAGGTTGTTGCAACAAGGTTTCCTGTACAAAACACATAACTAAACAATTAACTTCAGTACAGAATTCAGGTTTTTCAGACACTGAATGCTAATGAATTTGGTGGTTTTATTACCTTTTTCGTAGCACTACCAGAACGTTACAAACAGAGACATGAATGGAGATAACTTTGGAGAGACACTGATGTTTTCCCCCTAAACATTTTCACCTGACCTGAAAAATGGGAAACTACATATCTAACTGGTAAAAGATGTCAATCTTATAGGATCAACGATGTATTTTGTCAATTAATGTGATGCAAATGTGTTCATTACCTGAGCACCGGCAGAACGGCGGTGATGGGAGATCTGTTGGGTTCCCCAGTATCTGATCGGGTTCCCAGGTCCACATTTACCATCATTTTCCAGTAAGCACGTGAGCTTTTGATGTTTGATATCCAGAAGCCCTTACCAGTCGTAGAAAAATACTGAACGGGGTATCTGTTTAAAGAAATATTTCAGTAATGAGGACAATAAAGCAATGTGCTTTTTTAGAGGATTTGTGCATTTCACAGAGCAAATGACAACATACACTTATTAGTAAATATTTAAAATTTGGAGGGGAAGAGCACAATGTTACATTTTCTTACAATGGAAGAACAAAAAGCAGCATTTTAAAGAAAAATATGCAAGTAAGTAGTTTAGAAAGATAGCACCAACATGTTCCTTGAAATAAATAGTTACTTTTGAGATAAAAATTAAGGACTTTGAGCAAGTTACGTGCTTTACAAGGTTAGAGAATATCATGATTAATGAGAAATGCAGCTCACCATGATGTGTAAAGTGTCCAGCCATTAATATGTAATATGAATTAGTTAATTGACTGATTAATTGGTTTAATCAAGCAATGAAAGTGTGAGAGATTAGAACAAGTTTATTCCTATGTATCATAAGGCGCTGCAGATTTCTTTTTTATTGATAACATTTGTTTTATTTATTATTACTTTATTTTTTTTAATACTTATGAAGTCACAACAATGATTTAAAAACAAATACCTCCAATAAACTATATCAATACACTAAGACAGTGGAAAAAAAACAGTAAAATTTGTTCTGTGATGTGGTTACAAAAACTATATGCAACAACTGGATTGTGAGCATTTCTTTTGTATAAATGGATGAGAAACTCTACTTTAAAAAAAAAAAAAAACAAAAACGCCACGCATCTTCTGAAAAGGCCTTGATCTCTAGTTTGTGGTTGTAATGTTAAATCGTGTTTAAACTGCACTGGAATGTGCATAAAAAACCTTTTCATCTGTATCAAGTTTAATGAACATGCCATAGTGTATTCCATGCATCAGTATAAGCTCACCTTAACTCAAAAGGCAAGTTGCCTTTGAGTTTAAATCTCTGCACGACGCTGGATTGGCACCAGCGGAGACGAAAGGAATTTCTGGAAGCGACTGAGTTGATGGTCTTGGTTTTGGTCCCACAGTGACCAGAGTAACACCAGTAGTTATTCACAAAGCAGTTTACTGCAGTTTGTGTGTTATAAAGTTCCACCTGTAAAGAAAAATATGAAAAGTAATAATTAGTTATCTACTTTTAATCAGAATGTGATAATTTGTTATGTTACATTTTAAAACACAGCTGCTTTCTTATTCTAGAACAGTAAAGGCCAGTTTCACTGATGGTTATTAGTGTTTCACAGCATTTTTTATTAAAGTGGGATCATTCAGGTTGGACAGTTACATAATTCATGGTATGCACCCAAAATTTTACTTACATCATAAGTACCGTCTGAATTTCGTCCTTTTGGGCTGAAGGTCAATGAGCCTCCATAGATTACGTACGTGTCCCTGGTCGATGTCGATGCTCCTGGGATGAAAATCAGCAGATGCAGCAGCAGCAGCAGGCTGAGAGAAGCCATCCTCCTTAAAACCCCCTCCTCAGCGGGATCTGCATCTTATATACCCCACTACCAGGAAACGAAGCCAAGAAATTTCTATCATCTGCATCATTTGAAGCATGAAGTTAAACTAGTTTCCCCTGCCTGTTTTTTTTTCTTTTTTCTTTTTTTTCTTTCGCCCTAATCGGAATTCAGATTATTTAACCCAAGAAAAAGAAAACCCTCGTAACTCTTTTTGGCATCTATAGTGGGGAATATTTAATTATATGAAGAATATGAAGTTGATTGCCCTCCAGGGTTCCTGTGAATAGAGGACACAGAAAAATATTGAGAGGACACATGAATTAACCTCCATGTTCCCCATAAATAGTGAAAACATAGTACCAAAAATATAGAAATCACGATAAAGAGCTATCGAAGGTGGCTTTTGATGCAGTGACATATATGCATGTTTATTTTATTTTTCTTATCCGTCCCACTGGTATTATTTATTATTCTCCAAAGTGGGCCTTCATTTGCACCTGAACAAAGAAGATAAACTGTATTGGCAAATAGCCATTTATTTAACATCTAAACACACCAACAAATATGTAAACTGTCTCCACTCTACTTTCCTAAAAATATTGATTATTTTATGTTATGCTGATGATGCCCCGCTCTCCTTTAAAGCCAAATAACTAAAACACAGTAAATAAGCCCTGTCTGTCAGTGTGCATCAAGTATTTGATGGCTAACAAAAAAGAAGAAAGAAAAAATTTCAAGCTGTATAGTTAAAATTAAAACCGATGTCATTTTTACGCTGATGACGCCCAACTCTCTTTTAAAGCTCTTTTAAAGAAACAAAGCCAGCCTGCTTCATGGACAACAAGTATTTTATGGGTCACTCTTTTCTGCAGGTTAAATGAAAATAAATCTAAAAATAGTTGTCATTGAGTTGCATTACCTCCTTCTTTCAAATGTACAGCCCATAAACTGACATATTAGTTTTTAACTCCCCAGCATCTAAAGTAACCCTGCAACATTCTCCATGAGATACAAGCAATTTACTTTTCAAGGCAGTCGTGATGCCGAACACCACACAGATGGCATCATGACACATGTCAGCCTTCAATAACGCAGATATTTGGTTACCTGAGAAGCTGCTATATAGCTTTTGCACCACGTTCATGCAGCTGGGGTTGTCATGCTGCATTGTTAAAATGACAACTCTCAGTAAACATTCAATTTGCGCCTCCTTCTTTGCAGGTTTACGGGAAGTAGGTCAAACATTATTCCCGGTTTTAGCAGCAATGTGCCTGGAGAAACACTGCAAGCGAAAAAAGAAATTCTGTTTATTCATGACTGAAACTGAGAATGAGCAGTTCATACTCTGAAAATATTAAATAACACTACAATAAAACTGCCTGTTATTTATTCATTCAGAGATTAGGTTAAAATACTGGTGATACCATGAACCTTGGTGATTCTGACTTGTCAGGAAGTGTCCCTTGTTTTATGTTAAGTAATTTAAGATTTTCTTTAAAGAAAGATTTTAAATATAAAATAATGAATGGCTTTTAAACTCTACATCAATATTTAGACTTTATGTATAAAAGACTCAGACAATAAGAAAGATATGTTTACAATCAACTTTTAATGTTATTCACTGACATTTTATTTGGAGAGCATACACTGTGACGACTGTAAATTGAATCTTTTGGCGTGATCAGTTACAGGAATCCAAATTTCTGGAACGCTGCCAGCTCAAAACAAGTTTAGCATTTCCAGTAACTCAGCATGAGGGCTGGAAAAGCTGCAAGATCATATTTCATTTCTTTGTTTTTATTTTTAAGATAACTCATGCTCAGTTTCCTCAACTTCTTATGGAAATAAAGATCAGATGAAGAGTGTTCATTACAATGAATAACACAATCATTCAGCAAAAAGTAAAAGTATAATTTTTAAATCCAACTGCTATGGATTGATGCATCACAACTTTGTTATTCGGGGAAGAGAGCAAGTCGAGCTGTTTACCTTCATGTGGTTCAGATTCACATCCCTGCTGGTCAGGGATTAAAAGTAGCTTTTACTACTTTAGTGTTTCTATCTAATGTAGCTTCAAACTTTTATTCCACTGCAGATAAATGTTGTACTTTTTACTCCTCTTTATAAATCTAATAGACAGCTTTAGTTACTTTTCAGGTCCAAATTTAACATGAAAAAGATGGTCAGTTTAAAATGATAATGCTAAATGCTGATAATGATAAATGATATTGATTGAAGCACATAATGGTATATTTAGTAGTTAAATTGAGTCATACTTTGACAGGACTCAGATGCTAATGATCCAACCAATCCAATAATATATTCAGAATATACAGAACTATATGAGCAAAACAAATACTTTTTATTTTGGTACTTTAAGTACATTTTGATGCTGGCAGTTTAAAAAAAAAACTTTTAATCAAGAAGGCTTGATTACCGTTACTTTTCTTTAAGTGATCTGAATCCTGCTTCCACCATGAAAACAAAACAGTTAAGAAGAAAATTGGTCAGTAACAGTGGAAAAAAACTTCTGAATCACACAAAGCAGATTTAACTAATGACAGCAAAGGTTTATCAAAAGCCCTTAAAACAAATATCATTTGAAGCCTATATAATTAACTAGAATTAACTTGTAACTTTACACACTGAACTCAAACCACCAACACCCTAAAAAAAAGAAACAAAAATCATCGACTATAGCAGTGGTGTCTCTGTCCTCAGTCGGTCTCGGAGGTTTTCAGCTGTTGGTATTTAGCTTTGGACCTCCTTGATCGATAGATCACCACTCCACATGCTAGCAGGCAGCCAACAATGAAGACCAGGTTCAGGCCCAGATTCAGGCTCGGGCCAGACGCTGTAATGGAAAAACATCGGGTACAATAATATCATAAACTGTAATAGATTTATATTCAAGACCAATATGACAACCTAACATATCGACTGATTAATGCGTTCACATGTAAAACACATTAAACTTAATAGGAGATTCTAGAGTTTAAATTAATCAAAGTCGTCTCCCGGCTTGGGGAATTTATAACATATATGAGAAATGAAGGAAATTAAAGAGAGTTGAGTCAGCTGGATGCTGTTGTGATCTCATGAAGGCCACAGATGGACTTTGTTAATTTGTGCATGTTGAGTGGACATCAATAGAAATGCAACAGAATTTCTCATCTCAGCCTCTAAAAATGATCTGGGTTACCTTTGTAGTCCTTCCACAAAAACAGCCAGAGAACTTTCTTTCCCATAATGCTTTGCATTTAAAGACTCCAGAATATCCAGATGGATATTGTCTAATAGCCAGATTATAGTCTAAGACAACAGTCCAACAACATGAAGGCTATAGTCTTCAATTTGTGTGAAACTAATCTCATTAATGTTCATTTGTAATATGTGCTCACCTGGGCTGTCAGAGGTTTTAACCAGGTGCAAAGGACCCTGGGAAATGGAGTGTGTGGAAGTCTCAGCCACAGCTTCTCTCCTCCTGCGATGGTGCCCTGAGCCGGAATGGATGCAGCCCTGAGAGCACCTGGTCCCAGCAACTCCATTCTCACACAGCATGACAGCACAAGTGATGTACACCTGCAGACACATCGTAGATTTGTTATAGAACAAAGCAGATCAACAATATGCGACCACCACGAGTTTTGAAACTTAAATCTCAATCTGTAAACTTACCTTTTGTATGCGCAACAAACCACATTTTTAATTTGTATTAGTTCTGTAATTACTTTTGTAATCTCATTTTTTTATACTTGCAATTAAACAGAAAATATTACATAATGAAAAGGCAGAAAAAGGGTATCAAATACCATAAATACGTCAAGTATAAAGATGTCAAATTCGAATAACATATATTTATAAATCCTTACCTCATCATGAGCGCCGATGAACTCAAAAGCCTCCATTCCAAATCTGAATTGAGTCCTGGAGCTGGGGTAGAT
>JAOWBC010004217.1:0-10139 GCA_028566105.1 Hypoplectrus providencianus
GTACCCGGAGTAAACCCACGCACCCACGGGGAGAACCTGCAAACTCCATACAGAAGTGCCCGGCCCTGGATTCGAACGCGACCCTCTGCACCAAGCACTCTTGCTGTAAGGCATGAGTGCTAACCACTGCGCCACCGTGGGGCCCCGTAATCGAAACACAATAAGCAATTAAAGTGATCAAAAATAGAAGTCATATTTAAAATGCTGGTATGGTTATTCAAAGGCCTGTCTAAAAAGATAGGTTTTTATGGAATTTTTAAAAGAGTCCACAGAAACAGCAGAATGTAATGGTGAAGGCAGAGAGTTCCATAGTTGAGGTGCCACAGATTCAAATGAACGATCACCACATGTTTTAAACTGGGAGGGTGGAACAGAAAGAAGATGTAATGAGTCTGACCTCACAGAGCATGCTGACAGGTAAGGGTGAAGTAGTTCTGCAATGTATGGAGTTGCCTGACCATGCAATGCTCTGTAACTGGGAGTGAGGATGTTAAACTGAATCCTGTATGTGTAAAAAAAAAAAACCCTGTAAATTATGTTGGTTGGGGCAGACAGCAGAGGACAGAAGCACAAGAGCTTCCATTATTATGAGGACCACCTTCTCTGGAGCAAGAACCAGAACCTCCGTCTTATTATCATTCAGTTGTAGGACGTTTTCTGCCAACCAGTTCTTAATAGCAGATGAATGATGAACAAGACAAATTAAAAGCCTAACTGGGTTTGAAAAAAAAACTGTACATAGCAGGGTAGAAGAATCTGTCCCGTCCAATCAAAAACCAGGCAAGGGTTCTGCCATATGTCGACACGGTGATGGAGCCTCTTAACCAGGATGTTTACAATTGTTAAAACAGCAGGACCAATAATTGGTAAAGCATTTTAAAAATAAAGAGGATGGCATTATCTTGGGGGCTAGAAAGAAGATTCATTTTTATCATCAGATCCTTCTGATCTTTTGGGCTGATAGGTTGGAATGAGTCTAGCAAAGTAAAATATAGGGTATTTTACAAATTTCACACTTAATATAAGCTTCAATAGTTTTTTTAATAATATGAAACAATGCAGAAAATATTAAAAACCTCACATCTACTCCACTTTCAGCTGCTACTGCCTTATCATTCTTACAGCTACAGACTTAATTTAATTTAAAAGGGTTACAAAACATTGTACTGTTTCCACGACTACTATTCAGCGTTTGACATTACTGTTTATGTTGTATGCTTTTAGAGCTTTTCTGAGTTTATAATTGTAGTGTAATGTGCTACCTGAAGTGAATATCATTATGCATTAAAGCAGTAGCACTTTCACTGTTGGCTCTGTGCCCCTGAATATGAAGCCTTCATATTCAGGGGCACAGAAGCTGGCTTCTGCATGCTTAAAGAATAACAACAATCACCTATCATAGTGTTAAAGAAATCCATGTTAGTATTCAATCTTTTTTTTAGGTAATGAAATTCAGCTTCCAAATACAAGTTTTACATTTTAGCTTTCAGGTTTTTAGTTATTGTATAAAATGTAATAATTCAGCCTTTTAACTTCACTCTTCAATTCCATCTTACAAAGCAACTTTTTTTTTAATCTAGCAACTCCTGTTCAAAGTGAAAAGTGAAGATTCACTGAATGCCACACACTCATAACAAATGAAATTGTAAACAACTTTTAATCACTTAGGCTGATCAAGTTTAAAATCTATCAGGTTAAATCTCTACAAGGAGTTTGTCAAAGCATAGAGCCTGGAATTGCAAAAGGAATGTCCAAAAAATTTAAATCAAGTCACTTAACTTTTAGTGCGTTTAGGGTGTGCATCCAATAGGCTTTTCCATGCATCTTCATATAAAACATCTGCATACCAAATATTGTCCAGGGGAAACTTTGCCAAACTTTGTACAGGGCACTAATGAAGATGCCCAATTGTGACACCGTTAAAACATTAAATTTTACCAGACCTGATGCATGTGCAAAGTTTCACAAGTTTTTACCTATGTTAAATCTAAAAGCGGATTAGTTTTTGTTAAAATAATATTATTAATTCCTTCAATTCAAATAAGAATCCCCACCAAGCATGTGGTTGGTGCTCTGGCACTGATAATATTCACTGTCATCATTTAAAAAGAAATACTCATGCATCCTTCTTGTTCCTGATAACTGTCAGTCAACAGTACATTCATTTATTGCAAATAAATGCACAGTATAAGAAAATCACACAGTATAACTACAGTAAAATTCAGTATGTGTGTTATATGCAGATGTCTTAAAACAGACATCAAATTAACAGCACTAAATTCATTTTGTGATGTTGTGTCTGCAGTGTTGACATCAAGAAACAACATAATTGCTTAGGTTGACAAAGTTGAGTTCTCTTTCTCCTGATGTGCTTTAGTTCCTTGTTTTGTGCTGACAAACAGTCCTTCAGCTGTCTGATGCGGTGACTTCTTCTGCAGTGTCTGGTGCAGGTAGCCATTGTAGAAGTCAGCTGCTGTCAGCCTTTTCCTCAGTTGCACCGCCTTGAATCCAACCCAGCCATCCTAGAAAATGACACAAACGTTTGAGCCACAAAAATTTTGGAAGAAACAAGTAGAGAAGGGAAAGGAAAGTGGAGATATTTTCACAACATTCACAATATTACAGGGTAAGAATCGAGTCATGATTTAAAAAAAAAATGTCTCAGGAGATATTGGCCTTTATTCAATGTGCCCGTTTCATTCCCCTGTCCCCATGTTATCCTGCTTTAATTTCTGTTGCTACAGTTTATTGTTCATACAAAGTACACTTCAACTTCCTTCTGCTGCCTTGCTAAATTACACCCAAAATTTTCACAGCACTCATTCTATCAGCGATATCATTACTCACGGCTAAAAACACCTTCTCTTGTGTAGACAAATTGTTCTCAATAAATCTGAATTGCAGTAAGTAACATCGTAAAGTGTTTTGAGTGTTTGATTTTTTACAATATGTTATGTCGTTGTTGTATTCAACAGTAGAGAGATATCAGGAAATGATCAGGAGAAATGGTGAGCACATATAATACAGTTCATTTTCTGGAAATGAACCAGGATTCAACCATGGACCATCTAACAAGCATAATATAATCATTAAATTAGTATGAGTCAGTGAAATTGCTGAGTAAAGCAGAAAAACAATGGAAAACAATACTGGTTTTGGATTAAAAAAATAAAATACAACATCTTATAAATATGTAGTGTTAGAAATTGATGTTTCAATAAATGCCAGGTCTGACTGCACTTTAACCCGTAGCTTCTGTAGTGTTATAATTTGTTTGAAAAATTGATTAGCATATTAAAAGGGGCCATTAATCAGCTTTTTTATTGTAACTGTTAACACCAGAGATTCAAAGTTGCCATCTTTATTGAAATCATAATTATAAGAAAAATTATAAGAATTCAAAACAATTCATTTGAGAATTGTGTCGATCAATTTATTTAAAACGACAATGACAACCTCTAGACACAACTAGTGCTGTGTGTTAGGCTTCTCCAAACTTCCAAAGTAGAAAGTGAAAACTATTACACACGGGGATAAACATTGCATATTTATTTGTCAACGTTTGTGTCTCAAAGTGCTTCAAACTGCGGTATTATAATGAGAAAAAGGAATGTTCACATCTTATGAAAAAGGCTTTGCTTTCTTCATATTATTAGTTTAAATTTGAAAATACTTGTAAATTTAATATTTTCTTCTTCATACATTTACATATGCATAAATATATAAAAATTAAAGCCATTATATGTTGATTGACTAAAGGGGGACAGGTCTGATGGTTAAAATAATTTGCAGTAGTGACCAGAATAAATGTGTGTTTTACAGACCTTACAGCAGACAGCCAGGGTACTGGATTCCTTCTGATAGGTCACTGAGCCAGGGACTGGGTTTATCCTTTCATCTACAAACAGTGAGTTAGATTAAGGGCAAAGCAAAACACTGGAGAAATGTACTTTTTGCTCAAATCTGATTTTTGTTTTGCCATTCATATTGCTTTTAAATTGTGGTTATCAGCCTCCAGTGGGAAAAGCTAATGGTCCTGAAGTGACCAACAAGTACAGAAAAACAATAAAAAGGACCAAGCATGTTTCCATCCACACACAGCCTAAACACGGAGGCTACTGAAGTCGGTGTTTATGGCGGACGCTGGTGAAGTTATGAGTAGAGGATAAAAAGATGGATAAGGAGAAAGAAAGCAACATTTTTAGCAATGGCTTTTTGTAGAGTTTTAACTGCTCTGCGATGAGGTGTCAGAGCCAGTAGTTTACAAGCCAACAGATGACTGCTCTGTTGTTTTTCCGTGTACTACTACAATCAGGAAATCTCCCATAAATATATTATACATACAGCCTTAGCGTCTTGATTCTTTTGCCCCTAATCCCCAAGACCTTAAACAACAGCTGTATAACATTTAAAAATAACTTCATAATAATTTTCCATGTGTCTAAAAAAAATTGCCGGGGGAATACAAAAAAATGTCTAATCAACCAAAATGTTTGCGACCCGCCTGCAGTACCTCTGCTTACCCCTAGGGGTCACAGACCCCCTGTTGAGGACCTCTGACCTATAGGAAGCAATTTAACCCAGCAGTTCTCTGTCAGAGCGACCAAGATAGCATTTTTAAGATTGTCATAAAAAAAACACTAGGGCTTAATTAGGGCCCAAGCACCGAAGGCGGTGCAAGGACCTATTGAAATCCTCATGTTTATTAAATTTTGAAATCACACTGATTCATACATAAAAAAAAAAATCACCTGTATATTTATTTTAAATATATTAATGGTTCATTGCATCTGATTTCACCAAACTTACCTGATATTGAAATATGACACTTTCCTACAAATTCAAGAAGTTTTATTGTCCTGCCCATCCACGTGGTCCTCAAAGGTATCTGACAGAAGAGAAAAGGGTCACTACATATTCTACAGAGGTTGCCATGTTCAAAAGTGCAAATTAGTCTTCATTACCCTGGATCCGATGGCACGATACAGACGATCAATTTGGTCGCAAGTCTGGTCCTCCCACACCATCCAGCTCATGGATTTATTGATTTTTGGGGCTTTTGGAGGAAACAAATGTGTAAGTCACTTCATTTCAGATTTTAGCATGAATGTGTCTGTGTTGTTCAGAGCTACCTACCAAATGTTGCACCTGTCTGTCCTTGCTCTCTTTTATGTTGCATTCTCTCAGGCAGTGTCTTTAACGTATCCATCAGCTACAAACAGGAATACAATTACGACAACAGTGTTACAATTATGTTTAGAGATTAAGTATAACCATCATCCATGGTTCAACAACTCACCAGATGTGCTCCCTTCGTTGCTAGGGCAGCTCCAAGCTCATCAGCAGTGCAGCCTTTAGGGACCTGATGAAGCTCCTGGTTGAGTATGGGGCCTACATCAAACCTTGGATGTAAAGGAATCATAATTTGTTTACGTTTGTATATAAGGCAAAAACAAGAAGAACATTGCAAGCTTATCATCTGTGTACCTGTAAGGACGGATCTGGATGATGGAGATCCCTGTCATAGCGTCCCCATGCAAAACGGTGTGGAAGATGGGTGCTGGACCGCGCCACCTCGGCAGAAGGCTGGGATGAATATTCAAAATCCCACTGCAAGGAAAGTGTGCGTACACAGAAGTATAACCATAGTTTAAAATGCAGTTCTTAAATGTATGTATCTGTAGACCAGACTCTATGTCTATAAGTAGCAGAATTAAGGTCAAAGGCTAACATCACCCCTATGTTACTTCTCTACTGCCCCGGCAAAAACATAAGAAAATGCATTTATTTTGCCAATAGTTGATAATAGTCCGGGGCTCTGGGGCAGTGCAGAGGTCCAGATATGTACCTGCCATTTTTAAGGCATTCACATGTGCATGATAGCTGACTCACATTCCATGCATATTTTTGGACCGTTGGCTGTGCATGTTGCCACACACCAAACACCATGCTTGATTTAAAGGCCTTACATATCATCTAAGATGGACCTGCAACCACTTTTTCTGCTGTAATGTCAAAGTGAACAGTGCTTGTGCAGTGCCCATTCAAAACATGCCTATTTGGAATGGCCTATAACTGCTCTCAGTCTTCTCAAGTTCTGCATACGCAAACCCCCATCAAAATCTTCTTAATACATATAACTCACCTGTCTACTTATACTTCTAGTATTCATTAAACTATCTAGCATGATAGTGAAATTAAAAGCTGCATGTTTAACAGTGTTGTGGTATTAAAGTTTTACCTGCTGCTTGCACTACAGTGGCATAAAGAAGGTTGAAAGTCCAAATGTTTCCCTTTTAACTTTATTTGTCCTCTTTCCGATTTAGCAACAGGTGAGGGAGCTGTGAGTACAGAGTGTTACCTACAGAAGAAAACTTGAATGAAACGTGTTGTCGCTATTTTCCCCCTTTGCTGACAGTTTTATGTAAACCAAATTATGGCCTAAGTTGTTGAGTTATAGCTAAATGTGTATTTTATGAACTCACAGTGACCTCCAAAATCTGATCAGTTCATCTTTGAATCTAAGTTGGTGTTTGTTTGTGCCAATTGTGAAGAAATTCCTCTTGTCATGCGATAAGTGACCTCCTACTGCAGGTTCCTATTTGATAACTACGGTGGCGTGGAAGTGTCTGCGGATTTGCAAATTCAAAACACTTTGCAAAAGAAAAAAGCACGAATGCCAATAGCCACAGCACAAATGCAAGAGATCCACAACGGAAATAAAATTAGAGAGGAGGCAGAGGAGAAGCACATCCCTCACCCCCGCTACTCTGCTGTCTGTCTGAGGCTTTTAAGAAGCAGCCACTCAGAAAAGGTAGCTTTATGGTGTGAGGCTAACTGTTAGCCGCTAACATTAGCTGCTAATGTTACCCAGTTGTACACATGTGATATATCACATTAACTAGTAATATTAATGAGCATGTTATGGTTTCAGTTAATTAAATAGTGTAAAACTATAGTCCAACTTCTTATACGTTAGCAGCTAACAGCTAATTTAATGTGATATTTTGATAGAATGTTAGCCATTAGCAGGCAAATTTGGGACACAGTGACGTTATCTATTTTTGCTGAAAGCTAATGGTACAGCTCACATGTATACGACTGGCTAACATTACTGGCTAACGGTTAGCCTGACACCATAAAGCTATCTTTTCTGAATGACTCTTCTTAAAATCCTCAGAGCGGGGGTGAGGGCTGTGCTTCTACTCTCTTTCCGTTGTGAGTTTACTTCCATTGTCAATCTTTTGCGTTCGTGTTGTGGCTCTTTTGCAAAGCGGTTTGAATTTGCAAATCGCCTGACACTTCCCAGCCACCGTAGACAACCACTGCGTTTATGTTCATCACATAATAACATTCAGTATCATCACATTTAAGAGATAGCATCACAGATAGACCAAACACTCACTATGGAAATTTGCTGATCAGTTGCTCAGGTAGTAAATAGCCAAAAGACACCACTGCCCCGACATCAAACTGTCCACGCACAATGTCAGGGGGCCAGCTGTGGACAGGAAGGTGGTTCTGTTGAGCAAACGTCTTCACTGGGACGTCATTAGACAAAGTGACAACTTCAATGGATTCCACTATGCCGTCACTAGATGTCCTACAAACAGAAAACAAGAGTAGTCACCATGCTCTTACTTACATTATAACAAGTTGATAAAGCCCACGTACAGGATAAAGGTGCCCAATTAATTCCATTGCCACTACTTTTTTAAGCCTTTTGTGACTGGACTTAAGTTGAAATGCAGATTGGGACTTGGATATTAAATACCAACTTTGTTAAAAACTCCTGTTTTATGCCAAAGTATATGATACTGATGAGATTAATAATACATTTGATGACCTGATGGAAATCAGGGTGAGTCAGGATAGCAAAAGCAAAGAAACCTTAACAGCAGGAAGATCATTGTTTGTTGTGCCAGGAAATAAAAATAATAGTTGAATATAATGAGATTACCTGATTAAATGATAATGTAATTTACATATATAGTATTAATTTAACAATAATTACAGCTGTAAATAGTTTCTCCATCGCAGTTATGTTAAATTCTGTAGAAACGTATCCCCTTTTTTTTTTTTTTTTAATTTAACCTGCTTTAAATTGCAATCGTGTTGCCACTATCTGACTGATTGTGTGTTGTTGAGGCTTGCTGTGGCAATAGGTGTAATTGGAGTTACCCAGTGGCCAGGCATCACAACACCAAATGCCCCTAATGCAAATTACAGTAATTGTTCACTTACTTGATCTAGTTTTTTTTTTTTTTTATTTCAATTCATTTTTGCCCATGAGCACCCACAATCATCAAAACAACCGCGCTCTGTTTAAACTATGGTGTTTTTTAGTACTTAAACGGACAACAATCTACAATCAGAACCGAAAGCAGCAAAGCGCTTCAATAGAAGCAAGTCAGCTCAACTGGAATCATGAAAAAGGGGAGCTGACATTTCACTTTCATAGCATATAGCAGAGTCTACAGGGAGGTATCATGCAGTTTCAAGTAAAATGGCTCACACAGTTAAAAACGGAAGTTAGCTAAGTCTTTTCTGTATAAAGTGGTTCACAGAGGGTGCATCCCTAGCACATAGCACAGGGGTGTCCAAACTATTCCATTAAGGGCCGCTGTGGCTGCAGGCTTTCGTTCCTGCCAAGCAGGAGCACACCAGGCACAAATCATTAAATCAACAGATCTCAGGGTTCTTTTTTTTTCTCATTAACATTTTTATTAGAGGGACGTACATAAAAATAGGAATACTACATTTTCCTTTCTTCAGAATACCTTTACAACATCCATCACTCCGTTTTGTAAAACAAACACACACAAAAAAAAAAAAACACAGGAAACAAGGTGGCTTACATACTATTCAAAAATTAAACAGAAGTAGGTATTAATTTAAACATAGTAAATTAATTCAGGTTTCACCGATGTACAAAATTCAATCCATTTAGCCCAAATTTGGTCGAACTCAACCTTCCGAAAATGTTTCCATTTTGTATATTTGAGAAATTATTCCAAACCACTCCTCCTGTGTAGGAGGTGCTGGATTTAACCATTTTCTGGTTTGCTTTCTTGCTAGCTGCCAGAAGAGCCTGTAACAGCTTTACATCTTTCCCTTGATTCGGTAGTTGAGCTCGGCCAAAATAGAGAGTTTCAAGGTCATAGGTAAATGGTTTTTTAAAAACAGTACTCAGCGTTTCCTGTATCTCCCTCCAGTATGGGGTTAGCTTAGGACATCCCCAAAACACATGAAAATGGTGTGCCTCCTTTGAACCACATTGTCTCCAGCATAATTCATTTCTATTTTTATATTTTTCCTGGTATGGGGACTTAAAGTATCTAATTACATGTTTCCAGCAGTGTTCCCTCCAGATCATAGAATTTGTAGTAGACCACTGGAAGCTCCAAATTTCGCTCCACACTTCCTCTGATAGTCTCAATTCTGCCTCCCTTTCCCACTTTGCCTTAATATATAAGATATTTTCACTCTTTGCATCAAAGAAGGCATTATATAATGTAGATATAGATTTCCGAGGTATTGACTCGCCAGCTGCCTTAAGGATTTTGTAAAATTCAGATTCTGCCGTTGTTAAATTGGGTGGCTTACAATTCTGACTAAAATAATGTCTTAATTGTAAATACCTAAAAAAAATCATTTTTCCTTAAGCCATGTTTATTTGTAAAAATTGAAAACTGTGTAATGTGTGTTTCTCCGTGAATGACAGATATGTTGTGAGACCTTTCTCTATCCAGGATTCAAATGTTTTGTCATGTCTATTCGGAAGGAAGTCTGAATCATAAGCACACCATCTGAAAAGTTTAATCATATCATGAATTTCACCAAATTTAATGACTTTGTGCCATATTTTTAAAGTCAAGTTTATCCATGGGTTTTTTACAGTCTTCTAATTGTTTTGACAGGCCCCTGTCAGCTATTACAGCTTGCAGTTGGAAGCAGACCTTTTGGTTAAATTCTAATTCTTTCCACTTGGCCAAGTAGTTTGAGATACACCAGTGAAGTAGGGGAATTAACTGTGAAGCTAAAAAGTATCTCCTCAGGCAGGGGAGTGCCATACCACCTTTCGCTTTTCCCAATTGTAAAGTGCTATATCTAATTCGTGGCCGTTTCCCCTGCCAAAT
>JAOWBC010004218.1:0-10139 GCA_028566105.1 Hypoplectrus providencianus
TATCTCCAGGAAACTCATTTCAGTTTCATAATCAATTTGCTGTAAGTGATAAAATAAAGGCTGTATTATAAAAACAACACCAGCCGCTACATAGAAAGTAAAGATTAAAAACCTGGGGGTAGCTGGGCACTGTAGTGGCCACTGTAATCGAGCATTCGTGACTTGGACTGGATGCGACCAGCGACCCGAGGCAGCGGAGGGAAATGAAGAGTGGTGGGACATTTTAGTTTGTTTGCAGAGGTTTTTATCGTGCACGCTGGCAGTGCTGCTATAGCAAAACTTAAATCCTGATCAGTACATGTAGCTGAGAGGTAAAACCCAGGTTTCGGTATCAGGACTTAAAGACAGATCAGTGCTTCCCTGTGACCCACATCATTCTAAAGTTGCTCTCATTCAACTTGCTCCATTTTAGTATAAATGTGTAAAATAAAAGAGTAAGTGAAAGGCTGTTGAACCTCTTTAGTCAATAACAGAGAGGAGAGGAGTCTTTTGGGGGGTTCAAGGTTTTATGTGTTGCATTGTTTGAAAGGTGGTCACCACAGAGAACTTCTGACTATGAATCACAAGTGCACTGGTTACATTAGAGTGATATTCATCATATTTACTTTATTCATTTTTATATTAACATACTGAGCTACTTGACTGACTGGCTCACTGAAATGCATTTATGTAAGATCATGATTAATATCACTCTCACGGTATTGAGGGTCAGACTCACCTGTAAGGATCCTATCTTGATCGAGATGGGATGATTTTTTTTTTTTTTTTTTTACTTACTGGGTGATGAATTTGCAAGAGCGAAAACAAGGACTTCCGGGAAACAAATGAAGCATCAGATTGATGCTGAGGGAGAGCAGGATGTGTTCTGTCCGTCCTCAACAACACAGCACACCTCAGAGTGTAAATAATAGATATGATGCCTCACCTCGACAGGGTCAGGAGCAGGGGAAACATTCCCTCCAGCTCTACCTGCCAGCGCATCCATCTCCTCTGTGTTAACACTGACAACGTACTTCCTTAGTCAGGAGGTTATTCATTCTACTGTCCGATCCAATGGACTCCTGCTGGACCCCGCTCTCTCTGAGGCGGCAAACGTACGGCGCACTGATGACCTCTTAGAGAAATACATAGATTTACTACATCTCAGTAGACGGGGGGTAATGATGAGAAGCAAAAGGCAATTTTCTCCTTCATCCATTTCCATGCATGTAAGCAGAGAACAGCATGTCGGGCTGTGCTGGTTCGCATTTTAGCCCCAGGTAAAGAACATGCTCATGTAGCAACCTTTGCATGACATGGGGAGAGCTGAGCAGTCCTCCACAGTGTGTAGCTACAGAGTACATCCATCCACAGAAACAGCATACAAGACCTAACATATCTATATAAATATAGTGCATGTGCAGAAAAACTAATTTCAGTAACATATAGATTCATTCATCTAATAAAGTTAAGTAGTTCTAATTTAGATTATAATGACTTCAAATAAAAGTGAGATGAATACACTAAGATTGATCAAATCATACCTAATAAATTTCATTAGTTTTGTGTGATACTGTTTATACATTCTGTGTGTATTTAAAATGTGTTTTTTGCTTTCGTTCTGTTGATACAGAATGTTTTAACTGTAATGTAAAATAGGTGAACTGCATTAACTAAATTTAATAGATTGCTTTTCTGAAATGCTATATATCTGAGTTTTATTTGGTTGAATTACTTGTTTACATTCGAAATAACCAAGTGGCTGGAAATTGTTATATTATGTAATTGAAATGGGCAACAATGAAAAAAATATTTTAAACAGCCAGACCTGTGATGGTTATACTGAATATATATTGATCTATATTCATAGGTGTAGTGTATGTGTGTGGTGCTTTCAAGTGTTTTGTTTACTGTTTTCATGGTGTGAGTCTATTTGAACGACCCTTTCGTGACGTATCAAGTGGAGTGTTTCTGATTGCTTACACACACTGATGTTTTAGAATAAAAGAGCCCACTCGAGTGGAATAACATGGTCACACGCAATACAAACCCAATTATTTTATTCTTATTCTCATCCATCCAGCAATGATTTTTCAAAGGGACCTTTTCACAGCACGGTTTTTGGCCCCTTTCCTAGATAACAATTTAATAACATTAATGATGGCATCATTTCAGGTGCTGGGTGATAATTCAGTATGATGACTTATTTTAAGGTAGCTGTATAGTGATAAATATATATCAACAGATGATCTAAATTAATTAAACAATTCATAGACATTGTGTCATTTTAAACATTACCAAATATAAATCATCTTGACAACCTTCATAGCTCCATGTTTGCCTATATGTGTTTAGCTTCTTCATTTTCTACCTGTAAGTCTGTTTTTCTCTTCGGCAAAAAGTTGTTTTTGGTGTTTTTGTGTAATTATATTAACTATGTGTCAGCATTATTAATATCAGTTAAATGATATTATCAGCAGACATCGGCTTAAGAAAGGCATCGTATATGCTGCCTGACGTTCCATTATGACATTTTACACCATACATAATGCAAAAAATGCAGCATCATTTAGAAATATTTTTAGCTATTAATGTCTTTATCTTTTTCTTTAATAATCAGCATTTGGTAAAAAGTCATCAGTGTTTGTTTATTCATTTTATTCCTATTTTTTGCCTTTTCTTCATCTTCCCAGTATTCATTTATAGAATTAACTTACAGTGGTATACACTATTTGTGAGTATAATGTTATGTAACAATGTTATATATTGTTGAAAAGTTTTATTTCTGAGGAAGTATCTCTCTGGGTACCTTTATAGAGTAGTGAAAAATCAGTGCACTGTCTACATAAAAAAAGTTTTATCTTCGTTTATTTCGTTTTCATTGCGTTGTAGTGCTGATGCTGTACGGCTTTAAAATTCAGTGAGCTGTGAAGTCTTTTGTGTCCACCAAATGGTGCGAATGTAAGCAAAATTTCATGGTCCTTGTAGGTCTGACTCCTGCCAGAACCACTCTGACCTTTCAGCCAGCGGGCCCTGCTGCTGCCCCGATCAATGCCTTCTGTAACAAGAGGCAGACAGGAGACGGCTGGCTGTCACACAGGCGAAGAACACCTCCGCTAACAACGTTATACATTCAGTGAATCTTTCAGTTTGTTCATTGGCCAGATCATATGTTCCTGTTTTGTTTTTTAGATTTGGGGAAAAACATTTAGTTCAGCCAGTTGTTGAGTACTGTTGATTATACCTGCTGCCGCTTGGCCAATTCTGGTCCTAACATCATTATATTTAAAGGCAGCAGTGATTCAGCATCAACTGACCGTGCGTCATGTTGCAGATTTTCACCCCCCAAAAAAAGAAAAAAAAGAAAGATGTTGTGTGATTCCCTTCAGCCCTCAGCTGCCGTATTTATAAATGTGTTAAGAGAACTAACCACTTACCAGATCGACGACTGCTGCTGTCGCTGCTGTTTCTGCTTTTCCCAGAACAGCAGCAAAATTGACATAATTCAGAATCAATAACCGACTAATTATGTTCTTCCCGTTTCCCACACAGAGTGGCTGACAGAAGAATGAGAACTGAAACCTTTCAGACGTTTAATTATCATTTATTGTGCACCTGTTGGCCTCTGTTGTTCCAAACCTAAAAATAAATGTACTGTTTGCCAGCACTGAGCCCATCTTTGAGTATCTGTGCGAGTTATGGCCATTTCATATCCATTTTCAATTTCAAACCATTTCATGTGTGAGATTAAACTATGTTTATGGTATCTTAGTGTGAGAACTGACATGTGGAGCCACAGGACCATATATAATGAACAAGGCGTGTCAGACATGCTATAAAAATGAACATCAATGTCGTCCTCATTACAACCGAGCCATATAACATGACACTGGGCATGAAGTGTCATACACTGAAGGTCAGCTGCACTGGAACCAGTCTTTGTTTGCTTCATTTGGTTGTCTTATTCAATCTACCACTTCTGAATGCTTTTATTTAAAGAGCTAATACATTAGTGTTAAATTAAAGGATAATATGCTCTATGCATCATATGTTCGTAGCCCTGGGAACACACTGTGCTGGTGTTACGACCTCCGTTATTCTTCATTGTAACACACAGCTGTAATAAACTACAACACAGGTTCATTTACCTTCTTATTTACCCACAGTCATTTACATCAACAATAAAAAAATCAGTACTCACAGTGTAGCTGTTTAATCTCAGGTATGTCCAGCCTGCAAACAAACTGGTTAATGTTGCACAGAGTTGATGGGTTCATGGATCATTAATTGTCTCAGACCTAGTGTTTAAACATTACTAAACTTCAGCATCAACTGTGGTTATGATTGTGGTTTACTTTTCAGGGTAGCTTGCCATGGTGACTTATCTTGAATACAACATTGAAGATTTGGAGCAGGTTATATTTAAGGTAAGACATCGACGCAGATAAAAGATGGAAACATAAATGTAATGTGTTACAATGTAAAGTCAGGTCTGTTTGTGCCCAGTAAGCAACACTGTTTATGAAATTTCATGACTGAATGTTGGATTTTCTGTGTTCAGGATTTTTGGGTGTGTCTATAATATGGCTCGATGACTCACTGGATACCTGATCATAACTCCACCCCCAACACTGAGTAAGTATGTTTAGCGTGCATTGCCTTTAACGGCTGAAGCTATCATTGACTCGTGGCAGTGGTCCTATGGATGATTACAACTAGGACGTTTTGGGGTTTTTTTCCCACGATTTTAAAACCTTTTTTTTTTTTTTTTATCACCCTTGCTGATTTCCAGCATATGCACTGCTGTGTATATGCTTTTTATATAGGTATATATATTGCTACACAATATATAATGCAGACAAAGTTGCTTGGCATTATTCAGAGATGTGTTGGCTAATTTGATTGATGAATTTGAACAGCATCCGTCTCAAAAATGCCATATTGGTCTTTTATTCTAAGTACAGTACTTTTTATTGAAAAACTAAATGACTTTTGAGAGATCTATTCATAATCAATTATAACTCAATAAGTGGAGTTTGGTGATGAGCAGATTACAAGTTAAAGATGACTAATCTCATGGAAGAGGAGAATGCAAACAGCTTCTTCAGTCCTTCCAGAGAAAACTGGACATCCCTTTCTCTGACCCGTTAGCTGTGGTTTTCTCACACAGCCTCCTGCAGTTCTCACGGGCTGACAGACGTGAATGTGCTGGTTACAGTTGATGTCACCTCACAGGATTTCTGGGAACCAGTGACAAAGAATTTCAAACCATCACAGTCACTGACACAATAAGTCGCCCTCTAAGCTCTTAACTGCTTTATCTGCAGATCTGCGTACAAAAATGTCATCTACTGGTTTAGATGTGATGGAGTGCAGACGGCTTCCAGTGAATACAAGTGGGTGGTTGCTTTTTTTAATTCTGTGATGCAACAGATTGAAATCACGCACCAGTAGTCAAAACAGACACTTTATGTTTATATTCAAAACTTAAGCTCCACGTTTGTTGTTTAAACTGGTTATTACGCGCATTATTAAGCAGTGAATGTAATAATTTATTTACATTTTAAAATAAACACCAAAAGCCCACACAGCCGCATCACAACCCTATATTTGTCCGTATTATCTCACACTTTTATTCATGTTTGATGCTCCTCTGATGGAGCTGCTACCCAAAAAAGGCTGCGGCTGACTGAAGGGAGCTGACAAAAACTGAAAACCTGCTCTGAATGAGGAAATGTCTTAAGAAAGTCTAACCACACACACTCAGTGACAAGACCCACCACGAGTCAAGGCTGTTGTGAGTTGAGAGGTGAATTTTAAACACCTCAGGAGCACCTCTGCTTTAAATGCAAACGCTCTGTTCACCTAACCCCCACCCTGAATAGACACAGTCTCACTGGAAGTGTCAGATTTCATTAAGTGTTCTGAGGCAGTGTTTGTGGTTGCTAAATAACCAGCCTTGGCACAGAGTTGAGAGGAAACATGGCTTCCACAAAATCTTATTCTACTCTTATTCTAATTCAGAAGCTCCTCAGAGGATTAAAACCCATTACACGGTCGTAAGTAACACGAAATTAAAGTTCCGGCAAACCAAAACCTTTAAAGATAATAACCTTCAGTCGTGTTATTGATGGTTTGCTCATTAAGACAACTAGCTCACTTGATCCATCAGCTAAAGCCCCAGTGTGCTGCCTAGCACTATCCTGGCTAAATTGGATGTGGCTTATCGACTCGCCATGTTTAGCGATGCTGAACTCACACTGCTCGTGTTTGTACGGAGGGACGGCTGGGAGAGGAAGTGAGAGACGCAGAGACTTGTACTGCAAACTGATTTTAATGGATTTGTCGGTTACACAAATGACATTGATCGTGAGTGGTCTGATTCATGTGAAGCGTGTACTTGAGCAGAGATGTGACATGTGACTCCAGGAGGAGAGCAGAGGGTGTGAGCGCCCCGAGTGAAACATTCGTCTCTGCATGGATTAAAAACATGCCTGTGATCCATTACCCACACTAACAGGCTTTATAGTATTCCAGAAAAACTATTTACCGTTGAATTCAGTATGCATACAACTGAGAGATATTTTACCTTGTTCATAACATTGCACTGCAAATTTTGCTCAACAATTACAGAAACTACAAGATGTTTACTTTCAGTAGAAGCCTCATAAATGCATTGTGGCTTTAAAGTTCCTCTGTTAAAAATGTTAAAAAATAATGTCCTTATCCTTCCCCTGATAGGCTGCCGATTTCTTAAGTATACACCACACAGAGGAATCAATACCTTCTGTTTTTATACACATTTCACACAGCCTCCCAACTTCTTTGGATTCAGGGTTGTATATCCTCCGTGGAGGATTGTGGGTCCCAAGAGCCAGAAAAGTGTCATGGCTTGCAAACTGCAAAAAAACAACCTGACAGAGGAGGACATCCTGGTATTTTAAGCAAACTGTGTACTGTGACGTACTCAATCTTTTTCTGGCATACTGAATAGTTAAATGATGTGTATTAACACATGCCATGTGAGTGCCTACATAGTTTTTCGTCATTGGCCCTGAAGCTTTGACAGAAGCTCAAGAAAACACACACACACACACAAGTGTTTCAGCCAACATTATTTTGAGAAATACTCCCATAACACCCTTCAGTTTGGACTATAAAAAACTTTGACATCATCACTGCTGGGAAATTCTGCTCCGAATAAGGCATGAGCTTACCAAACACTCACTCATTCATTGGCATGAATCCTGATGAGTCTGAGGAATTAGACTCCTCTCCCCTCTTTAAAAGGCAGACACTTGATGAAGCAGAATATTTCGCAGATGACTGTGCAAAAATATTTGTTGTTCATTAAATGATAATTGGTTATGAAAAGCCTGTAAAGTCTTTAAGCAGATTAGCAGAAAAGACTTTTGGACAGAAGGTGGCGGTGTTTGCTTCGCCTGCATGAGTCTGGTTAGTCAGCCAATGAGGGTCATTAATACATGTCCACATCAGTTACCTATCCTATCAGTTACCATCAGGAAGATCCTATGACAGCTAGAAGTTAGGAAGTTATTGATACAGATTACAGCTGCAGTTGTACTCGGGGCATTGACATTTTCGAGATTGTTCTCTACATCAAAACTACGATGCAGCCTGAAGAACACAAGTTTTACAGCAGGCTTAAACTGAAAATACTGTGTTTGGTTTTTTCCTGTAGAACTTTTACTGCATCAGTTGACTGCATCAGTCTTTGTCCTATAAAAGCCTTCCAAACAAACTAGATTAAAACAAAACAAGTACGAACATTAAAACAAAGCAAACCAGAATAAGATAAATAAGATTACAGCTGATGTTCGAGTAAAATGGGCATTAAAAAGAGCCACATGTAAAAACTGTGTTAATTATACACAGATAGCACAATTTTAATATTTTATAGAACTAGTTGTTCCCTGATAGATGAATCCTTGTTTTTTTGTGCGCTGAATCGAGGTACCAAGCGTTGATCTGCGATAATTTGACACTTCAGACGCCTTTGGTCTTCATCCCAGCCTCAGCCTTCATATTTCACTTCTTCTTTGGGTGCTATTGAAAGACAAAGGGACAAGAAAAGGATACCAGTGAATTAAAATACTCTGTGCAGTCTACATTCAAGGGCACTATAAAATAAACAAGGGTCATTACGTCACTGCTGGTAGTATAAAAATATATAAGCTAAATGCAAGTGATTGTCTTTATTATCAATAACTTACCATTCTTGGTATTTTATGCAACTCTATAAATCTCAACCTTCATCGCTTAAGATACCAGAAATTTGTTGACTTGTTAGCTAAATTAGTTAGGATTTTCTCTTTGTTTGGCTTACATGAACAGGCAATATATTTGAGACAACCAGTCATAAGAAAGGTGGAAAAAAAACAGACCAGGAGCTGGATTGTTGATTATTAATGGCAAATGTTACAGTTTTCATCACGTCCATGACTTATGTGAGTCCTAGCTAATTATGTGGGCTACATGACTAATACAAAATGAAATCAATGATGAATGAATCGGTCGAGTCTTCATTAGGGTTATCTACCTGACTCTAAACCCAGACAGTTATTATCAGAGCCATTTGTAAATATTAAACTGATCTGGTTATAATTATTAATATGCAGTCTGGACGGCCGTATTAGGTCGGACCTGGTCCTGAATCAAGATGTATCTGTCTATGATCAAACAGGAACCTGAGTTGAGCTGCATGTATCTGCTGCACAGAGACAAATAACAAGGAAAACATGTGCACATTTAAATAAAAAAGGAGAATCAGTGAAGACATAATGTTTTTCTGTTGTGGAAGCACTTTTCAGAAGGTAAAACAACACTAATGATGGATTATAGAGGAACATTGCCATGCCCGCAATTAACTTTAATAGAAGTGGAAGTGAAGTCTGGCAACAGTGCAACATTTTGATGCTGTGTCTGCTGCACAAAATGACCAATCATTCTTTTATGGTTTCCTTTTCCTCAAACACAGAGAGAAATTATGCTAAAGCTGATAAAATGCCACTTTTCCCCTGAAATAAAATACAAACACTTCCTTCCTAAAAAATAACGAAGAGGCACCATCCGTACTCTCATTCCTCTTCGATTTACACTGTGAGCTGACGTTCGAATGTTTGCGATGGAGTCAAAACCTGATTAGCAGAGGGGACTGGTCAATGAAACCCCGCAGACCCAGTGTTTTACAGCAACACATTGCAGAGTTCCAAGTGATTAAACAGCAGCTAAGTCAGTGATTGAAAACTGACCCGAGGCTGAGGATGCTCGACCGGAAATGTAACCGCCTGCCCCAATCTGACCTGCCGTCCCATCCAATTAAACGCTTCACTCATCACAGTGATGCTTTTCCTCAGACCACACACAGTCATTATAGATATTTGTCTCCATTTAATTTCCATTTGCTGCAGATGGGCAGCAGAGGGATTCAGAGACATTATCTGATTCCTGAGGAGATGAGGTGCAGCTCACCATGCAACATACATCTGCATGAGGTGGCAAGAAGGGGCTTTAGGAAACTCAAATGATAATGCAGTCAGTGGGTGGGAATTCGTGTTGAGTCAGTCAGTCAAATGCAGCACACTAAAGCTCGTTTAATACAGTTTTAATGGGATAAAACCACAACAAGCTCTATATGCTAAATTGATTGTTAATGAGCTGTTGCGTTCGAACCGTTTCATTAGTTTCCATTTTCCCTCTAAATGCAGCTATGAATAATATACAATGAAACACACTGGGGAAAAACGAGGATTCAATCAAAACACTGTGCGTTTGATGGAACCTCAGCCATCATGGCAGGGCAGGCAGAGAGACAGAGGTGCAATAAAACCTCAGATGTCGACACCGGCTGTTAGAGAGGTGATAAAAATGCAGATGTCTGGACGAGTCAGGCCAGATCTGTTCACCATCGGTGCACAGAAGTGAGAAAAGCTGACACTGATGCAATGAACTTAAAAATGGGCAAACTGGAGTGTTTCTGATGAGCCATCTGTTGCTCTTCTAAGCAAAATTACTTCTATTTTTTTGCACGACAAGAACACAGATAAATAGCATACAGCTAGTAAATCAACCTGAAATATTTTAAAGATGTGACAAGCTAAAAACATTAATTTAACAGAGAGTACAGTGACTTTGGGAGG
>JAOWBC010004219.1:0-10128 GCA_028566105.1 Hypoplectrus providencianus
CACACACACACACACACACACACACTCACACACACACTCACACACACACACACACACACACACACACACACACACACTCGGCAGCAACAGAGAGAACCAAGCCGAATGACACTTGCATGTATATCTGAATGTGTTTGAGAGGAAGTGAGACAGGAAGTGTGAGAAAACTCTCACTGCTCATTCTGAACACACAGATTTTTTCTTTTTTTTTTTTTTTATCATGTACGCTCCAAAACCACACGTCCATCTTTCTTTTGATATATATGTTTATTCATTTATTTAATTCTTTTTAATTTAAGGGGCGTAAAAAAAAGAAGATATCACAAGAAATGTTCTGGAAAATGTAAAAGCTTTGTCTGTGAGGTTAAAATCTAATCTAAATCTAAATGTATAACAGGAGAAATAACTCTAATTATGTTGTTCTTCTTGTGTTCTTGTACATCTAAGAAGAACTTTTTCTCTTTAGCTGGCTTTAAGCTTTGTTAAATATTAACCTGCAGCTGTTATAAAGAATTATTTACCTTAGTAATATAATCCAAGTGAATATCAATAATAACCTCAGTGGTTATGAAATGAGTGTAATTCAATGCGGTGGCTGTAATTATTTCGGCTGAGATGGACGGTTGCTGCTTTCTGACATCACCGCGCTGACGGAGGCTACAGGAAGCTGCAGCAGGTTTAAAAATAAAAGCCTGTAAGTGGCTGATGGAGGGAAAGCTTTTAAGGTCCCGTATTATAAAAGCATTACTTCCATGTGTTCTGTCATTATAACTTAGAAAAGGAGGAAGAAGAACATGTGGACGTGTCAAACCGCTCAATCCACAGAGAAAAACACATGAATTTAGAAACTGTTCTTTCTCTCACTGAGTCAAATGTGTGAGAAATTACACATGAATGTAAAGTTTTTATAGTCGATATTAATGGAATAACTTGATTTTTTCATCATGAATTTGTGACACAAACCATAAAATATTTTAATTACTTTGATGTTTGTTTTATAGTTTTATTCTATGGAGATAAAATATAGTTTTTCTTGTTTTTTTGCACTACCTTGGTATGTAATTTTACATTTTTGTCAGTAATCTTACCGTATCATTTTTGCAACATGTTGTCAATGATTTTTTTTGTCATAATGTCTCTTCTCTTATAATTCTTTTGGTATAGAGTACTGGATATTTTCTAGGTATCAGTTGTAAAATATTAATTGTTATGGATTTAAAATACATATACAGAGGAATATTTGTGTGATAAATCACAGTTTCACATAACGGATTGCATAATAGTACAGAAGAGTAAAATACTATACTATTTACACAGTGTATTATAAAAGGTGCTGCTACAGTTTAAAGTGCAAAGAACAAAACCACCAGAATTACTGACAAATCACAGATTTTTCAGGTGAATGACAGGGTGAATACAAGACTGACAGTTTAAGAAAAAGTATATTTTTTTAACATAAAAGGATGTAAATATGTTCTGATATGAACACAGGTTGAATGCATGAACCTTAAAATGAACTTCGACTGAAATCTGATTCGTCAAGACTTTACCAATAAGATAGAAACATCAAAAACAAGAAAAAAAACGTCTGTCATCACAATCCAAACAAAAAAAAAAACGCCGTCTTGTTCGTCAGCGGAGTGACAATGGGAGCACACAGTGACAGGAAGCAGCGATGGATGGATTGATGGCGAGGAAAATGTGTTATCGTTCAAACAACACGTGCACGGACAAACGCAACTCATCTGCCAGTCAAAGTGGAGAGAGAGAGACGGAGAGGAATGAAAGGAGAGGGCTGAGACGAGTCAGAAAACAGAACGAAGTGACAGCCAGGAGAAGAGAGAGGGAAGAGGAGGGAGCTACAGAGGAGGACGAAGCTGCAGGTCACGAGATAACGATGTAGATAAAACAAAATGTAGGAAGGAAAGAACAAGGAGAGAGAAGAAAAGAGAATATTTCCCACTACGAGAGAAACACTCACAGAAAGAAGGAGAGCAAGGAGAACGGAGGAGAAGATTTATTATCAGCCAATCAGAGCAAAGACAGTATGGATGGTTGATATGGAGAAACAGCTGATTTTTTTATGCAAATCTCCAACTTTAATGTTTGGTTTGTGGAGGTTTTAATCCACTAATGATGAAGATCGTCTAATGATCATCATCATTACACCACGTCTCTCCACGACACATTTTCTCTGCTGCTCATTTTCAGATTCCTGCACAAACTCGACCCAGAATGCTCTGTGTTTGGTTTGGGCTGCGTTGTCACCTGCAGAAAACTGAACTCTGAACTGATACATCAGCCCTTACAACCTAAATATTACTCAATTTCAATCAAACTTGGTGCAGTTAAATCCGTGTTAAAGGTTCGTTTGGGTGCTGATAATTGCTCCAATCGTCTCTGGTGAGGACCGAGAAAAAACAGTTCCAGACCCTAAACATAATAATCCCACCAAATTAAAGGAAATTAATTGGCACCTAACTAATATGTAATGTCCCATCATGGCACAGAGATGACTAGTATCCTTCAGTTTCTCTCTGTCAGAGCTATTGAGGATTCTAATCTGAGGTGATCGGGGAACGTTCACCGCCAACTTTCCAATGAAGAAGAAATAAAGCAGAGTATATTTCCAGGCCTTTGCACACACCCTCTCAGTTTACATTTCTGTAGTTGGAAAGCAAACTGGACTAAATAAAAAAACTAACAAAAATATAAATTTCCCTTTGATTCGGACAAAGAAAAAACGCCCTTAGAGGACCAGAGTTTGGTTCACTGGAGAGGAAGAAAAGTCTGTCCATCCGTCTCACTGCTCCCCTCCATCCGTCTCACTGCTCCCCTCCATCCGTCTCACTGCTACCCTCCATTCGTCTCACTGCTCTCCTCCATCTGTCTCACTGCTCCTCTCCATCTGTCTCACTGCTCCCCTCCATCTGTCTCACTGCTCCCCTCCATCTCTCACATCTAAACGAGGTTGTCATGATGGCGCCGTGGTCGCCCGGCCTGCTTCGCTGCCTCGTTGCTTTCCCGGTTGACTGAATCTACATCTCGCCGCGGCACCCTGCTCGGATGATTTATCGGTTCATCATTCGTCTTTATTTGTGGCGGAGCAGATTGACATCAAATCGAGTTGCTGTTTGTAAATGCTGATGTGTTTTTGTACGTCGCCTGAATATGAAGCATCGACAGGCACACGCTGACCCGAGGGAAGTCTCAGTCTGCACCTCCAAACTACCAACGCGTCTGTGAGCACAACATCTGGACCAAAACAAAACAACAACAAATTAACCCTGGATCAGATCAACAAACTTCTATGTTTTCTAATACTATTCTCATTGTTAAAATGCCACCTGTTACATGGTTAACCTGACAGAGGTTGCATTTCTATCAACTCTTTTTCATGTGTTTAGAAATGTCATAATTTGCCAAACCTTTCAAAAAGTGCATTAAAGTTTTTATCTTGATTGAGGTGGTTTTTGTTTGATTTGGTGAAAATAGTAGATGCCCTAAATAAGAGATGGAAACACTTTTTCTGAATTAGTTCTGATGTAGCAAAAAATTAAACCACATGTATTTGGTTGTACTGTATTTATTAAAAGTTGAATCCAAATCCTGAAGATTTCTCTCTATTTTCTCTCTTTCTGTTGTTTTCGCTCTTCTTCTTCTACTGTTTACTGAGCCTGCAGTAACTCATCACACTGCCGCCTGCTGGCCAAAGGACGCACTGCAACTTAGTTTATTTGCTCAAAATCAGCTGATGGAAAATTCACATTTTCTTTGATGCATTTTTCAAATTTTACCTGAATATTTAATTAAATTTCAATGGAAAATGGACACACAGGGACTGTAAAGAACTTGTCTATTTCCTTAGATATTTTATCCAGTTTTAATAATATACACACCAGTTTTAGCTTCCTCCCAAATGTTGTGGAAGACTTAGGTCTCCAAGAAAATACAAAATTTTTCAATTAGAAATATGCAATTTCACAAAAACTGGTTGAGCTTTCTTTGGTTAATTGCAGCTCTAACAGAGTCCAATAGAAACCTTCACATTCACTCTGTTTTGTTTCGGTTCCTCAGCCCTGCGCAGCCTCCATATATCAGAAAACAAAACGTGTGTATACAATCACACAACTAAGCTTTATATCTTGTTGTGACAGATATCTACAACAAACAAGCGTCTGTAGCTGCCTACAGATCAACATTTGGCTGAATCAGAAATAAGCCAAATAAATCCGCCGTCCTCCCGCCATGTGTACCGCGCCATGTTGTGTGCACAGGAAAAACAGAAAACATGAACAAATCCACATCAACATGTCCAAGTATTGACATATGCAGCCGTGCAAATCCACATCTCGGCTGTCCCCGTTCAGCTGCATGTTGCCACAGTTGACACTCTGTTCATGCTGACAAGTTTACCCACGCCTGGCTCCGCTTCCACACCAACTGTCTGCGTGTGGATGCATCCTCGCCACAGAGAAACCGACTGTCCAAGTAACGCAGAAAAACAGCAGAATCAACCGCAAACCTGCACCAGTAATAACCATTCTCATAAGTCCAAACTGCCTCGGGATAAAAAGAGTTAAGGCTTCAAACTTTCTCACAAGTTTTCAAGATTTTAGAACTCATTTTAAACCAATACTAGCCGTCTGAAGTCTCAGCTTATATGTCTTTAAAATCAATATTTTAGGTCGTATTGTATGTATAAAAATAGGAAACAAAAAAATGATTTTTAAGTTGCTTTGTTTTAATCCAGACATATAATGTGTTGCTGTATTATTTTTCAGGGTTTCCCATCAAGTGCAGTTTTAAAAAAGGAAATTAGTTTTACAACAATATTAACCAAAAGAAGACACTGATATATTGTTAAACAGTGAATTCTATGTCAAAATATAAAGAACACATTTCGCTGTAAAACTAAATTAATATAATCAATATAAAAGTCTGACAACACTTACCTCATATATTAAAGAAGTTAGCTGTTATTTGAAGGGAAGTATTTGCTTGGAAAGTTTGCTGTCAGATTTTTTCCCATTTCTTTTTTTTACCTTTTTTTTATCATTATTTAGATAATTCAAACCTAAGAAAGTCCCCAGACAAAAAAAAAGCTTGCATCAGCAATAATATTTCACTGGAGTGTGTGAATGATTTCCCTCTGACATGTTTATTATGTGTCTCAAATATCTTTTGTTCTTTGAAATAAATGTCCAAAACAATATTCACATTGAGAGGCGTCTGTGTGGAAGCCTGATCATAAAGACAGGAAGGTAAAGACTCCTGGACAAAGAGCAGGAAACGCTCCTGCTGAGGACAAACACAGGTTAGCGAGTCCACATTCGCTCTGCACATTCTTGAGGGGAAGCTTCATTTAACTGGGACTCTTTATGTCAGGACCAGGAGGTCCAGGCTGCGATTCTTTTATTCCTGCCTGTCCTCCGCTGACACCGTCTAATTATGGTGGCCTAACAAATGGACCAGGAATTAGACCCCAGTAAACGGGTCACGGCGCACACGTGTGCTCGGGGTCAACGCGTCTGTAATTGAAAAGGTCACAAGTCCTGAGCAGAGACGGAGGCCTGGGCCAGGACGCTGGCTGTCAGGCTCAACTCTGATTTAGGAACTTGAACTTAAAGGAGCCGTTCCTTTGGGCTGTGTTGAGTTTACTCTGCAGGTTGTTTGTGCAGGTAAAAAGGTGAAAAGGAGCAATTATTCCTGTCAGCACACGCTGCAAACTACACTGAAGCCCTGAGAAGTTATTTAACCTAACGATGACGACTCCTGAAGGGAAATGAAGGGATTTTTAAACCCTCTTAATGAGAACAAGCTTCTTCAGGGTGGTTTTTTTTTTTTTACACACTGTGTCCTTGTATTTCACTAGAATATATAAAATATATAAATCTGAGTCCTGCAGCTCTGGGGAATCAGTACAATCATTGCTAGAAGTTAGAACAACATAAACATGTCAACATGTCAAGAACAAAATAAAAAGGACTTTGAAACAAAGGATAAAAGTATTCTAGAATAAATATACAACAATATAGATGAATGCAAATCTTAAGTAAAACAGAAATTAAATATGATTATATAAAAAATATAGAATTAATTTGAAGTGTAGAGATGTGTACATTACAATAAAACAGAAATATAGATTCAGTGAAGGCAGATCATTCTCCTCCTTTCCCATGTTTCTGAGAAAAACCAGCTTTCTGGAAGCAGGACTGAGAGGAATCTGCAGGTTTAATGATCAGACTGTGTCACGGTGCTCTGTAAACATTCATCCACCGCTTGTTTTCATCAGCCTCTCAGATTGTTATTTAAGTGTCTGAAGACATTATGGAAACAGGCTCCAGGTCAACACAATAACTTGAGGTAATAACATTATCTGGGCTCTGTCTGCTCCTGGGACGGCAGGAAGATGCTGCAGTTTGACGTTTATTCTCCTTGGTGACTGCAGACCAGATCGTCTAGAACTTCAGTCTGTCAGTCTCTAAAAAACGCTGTCTATAAAAAAATGCATTAAATGTTGTTTGGAAATCTGCAAAAACAAACCATCGTTTTTAATGAACACCTTGTTGACAACTTTCTGAATTTTAACAGAAATATCAACATGTTTTCTCGGTTTTCCTTCCAGAAACAAGATTTCAGAACAAGTCCTAAACATTTTAATAACTTAAAACAACAGCTGAGCCTTTCATTAGCAAAAAAGAGCTTTTAGATGAAGGACAGTGACGGCGTGCAGTCATCCTGTCTGATTACTTTAAAGCTGTTAAAACCAGTCTTCAAAAAGTGTTAAATTTGACACAAAACATGGTTCAATGTGGTTAAAGGTGAAAAAAAAATCCCTAAATTCCACTTTAAGCCTGTAAAACCTGAGCACTTGAATGCACCAACAGGGATTAATTTTCAGAGCAGCTCAGAATTTGACGCCACAGAAGAATTCTGTGACTGAGGGTGAAAAAACGTCCATGAGACGGATTTAAAATGGAGACGATGCTTTTTAAACCGACAGCAGGATTGTGAGGTGTAATGGATCTATATTTCTTTCCCCTTCAGCTCACCCCACGTTTACGTCTGTGTGAGGACGTTTGCAGCTCAGGAATGTACGAACACACACACACGTACGAACACACACGTACGAACACACACACATACTTTCCAGAGTGAGTTCTGTTCACAGGTGAGTAAACTAAAGCAACAGGACAGTGATGTAACGGAGGCCGACAGCCTGTGTGTGTGCGTGTGTGTGTGTGTGTGTGTGTGTGTGTGTGTGTGTGTGTGTTAATGCAGGTGGGTCATTGAACCGTGCCCTTGAGTCATTCAGATTCCAATCATGTAAGATAGTGTATCAGCATATAAGAGTGATATAATAATAATAATAGACGGAGCTCAGTATGTTCATATGTCTGTGATGTGACATGAACACGTCCACACCTGCCTGCTGCAGCTCTGCAGCCACAACCACGACCCAAAACTGTGACACCGAGCGGGAAACGGAGAAAAAAAATCAATGCCGAGCGTGCACTTTCAAAAATCACACAAAAAACTAAGATTTAACTGTTGACAGGAGCCGTTTAAAGTGTCCCGACACACAACTCTCACTTGTTTGGACACGTGTTTTAAAGCATTTAGAGTCGTGTTTAACTGAAGACGAAACCTTTTCTGTCTCGCTTTAATCAAACAACCCAACAACCACCGGCAAACCCGTGGACCTTCACACAACAAACGCTGCCATGGAAACAGGCGCCAGTTTGTCCACCCGTCAATTAAAGAGTGTTTGTGAGGCAGCACCTGTAGAAAACACGCACTGTTTGTTCTAAAAGTAACAAAAAGGCTCCGAGAGGTCGAGTAAGAAAGAAGAAACGTGGGAGAAAAATAAAGTTATTATCTGGTTTTATAAGATCTGTGAATCTCTCCAGATGTTCAGGTGAAGGGCTGATCCTCGAAGAGACACATTAATAATGAGAAATATTCATGAGTGTACCTGTCAAATCTCACATCTGTCTATCAGGCTGACAGTCACTGTCTGAAAATATGAATTCTTATTATAATTAGACTTTCGTTATAAAATACAAAATAAAACTATGACAAATAGATATCTGAATACAAAGTACAATAAAATTTAATAATCAAAACAACAAACGAGGTCTAAAATTTGGTCCAAGAGAAGAATTTCAAATGAATCTGTTCTAGTTTTTGCTATTTTTTATTCTTTTTACCCACTGAACCCTGAAAAGTGTTAAATTTGAAAAATCGGCATAGATAAACCCTTCATGGTAAAAACAAACAGTAACAGGTATTATCATCTGGATCTGAACTTGCCGACAGTCCTTCAACAGATCATTTGTTCTAAAGGTTTCTATGAGAAAAAGGAACCAAACAGAAGCACAATTTAAATGTTTGAACTAACAAGATCCTGTTAAATATCCTTATAATTCTATATTTTAATTACTATTTTAAGTATAAGACCATTTTAAGTCTTTTTTTTTTTTTTACAGTGTCCAACTATTGTGAAAGTAATGAATGGGCCATGGAGAAGCGGGTTACGCTCTGGGAACTCTTTGATGGCACCAAACTGGGTCAGCACTGTGAGCGATGTTACTGCTGAGAATCCAAACTAATTACAGGAGGAAGATTCAAGCCTACAAACCATCATTCAACACTAAGAAACACAGAGATGAGCAGCACAGACTGGAGATCCTGGCAGCCAAACGAGAGTATCATCTGTATCTTGTAAGTACCGAGGTGACCTGAAGAGTGTGCAGAACACACACACACACACACACACACACACACACACACACACCAGCAGCCGTCAGACTGACAGGCGTGCAGGTAGGCAGGCAGCTGTTAAAGGTCTGATCATCAGCCAGGCGGCGGCCCAGGAACAGGCCTGTGAGGCCATAGCTGTGGTATTCTGCAAGTGTGGGCACGGAGCGGGCTGTCAGCTATGAGCACGAAACGCCGACAGAGAGGAGAGGAGAGGAGAGGAGAGGAGAGGAGAGGAGAGGAGAGGAGAGGAGAGGAGAGGAGAGGAGAGGAGGAGGATAGGAGAGGAGAGGAGAGGAGAGGAGAGGAGAGGAGAGGAGAGAAGTAGGACAGCAGGCAGTCGCTTCTTGATCGCTGACATTTTAAAACGCCTTTGAGGGAAGTGTGTAAAATTGAATTTAATACTTTAATTGAAAACGGTTCAATACTTTCATCAAGTCTGACCTGTACTTTATATTCTCAGCGTCTCCAGGAGCAGCGCACGAATCTGCAAAGTATTGATTAGAAAATGTAGAAGAAGAGAGGAGACAGATGGGACCCCAGGAACCTGATCTACACCGTAAATAAAATAATGATAATGTTTGAAATAAATGGTAAAAAGACTGACAGCAAGTTTCCAAATACCTTCCATTAAATAACAGTTTAATTATTTATTAGTATTTTACAGCTAATCTAAAAAAAATAGGGATTAGGGAATTTAAAATTCTGAAATGTGATGTGTGTGGACATGATCATGAAAAAATTGAATACTTCTATTTTTTTTTAAAGAAAAAACATAATTTCCTATCACCTAATGTAGAAAAAAATAACATTTCGGGGGGGGGGGGTGATGGCATATCATCCCTCCACAGCAAAGATGGACAGATAAATAAGACTTCTCAGTATCAATATTTGTCGTCCTATCCTTAGAGGACTGATTTTCTCAATATTGAACTTGAGGTGGTGTTAAATTCACAGTTCAGGTATCATAGCAACAAAAGAACAAAAAGACTGAGCTGAGAAAATTGGAAATTTAGAAGGAAGTGCATCCACCTAAAGGCATCCTGCAGCGCTCACAGAAAGTGATATATGTGAGCGCTGCAGTCACACACATATGTCATAATCTGCTTTAATAAGAAGGAAACAGAGGGTAAGACCTAGAAAATGAAAAATAAAACCAAATAGTGTCAAAAGACCAAAGGATCCAGGAGAGTAATGAGAAAATGTGATGGAGAGAAAAAAAACCTGATCAAACAGAGACAGAAGTCGAAGAAAAAAGCTGATGAAAAAAAAGAGAGCTGGAGGGGATGGTGATGTGTGTGTGTGTGTGTGTGTGTGTGTGTGTGTGTGTGTGTGTGTGTGTGTGTGTGTGTGTGTGTGTGTGTG
>JAOWBC010004224.1:0-10086 GCA_028566105.1 Hypoplectrus providencianus
ATATATTGTAACATTGTGAGTCAGTGTAATCATGTGTTTTTGGCTTTTCTGGCTCAATATGTAACACTCAGTAGCTCAGTATATCATATATGGTCCTAGTAGGCTAATGGCTAATCAATCCTACAATTTAACACACATCAAACCAAAACCATTGTTTTATGTTTAGACATGTGTGCTTAGTCTTTTTGCTTATTAAAGCCTTGTCTAAAGCCCTTTTCTTTACCCCATAGTCCATAGATGGAAGGATCATGAAGAAAACATGGAAATAGCGAGAGGAGTTGATCCCATAAGTATGGGAGTGGTTGGCTCCAAAGTCTTAGTACAAATTTCTATGGTGCCTATAAGGAGAACAGAGATCCTAGCTCAAGCCAGACTTGGTTTCTGGGCTTTGGTGTGGGCTTGAGGGCCTTGCTTGGTTCCCGGATGCTTTGTGTCTCAAAGAACCCATTGCAAGAAGAGAAGCTTCTTGCCTAGTCTTGTGCAGACCACTTGTCTGCTTGTTTGTCTTGCAGGGCCAGTATAGAGAGAGCTGTGGTCTGCTAAGAACCCTGTGAAAGATTGTGAGGACGTGACTCAAAGAGGCTTTTATCCTCCTGCTAGGATGCATCCCATGTTCCTTAACTGCATCTATGTTTCCCTCATTTGCATCCGTCTCTCCATGCATTCCCAATGGGTGGGACTATGATGCAAGGAAACCAGGCGAGGAGATGGGAAAAGTTTTTAGACACGTGACGTCCTTCCTCTGAAGTGTCACATTAGGCAGCATCCTTTTCTAATGACCGCAGCAGTGGATCACAGCTGCCAGTCAGTTTTAACAGCTGTATGCAGACATGATCTAATAATAATAAAGTGTTTTCCCTCTGAAGCCAGTTATCTGTTTGGCAAACAGCTGTGCATGCTTAACAACCTGCATTCTGTACTGACACTGTGAACTGTGTCCTGCTCAGGGCACAGGGATGCCTTAATATAATTTATTAATGATTATTTGTGTCCGTATGTAGACTATACTGATCATAAATTAGTGTTTACTATCCCAGAACTTGATTGTGGCAGGAAAATAAGTTTTACCTTATATCAAACCCAACACTTAGGAATGATCAGCCTCACTGAATGAAAATTACAGCTGATGTAAAGGGGGGGGGGGGAAGGTCTTAGAACGATTTATTAAAAATGAAAAAAAAAAAGATGTTTGTCTCTTTGACAAGAGAAGAAGAAGAAGAAGAAGTGTTGCTACATTTCCATTTAAGTCAGTTTGAAACCACAAATGGTGTTTTCACCTGGGACGTATTTGTCAATTCCCAACAATGTGATGGTGCAGTCTCATCATTTCCCATCCAATTTGTCGTACCAATCAATTAAGAAAAGACTGAGAAGAATTACAAAAAAAAAAAATCTTGTTATGCCTGTTAGCTACTTCCACAGACAACTCAAAAATTGTGCTACCCATCACTAATGGGATGTCAAGCTCTCACTAAAAATACATCTTCATGTTTCTGTCACCTTAGACACCATTTATACTAAATCTTTTACTACAGTAAACTTATCTAAAATCTTCAATACATTTGACAATTTAAGTAATTTTGCCCAGTTATCACAGATGAATACGCCTTTGACATCAGGCTTCTGTTGATTCTGACGATGCGGGATATGCTTATTACATGATGTGTCATATAGATGAAACTGTTGAATGTGTTTTGGAACTTACCAACACATCATGTTCCAAAAGATATTAAGTCAAAGTTACAGGGTATACTATACACCTTAAAAAATAAATCAAATGCTCACGCACAACTTGACTTTAGTTGCATTTTTAAAGTACTGATCTGCAGTATGCCCATCACTACCTTATAGACATGACTGAGATTTGATGACTACTTCTACACTTAGATTTCGGGCCATTAGTAATACATTTTCGTAGATTTTCTAGCAATAATATTGTAGCTTTAGATGCTATCACTGCGGAATAAGAGGGAGTCTGTGCCAATATATAATATTCTGGAATGCGCTAGTGCACATGAGTCTGTTGTGTGCCTGTGTTTTTGTACTCACATCTCTTCTGCAGGGCTTTGATGGTGGGTCTCGTGAAGCGGATCAGTAACAGGACAAGCAACATGCAGCAGAGCAAAGCCGTCACCACTTTGTAAGCCTGCAGCTGGCCCTGGACATCTGGGAGCATCTTAACTAAACAAAAACATGCATGAAAACAGATACATTTATCATGGCTGTGGCATGTTTTGTGCTATAAAAACAAAGATCATATGAGCTTGTATACCAGTTTGAAATGGAGAGAAAGGAACCTGCACAGACGAAAGAAGTAACAACAGAATGCTGAGTGGCAACTGGTGACAAACTGAGGCCAGATTATCCATGATACGCATTAATAGCACATGCAGTGTGGCCAGTATCCTATAGTCTGAATGATCCTTTATAAAAGACTCTCATAGAAAACAAAGGACAAGGGAACCAAGGTCTCAGAGCAAAACGTACTTCAATGGAGATGTGATTGAACAAGATGATTTTCAACTAGAAACCATAGATTCTAGACCAGCTGGAGTGGGTTACCGCTCACTCGTGATGAAATATTAAATTGGCTCATGCTCTTATAATGTTGTGCCTAGAGGTCCTGGCAAGCAGTTGTCCTTCCTGTTACTAAATCTTAATAGTCACCTGAGATGACCTCCCACAGGCCTACTAGTCATCATCTTAACAAGAGCTTAAATAGGACATGGTATCAGAATCAATGACAGAGGTGGGTATCGCTAAAGTGCACTTGCCGAATTGATACCCACAGAACACATGCAGCCGATGTGATTTTGCCTCCTGAAGAGGAAAGGTGCAGAAGATCGTAGTATAGTATCTTTTACCAGAACCACAACTGTTGACACGTTATCATAACTTCCACATTTTTTATTAATTTTCGTTTACCCATTGAGAGCGGCGTACTTTGTAGCAATATCGGTTTTTGACCAACGTATAACCTAAAAGACCTGTCTAAATGAATGTGCAGAAAATGCAGCGTAATGTTTTTGTGATTTTGACATATAAACCCAGTTTTAAAAAAAAGGGACACTGTAAAAAAAATCTGCAAAAAACAAAATGCATCATATTTAGAACAAGTGTATGTTTTTTTCAAAAACAATGTTTCCCAGACAAGCATTAGATATCTTATTATCTAGATGTATTAAATGGAGGTCACAAATGATTTGGAGGTCAACGCATTCTCTTCTTTTTGATGGAGGAAGATCCACTGAGACCTTAAGCTGCAGGACAACAATGAAGCCCTAATTTTGTGAAAAGGCTCCCTTTCACTTTTCATTGTAAATGTGCCATGCTGAAAATGCACTGAAAAATGAACAATATTCTACTGCACATATTATCTGATGTTTGAGCTGATCAAATTTGAATTAATATAGAATTTTGCTAATACCTTATTCAGTTTTTATTTGGCTGTTTGTTTTAGAATTTTGAAGATGGATGCATTGATATCATAGAACAACAAGATAACTCAAGTTCACAGACTTAATTGTTGTACATGCAATAATCCTGACCTAATTCTACTGCATTATAGTTTTTACAGTGGTGTTTCACCCTTACACATATTCAGAAAGTATGTGTTTATGAGAAATCTCCTGCATGTATATTCTGCATCATGGTATTCTCTTTCAGGTTAAGGGGTATTACATCTCAAACCACGAGAAGACCTGAAATTACACAAACATCCAGAGAAAAGCAGAAATGCATACAGTAGACCGACCTTTGCATTGAATCCTCAGTGTCTCACAGCTGGGCCTAGCCTCGGCTCCACTCTCTGTGATGTAAAAACCATTAGGCTTTACCTGGCCTTTTCTGCAGTGTGGTGTGTCTTTGCAACCATCCTGGTTCTCACACATTTTCTTTAGAAAACTCTGGATGTTTGTTTCACTGCCGTAACACACAGGCAAGGAGGACTTGTTGGGATGAGAGAGAATCAGGTTAACATCTCCTTCACATTTACTCGTCCATCTGGCCATGAGGAGGCCCACGGCTGATGCAGAGTGGCTGGGGGTGGGGCCTGGGGTCGGGGTCGTGGTTGTTGGAGCTTCATTGGAGGAGGAACAGTTGCTGCAGGTGCTTATTGTCTGTTCGATGAAGGGAGTGTCGGTTTCCGGTTTGAGTGTTATTGGGTCTGTTTCTGGGAGATGGAGATCCGTTAGCATGTAAAACAAAAAAATCAAGCATAAGCACAAGATTGCACAATACTAAGAGGAGTATCGTCCTGGTCTGGTATCCTGCTGGGTTTCCTTGATGACACAAACCAGGCATAATATTGTGAACTGAAGTTGCTAATAGCCAGGAGCTTATTTAATGAGTGTTTTAATTTTGTATGACATAATCAGTGACACAAAAAAATTTTAACATGCAACAAAAATGCACTTGACCAAACTTCATTTTATATTTCTGAATAATAATTTTAAGCCAGATATGATTAAACTGTACAAATTATAGAATTTCCATCTAAAATATTCTCCGAAGCCCTTTGTATTATCCATATTTCTAAATCATAAACTTAAATTTTAAGTTGTCACATGTGTGACATGTCTAGTAGTTCAGCACATGAAACATAATGTCTAGTTTGGGCAAACCTGGGCCAGCTCCTGGAGCTCCGTGGGACCCAGTTGGAAGCAATGGCATGGATAAGCTGGGACCATAACCTGCAGGTTCAGGTTTTGTGGTAGGTGCAATGTCAGCCAGGCAGCAGGCACAGGCAGGTACCTGGGCCTGTCTTCACATGCAGCCTCTAAGGACTTAGGGCATCATCTCTTTGGCAGAAAAGCTGGAGCTGGCTTAGGAGGTGGAGTGATACCAACTTAATAAAGTTGGGCTCACCTCCATGCATAGCATCAGCTCTGGAACCAAACTTCTGGATTCTCAACTCACAACTGTTACTTTGCTGAATGGTGTGTATTTTGGACTTGTTTGTTAAAAATGTATGAGAAACAGCATGAGCTAGTACGGCATGCTTTTGTGATCCTCATGGTACTAATTGAAAGCTGCGAATCAACAACCACACTGAGCATCTGTATAAGGCCACACATTACACACAAAGAGGTACTCCTGCCCTTTTCCTGCCAGTGGAAATAGGGCGAGCAACACAGAAGCAGTGATGGAAAGTGAGGAAAGGAAAGGGTTTGCCAGGGGCTAGGAAGAAGAGGAAATAAGCCACCACTGCCATCTATGATCCTGTGCGATGTGAGGTCGCTGAGGAATAAGATGGACGAGCTTCAACTGCTGTAAAAAAAAAGAAAAAAAAAAAATCATGAACACTACGTGTCCTGCATTGAGTCATTTTCCGGCATCTGCACAGACAGAGCTGAGAGTTCAGGATAGCGCAGAGGGGGCGGGATCTGTGTGTATGTTGATTACAGACAACACACAGTTCAGGAAAATGTCTGTAATGAGCTCACTGAACTACTGTGTCTCACAGTAGGGCCATTCTGTCTACCTCGAGACTTTATAATATTCAAATAAGATTAGTTTATGTTTCTCCTACGGCTGTTCTAAACCAATCCTGGCCAAGTGTGATTATCACACCTTCCATCCGTTACCTCCAGGCAGAACAGCTCTTGAGAGTAGCAAACCTCTGGTGACATCTGTTAATATTTGTTCAGATAGCAGCATTAAAATGCTCAAGGCCTGTAATTTATGTATCTGAACCAGAGCACAGAAGTTGCAACTGACTTATTTTTGCATTGACTCAATTATGTCAAAGAAGACAATAATGGTGTTCATGAAGGGCAAGTCTTACATGATGAAGGGACACAATCAGTCTTAAACCAGAGGCTGCAGGAGGCCAACAACAGCACAGGATGAGATTTAAGAGCAATCTACAAAGCATAAGGAAATTAAGGGGAGCTGTGAAAAAATTCAATAAATCCACTCAGAAGTCTTTACAATTTACAGATGAATTATCCACAGTAAATGAACTGAAGTGTTTTGACTTTTGAAAGCATGGAAATGCATTTTGGCATAATCATGGGTCTGATAGGCTCTTCATCAACCACAAACAGGTGAAATTGTTCATAAAAAGGCTGCTGTCAGCATGGCTAGTGGACCACATGGCATTCCAGCATCCGTACCGAAACTTCAATCATCAATATGGAAATTAATAAGGTATTCATCACATGTCCCAAAAAACCCTGTCCAAATGACTGCAATGACTTCAGGCCAGTTCTTAAATGTATGATGCAGTCCACGGTAGGCCCACATTTAGATCCATTTTTGCTTACAGACAACATAGAGGCACTGATTATATAATCAATTGTGCACATGGTCAATGATCCACCTGGAGAACGCAAAAGCTAATGCTACACTAGTGTTTGACACCATGCAGCCATACATCTCACTCAGCGCATTAGATCAGCTCAGTGTCAACCCGTTTATCAGAAGGTGACATCATGTATGTCTCACTAACCGCTCCCAGCAAGTCAGAGTGAACAGAGCTCTGTCCGCACTAAAGCACCCAGAGGAAGCAGAAGGACTCTCTGTGTCAAATAAATAGACCTTGCATGCTGAAAATGTTTTGATTTTTTACATTTTCAGATGACACTGCCATTCTAGGACTCATGCAAACTGATTCTGATGTCCAGCCATTCAAAACTTTGTACAGTGGTGCGACAAATGGTGAAGGGAGGATGATAAAGAAGCTGGAACTAGTAGTGACACACAGTTAACTCGTCCCCTCAGCATACACTCTAATGTCACTTGTTGGCTTGTATAATAACCTGCCACCACACGTCCCCCTCCACACAAAATGCTCTATCTAGTAGCACTGGTGAGGAGATCCCACAACAGCATGATGACTCTGTAGCAGGAGAGGCTAAGGCAGGACACACTGAGAGGAACGTGAGGGGTTCGAGCGGCCGCTGGCGCTGCGCAGTGAGGAGGAAAGACAAAGAAGGGAGCCGCAGCAGGGAGGGTGCCATCGTTAATGACAGGGTGAACGTGGTGAGTGTTGTGGAACAACAAGCATTCCCAAAATCTTTCACATTTGGTGAATTTAGGTATGTTGGGACAGTTTTGGTGATTCTGTTTGATTCTACTCAAATGCTAGGTTAGGTAATGTGGCACACAGTGTAGGTATTTGCTTTCAACCTAAACCTATTTTAAAATTATTATTTATTTAATTTATTCTGAGGGATACTTGTCAACTCTGTCAAAAGCTTGTGTAGTTATTATGTATGATAAAATTGTTTAAACAAGTGTAACATGCTTCAGTTAACATTAACTAAACTAAACTAAACTAAATAAATAAGATCCCATCATAGAAAAGTCACTTTTTAATGATCTAGATCTTGGTGGACCAGAGTCTGAAAGTTTGAAAAGTTCTAAAATTTTTATGAACCATAGAAATGAGCTTTCCGTTAGTGATCTGATGGCTGACTCAGGGTTTCTTTGTCTTGTTGCAGTGCGGCTGTGTTATGTTCCTGGGCCTTTATGCAGTTCTTCTTGTGCATCATGTTAAGGCTGCACTCTATTTTATCACGAAATGTGACACGCTCACTTCATTCAACTCAGTGCACAGAATTTGCACACATTTGTGGGGGGAATATATAAAGGCGTTATGTATGATCTATGTGAAGTTTCGTGCAGTTTTATTAGTCTTTATTTATTTTCAAAATTGTAAAGTAAGGGTCATCAAAAATCCAAAAACGTTGTTGCTGGTCAGGATGAAATTAGTAGTTCAGTCGTAACAGAGGTATCGAAGAACAAAAATGGAAACGATGAATGGATACAACATACAATATTCAAAACGGGTGATCTACGTAACTTTACAAATTATCAACCTGTATCTATTTTACCAGTTTTAACATTTTATTGATAGATTATTTGTTTGAGACCATCATGCATATCTCACCATTTCTTCATAATTATTATATTTTTTTTAGTTAGCATGTAATAAAATTGCATTTGTATCATAAGCAAAGAGCATTTGTGTAAATAGGAAACTTTTCACCTGGGTAACATAAAATAAATGATCAGTAGTTTCAAAGGCTTAAGCAAGATCTAAAAATACCTTACATTTCTTATAATTTAAAGATGTGCTACCATAAAGGCCATAAAGGCAAAATCATTTTTTTCTCGATCCAAAATATTTGAAAAACAACATATATGGTGATCATTTATAAAGCTACTGAGATCAACTTTTTTTTTAAAGGTATAATTTTGTTTTTCTGGAACAATGCAAGAGTGATAGTTTCCATTATGTTATTAGATACATCTGTTACAACTGAGCTTCTCATTTTGTCCCAACCAGCAAAGGCTTTTTACAATACATTCTTTTGTTTGTTTTTTTTACACTACTTGAGTGTTATTATGTTATTAGATACCTCTGTTACAACTTAAATTGAGATTTCATTTTTTTGATGATATACCTTATTTTATTTATTAAGGTGGCATAAAAAAATATAACTTATGTGGATATAATTGTCATTCTTCCTGGAGAGAGAAGCTCCCAATTTTTTAAAATAAATTAATAAATTAATGAAATGCATGAAATTTCACAGATCATAAATAATGGTTTTATATTTTCCCCCACAAAAGTGTGCATTGTGTACAAATTCTGTGCCCTGAGTTGAACAGTAAGTTTAGTAATAAACCTCACACCAAACGAAGTGAGCGCATTGCTGAACACAGCCACAATGAAACAAGACCAAGCAACAGATCACTGACTCAACTGAGTCAGCTATCAGATCACCAACGGAAAGCTCATTTCTACGCTTTCAAAACTTTTAGAACTTTTCAAACTTTGGTCCACCCCAACTGTAAAAAAAAAAAAAAAAAGGAAGACAGAAAGAAATTGCAGTTACTCATAGTGGTATCTAGTCTTGCAGATAGTTTCGGCTGTGTTTGCATAAGCTTTGATATAAATGCCGCTGAAACCTTTACACCACCCCAACATAGCGGGGCTAAATAGAAGAGGTTTGGGATGTTCAATGCATCAAAAAGACATTTTAAAACTTGCTGTAATAGGATGGGATTGTGTTTGTTGTTTTTTAATACTTATTGAAGGGTATTATATCTGTTTAAATGATTGTACAACCTATGAGCATGGCGGAACATGTAAATTAAATTTATATTCAATATAATAAAATGAAAAACAAACCAACTTAACATTTCAAGTATCTTATAAAATTGGCCAAAGAGTGCTATGTACACAGACAGGTGTATAACTACTACAGAACAATATTAATTTTTAGATTATAGTTGCTGGGAGCAGTGGGCTGTTGAACAAACCACGCACTATGTTTGATTTGTAAACTGTTCAGCACTGGGCATGATGTTTAGCTTTATATTTACCCCATCATGCTTCTGCTGCTGCTGCTTTGCAGTGCTACTGTGTGAAAATGTCCAGGGCCAGTGCAAAAAGCTGGAAGGTATTTTAGTGACACACCACACCTCTCTCTCACACACTCCTCTGTAATATCTTATAAATATAAGAACACTTGGTGCCAAATCACTTTCAAAGGTAAGTGATCTTAAAGCTGTTAATCCAAATTCAGATATTGTATTTACTGCATACAAAGACTGGCAACTTTCTCAAACTAGAATGAGACCTCTGTTCATCTGTTCAGGAAACTGAACATTCTTTCGACATATTACATGAAAGAAAATGTAAAACAAAATAATACCTGTATTGTGTGTATGTGTGATTACATATAAATACATTTTCTTTGCCTTTTTCCTGATCATTATCCTTTATTAACCTCTTTGAATTAAATTCAAAAATGCATTCGTGTGATACCAGACAGTCTGATAATGTTCATCTGCCACGAAACAAAACATGGCCAGCACAGTCCCTTACATACTGTAGTGTGTGCATATGGCACACTGTAGTAAAAATCATTTAAAGCTCATCATCTTTAGTACAACAAATTGTCATCACATTTAATTCCGATCATTTCTTGCCATGCATGTATATGCATGCTAAGAGCTATTATTATTATTCATTCATTCATTTTCTGAACCGCTGCATCCAGGTAATCACGGGTCACGGGGAGGCTGTGCCTATCTCAGCCGGCTCTGGGCCAGAGGCGGGGTACACCCAGG
>JAOWBC010004225.1:0-10086 GCA_028566105.1 Hypoplectrus providencianus
ATATGTGTCAAAAACCTGTTTGAGTTTCTGGACCAACAGGAAGTGACATCATGACTCAAAGTATTTATGAGCTGCATACAAGTTTTTATCTTTATCCTGCAGGAAACAGCTGACTGAGCACACACACACACACACACACACACACACACACACACACTCTGTAATGTGATATCCTCTACCTGCTGTTCCTCTTTTAGCTGGCAGCAGAAAATAAACACATTTACTTTGTTTACATTCTGTTTTTGAAATTCAATTTTTCCGCCGACTCACTTTGAGCAAATGTAGAATATTAATCCGTGTGGAGGAGGCGGCGCGGAGCCGCGTAGCAGCTGGTTGTGAGGATATTTCTGTGTGTTTTCATGTTCCCATCACGCAGCCTGATGATGATGAAAGCCTGGTTTAGTGTTTCAGCGTCTCTGCTGCCAGAGGAGGGAGGGAAAGTGGCTTTTAGTAACTAACTCATTAAAATAAACTATCAAAAGGTACAAAATGACAACAGAGAGACTCAAAACGACCAAAACCAGAGAAAAAATGGAACCAATGCATCCACAAATTTAATTATCATCCTGTATTGACTTTCTGATTCATTGATTTATTTATTTTTTTTTGTTCATATCAGTTCAGATTGTAATATTGTATTTATTATCTATTATCTAATTTATAACTAAATTAATAATTGCACAGCATTTTAGTCAACTGAGGTTGTTTTAAATGCACTATAGAATAAAAAAAACACCTTAATATACATTAATATTATCATTATTCTTATTATTATTATTCTTTTTATTATTATTAATAATATAATATTGTTAATATTACGACTTAAATATATTGATGGTTAATTGTTTTGTAAAGTTCCTGCTGATTTATGGAGATTAAATTAATTGCATATTGTAACTTATTGAAATAGGTTTAAGAAGCTAAATAAATCGGAATAACAATAATTTAATTCTATTTGATGAAATTAAAAAGTAAAATACAGGTTTTATTGGACTTTTTTTGTATTTTAAGTGACAGAAAATCCCTTTTTCTCTTGTTTTTAGGTCATAAATGAAGCACTGAAGGTCTTGTTTTCCTTCCTCCCTGTGTGGGATTTGAACCCGCGACCCTTCAGTCACAGCCCGGCTGGACTGAATATGTAATGAAAGCTCTCCTGATCGAACCAGCAGCTGGTTTTCCCTGAGATCAGCCCTGGAGGGATCAGCTGATCATTAGCTGTAATTATTCATCTCTCTGAATTAGCCAACATTCCCGTTTTCAGCAGCTGCGACTTTAGTGAAATAACATTTTGTATTTTTGTCACGCGCAATTCTGCAATAACCAATTATGCAAACTGAATTTACACTTTGCATTCCCACAAATCAGGCGCGGCGCTCTGTGACTGTTCATCAGCGCAGAACGTGTCCATAAACCGGGTCTGCAGGCGACCGCGGCCCCGAGCCAGACAGCTGGCGAGATACTGGCGAGGAACCTCAGCTGTCAGCGGCAGCCTGGCGCCAGAAAAGGGCGGTTTGATATCTGAAACTGTGGGTGTGAGTGTGAATATTTTTGTACTAATGAGAATCACTTTACAAGACAATAGTGCTGCAAAAAGATTCGGCATTAAAGACGTCGTGCAGATGTAACAAGGAAAATCTTTTAGCACTTTAGTTGTTATTTACTATTATTTTATGTTGTTATAATTACTCAAAATATGTTTATATTGCTCTTATCGGACATGTTTGTTCTGCTGAGTCAGCATGTGAAAAACAGAATCGTCCCATATTGAGCTGAAAAGGGACAAACTGTGTCCTGTATTACTGTGAGAGTCAGAAAATAGTCAGAAAAATGTCCATTGGAAAATAAATAACAGGGAACTTTACAGTAAACGTTTTCCCGCCCTGTCCTGCTCTGTGGCCAATCAGCTGACAGCATACAGAATACTCTCATCCCATTGGTCGAGGTGCTGTTCCGCTGTTGCTATGGAGACAGCGGAAGGCAACAAGCTTTCTGTTTATTGTTTTATATTAATTTATACAGTTTAAAGTTAAACAGGACAAGAAAATCTGACTTTATTCAGTTAATTTTGTTATTTTGTAATAAAGTGAATTACTGGATAATAATTTGTTTTCCATGTGTTCATGTCACTCAAAATTTTGCATTTAATTCAATCCAGGTTTAAGTCAAATAGTTCACCTTGAGTAAATAATTTTACTCACAAAAAAAAAGGAGCTAAAAAGATTTCACCACGTCAGGACGGGTGAAGGCAGTCTGTTCGGCCGGCCCTGACAGTGAGGCGTCCCTTTTTATTTTTCAGGGAGTTGGCAGCCCTAATCAGACCGGTTCATCATGACAGAAATCAGTTTCTGTGGTTTGCAGCAACATAAAATGCAGCATTTCTGCAGGCGGCTGGCTGTGCAGACTTACATGCCCGTCAATATATCGACACCAAACATTAGGGCCGCGTTTGACTGCTGAACATCTCATTCTGACAGCATTAATCTGCTGCTCAGACAGCCGCCACTCTGCTCAAATCCTGGCTGCAGGGAGGAGCACCAGCGAGGCCACTGATGCCACGCGATAAGGTTTTTGCTCTCCAAACCTGCTGGATGAGGCTAAGGTCAGACCTTACTCCTCTACTCTAAGGACCTGCACTCCAAGCTGGAGACGAAGCCCCACAGCTGGAACCAGCACGCTTCTGGTGTCTCTTTATTATCAGGAGTATAAAATAAACGCAGCTCCTTCCCCTGCGGTTCCAAACTTGAGGCGACTTTCTTCCCCTGAGATGTCCGTGAGTCGCTCCTCGTCGGCCTCTCTCCTCAGAACGATCTGTCCTGGGAGAATCTGTCTTCGGGCCAAACAGCTCTCAGGTTCAGAAAGGCACGTAAACGTCTCCAGAGTGATAAGGTGGCTCCTTCCTCTGAAAGAACAACTCTGCCCTCGGAGAACGTGCTGAAAGAAGTCTGTGGATGTCTCACTGCGAGGTTTGGCTCATGCTGAGACCACAGACTGATGAGCTTCACTGGATTATTTTATGCAGCTACTTAAACTTAGCAGCCCCTAAGTTTAATGTAGTAAGTTTCATATAAAGTTCCCTGTTATTCATTTTCCAATGGCAATTTTCGGACTATTTTCTGACTCTCACAGTAATACGGGACACAGTTCGTCCCTTTTCAGCTCAATAAGGGATGATTCTGTTTTTCAAAGGATGGTTGGAAACTCTAGGTCTGACGGTCATATGTAGTTTTGTCTGGAACCAGTGTTTTTGTGTCACAATTTGGAATCAGTGTTTCTAACAGTTCTTCTGACCTGACCTTGACCAAAGTTCACTTTGTGTTGGGATTTTTTCGTGCATGCACAAGCAAATATTCATCGCATTTCTATCACACCTAGAATTAAGCAAAACTTAAATATTGCATTTGAAAAAATCTCTTAAATTTGATAAAGTTTTTACACTCTCCTGAGTTTTTTTTTCAGAAGTTATTGAATGTTATATGAATAAAATGGACACACCATGCTCCTTGGCCAGTCCTGACTCCAGGGGGGAAAACGGTTCTGGTGCAAATAGATCCTGGATTGTTGTTGGTTCTTCTGGAGTTTCTGGATCCACAGCTCCTCTGTGGACTCCTCCGCCTCAATCCTTTCCCAGAAGTCCTCATCACACACTGAGACTCTGGCGTTTATATTTTAAAGCCCTCTGCCTTCGTCTTTTGGTACAAACAGTGACCATAAGAACAAAAAATATCTGGAATATCCGCTTACAGGCCTCCGTCCTTCATCTGCTGATTGAATCTTGCGAGATTTTACTCAAGTTTTTCGTAATGGAAACACCTGCAAGGCACATTTGAACTATAGAGAAACTTCAGAAATTATTTTGTGAGAAAGTGTCATGAAAATGTAGCTACTGGCATAGTTAGTGTCATAAAAACAAGATGTCTTGTTATGTTTTTAAAGGAAGTTTAGCCAATGTCCGTCCTTCCTAGACTTTCTTCCAAAGTTGGAATACATCATTTCAGTTGTTTTATTCAGCTCTTTTGCCAAAATGTATGTACAGTGTGTGTCAAAGAAAGCTGAAAGACCCAGACCCACCACACCGTCTCAGCCTAAAATGCATACAGATTCATGCTCTTTGCTTTGGAAAAGCCTGGTGCCAGCAGCCTCAAAAGGAGGTTTCTTGTGGTCCACATATGCTGTGTTGTTAGGATGTTGTTAGGAATGATGTTTGTCCAAATGTTTCAACCAGAGCTGTGGAAATGAATTTCCTCTGGGGAACAATAAAGTCTAAGTCTCTGAAAGCCTTAAAGGCTGTTCTTTTCCATCTAAGATTAAACGGATCGGATAAAGATGCCCAGCTCTTTTTAAACACTGAAGGATTAAATCTTTGTACACAGAAATAACACAGGACTTTTCTTCATTGAGTCATTGGCAGGAGGCGTCTGATCACAACCATCAAACTGCCAATTAGATGTTGATAATTTATACTAATCCTGTTCATATCTGCGAGTTTGTAAAAGACGGTCCGACCAACAATATCTCCAACCTAAACGACTAAAAACGACTGTGAATTTATGCTACAAACTTGTAGGCCTTGGTTTAAGACAAAACACTTCCTGGTTAGATGTTATAAGTAGATAAATAGTAGTTACAAGTGTGACGTGATTACCAGAAGTTACATTAAAAAAGGTTTGCTAAAAAGTTGTGTGAAAATCTGCTGTTTCTAGCAGGAAAGTTATTATCACCATGTTTGTTAGAGAAAGTCTGTTTGGATGATTATTGGACATGAAAACAACGTCAGTGTGTGGTCGCCTTTATAACTTATAACAGGTCACAGTAACCACAGGCTGCATTGATTCATAGACGTTCGGGATATTTAGTTTAGTTCAGGGGAAGTTTTGCAGGCTAAACTTTGTTCAAGAAGATATGGTTGGTCTGCTTTCTGCTAAGCTGCAGGTCAAAGGTCATCCACTAGTTATTTAGGGTAGCTCCCTCTAGTAAATTGCAGGTAAAGAGTTCCTCAAACAAAGATCTTCTCTTAAAACCAGAGCAGGAATCTTCCAGGAAACCTGCACAAACGCCACAGCTGAACCCCCAAACTGAGCAGCTGAGAGACATCCAATCAGGGTGAAGAAACCTGATGAGGAAGTATCTGATCATTGGACGCTGCAGAGTCCAGCTTTTAATAAATGGTCGACTTAATTCGGCTGTTCTGTGTTTTTGTGAAAGACCAGGAAAGGAAAAAGAAGCAGGCTTTAAGGGCCCAAAGCTCTCACACAGTGGGTGCACGGTGTTTATTCTGGGTTGTGTTTACTCTGTGTTCATGCACAGGTTATTTCAGCGAATAACTCGGCTGCAGTATATTTGCGTTCCAGTCGTAAACTTTTTCTGCTTGTTGCACTGCAGAGCCATACACAACATAAGCACCTTTATTTAAACCCAGGCAGAGCAAATGCTGAACCTGAGCCGCAGTGTTTGTGGCTGCGGTTAATCATGTGCTTAATAAGTGCAATAACACCAACATGTGTGTGTGTGTGTGTGTGTGTGTGTGTGTGTGTGTGTGTGTGTGTGTGTGTGTGTGTGCAGCAGTGCATGGCTGTGTGGACCGAGTGAAGCCGCCATCACTGCAGCCCTGAGCTCCACAGCGTGCACACAGATCTGAGCTTGCACGGGGACACACAACCCTCAACACCAGCCTGGGAGCGAGGCGCCACACACACACACACACACACACACACACACACACACGGAGGGAAACCTCCCAGTGAAAGTGCGATGGATGGCAGTTGACAGGCAGCAGGAGATGAGTACCTGTTGGCGGTTTTTGTTCGGGGGGGCTTGGTGGCGCAGTGCAGAGCGGAGAAGGTGCAGCAAGTGCCGCCGTGCATGAGGATGTGTGGTCGCTTTGTAAATTGGAAGGGAAGGTCACAGATTCACAGCTGATTTCCACCCTGACTTTGCTTTAAAGGACACATTAATGCGTTCCAGGAGCAGTGGAGTGATAAAGTGTTTTCCTTTTCCCTCGCTCTGTTCTGCATCACTTTGTGCTTTCCTGCTTTCTGACTGTCTGGAAGGGAAATGTGTGAATGGTTTCCATTAAGGCTCTTCTTCCTCTTCAAACGGGTTTCCATCACCTCTGAGCCATTTGGGATCATTTGGTATCAGCTCAGTTCGTTTGTTCAGATTTCGTCATTGTTGGTGTTCAGTTCAGTCTTTGATTTCAAGTTATTTCTGTTAAAGCTGCATAAACACTTTGTTAGCATGTTGCTTCGGCTGTACCATCCAGTCCCTCCCCGCTCATTAGACAGAAAAGTTTTGATTTTACTTTCCTACGACTTCTTGACGACATGATCAGGACCAGTGAAGAAAACTTTTCCAAAATAAAATTAGTTTAAACATGAGGAGCTAATAACTTAACTGAAATGATTTGATACAGAGCACAAGGAAATGTTACATATTTTTATGATAATTTATGTTCACAGCACAGAATTCCCCATTTTTTTCTGTTGTCCAAATAGACAAACACATTCCCTTATAATATACATTACACACTGGGACCAAAATAAGTTCATAATATGAGTGTATTTACCAAGTTAAAGACATTTTTTATGTTATGGATTTAGTAACTTTATAAGATAAAGATATCCAGAATAATAACAGAGTTGACCTTTAGTCAAGGAGAGCGTATATTTTACATGTACGTACAGCCACAGAAGTGACAGAAAAGAGGAAAATCTAAAGAGGATTCATATTGTTATCGGGCATTTTCTGTTTCTGCCCATAAGTTTGAATAATTTTCACACATCAAAGTGATTAAACGGGACACAGACTCATATTGTGACGAGAACAGTGACAGAAGATAAAGGAAGTAAATGTAAATCCACTCAAGATCCATGTGAATTCCTTCACATATCCAAAGGTATCTTTAACTAGAATTTCACATCAGTACAGTTGTTTTTAGTGTATCTAATATTTTCTAATATTGCTCCATGTAAAGTATCGCTTTAGTTGATGTTTTTATTGAGTAATTATAGTAACTTTTCTTGTGTTTTGTACAGGTAATAAGTCAGTAGCGATGCACCCTTCAAAAATAATACATTGCAGTGTGTAAATTGTACCCAAATAGGGCTTTTCATCAGCTTCCTGCACCCTGCGCTGGAAGCATAATTGCACTGCTGCGTCCTATATTAATATTTTGAAGGGGAGGCCAGTTTACCCACTGATCCTTCTAATCATCCAAGAAATGTCACTTTAGTTTCTACGTTTCTGTGCAGTCTGTTTGTATCAGGACAGTAAACGGCTGTAATTTGTCCTGATAGGAGGAGCTCATTACCAAACTCAAGTGAAATGACACAGAGCCTGAGACAGAGGACAGAGTTTCCCATTCATCTGCTGTCCACAAAGACAAAAACTGGAATATTATCGTCTGTTAGCAGAGTCTGTGGCTGACATGAGTGGATTTACCAAACCAAAGAGCTTCTGGCGCCTCAGATGGAGAATAAACTGCAGCAGCTCTCTGCACTGCACGAACATGCCGATCGCTTTTTTCTGTCGTTCAGTAACCAGGAAGTAGAATTTGTCGATGACAGCCGAGCTGACATGAGGACTCTTAGTCACCGGCGAGAAAATGCAGAAAAACCCACTGGTTTGTTGAGTGGCAGCGATGACTCAGCGAAACGTGTCCAACGCCGTCACCTCGCCACCCGCTCGTTTATTTCTCTGCCTGTCGGATACTTTCAACCCTAAACACACGTTTATCAGTTTGTGTTTGAAGTGAAGTTTATACCGCAGCTCCTTCACAATAAAAGCCTTCCTGTGCTGAGTTTAAACGAGCAGTCAGTTTGTGTTTCTGCTCCATTGCGGCCGCGACGTGTTTCTCATTTGTTACAAGTAAATGTTGTTTTCATTCTGCTGACTTGAGCAGAAATACCTCATCTGTTTGTGAGGAAAGCTATTTCAAATCTGTCATATCGTAGTCACGCTAAAACAGCTCTGACATAACAAAAGTTTAAGCTTCTTACAGTCCAAAGAAAACTACACCAGGGCAGAAACTACACCAGTTTGTTCTTGTGAAACTGAAAATAACTTTATTTTCAAAGAGAATGAATCAACATGAAACATTCCCAACATCTTTACACATCTATAAGTTAACACAATATTTAAATTAAAAAAAGCTGTTTTCATGTGGAAACTGTCCTGTTTAATTCCACTTCCTGTGTGATATCTGCGCCAGGACGCGCTGAGGCCATCTGGGTGGCTCGTGTTGGCCCCGTGTCCCATTAAAACCCCTTTATGTTGGATTTTCAGCGTCCTGGCAGGTTCATCTATCAGGCTCTCTCTGGCCTGAGGGATGCTGCCGTATTGATTAGCCGACCTACTTCCTGTTTCCCTGGATAACCCAGAAAAAGTTTCAGGCAGCCGGGGACGGAGATCAGCCGAGGCCAGGACAAGAGTTATGACACGGGAAGATAAAGGAGAATAACTGAAGCGTGATTTTGGCACTTTAATGGCATGATTTCACCAAAATGTTGTTTTTGTGTGTTTTTTTGTTGTTGTTTTATTTTGAAGTTGTGGCATCGTGCTTTAAAGGGGGAACAGTTTTGATTAGTTTGTCCATTTGATGCTGTTTCATCACATCTGAACGTTGGTCAAGTACCATTAAATCTTAATTTCATGCCTTAAAAGCACTTTAATGACATTAGAAAAGTCAAAAATCTGGAAGCTTTGACTGTTAAAATAGTTTTAAAGTTTTAGTTTTACAGCAGCTTAAGTTACGTGACTTAAGTTTTTGAATGTAATTTTTCTCTTCCGATTGCCACCTTCACAACTGCTTCTTTTCTGGCATTTACATATAATTTTTTACTTTTTAAATCGTCTTTTACAGCACCTGAGTGTCCTATAAAGTGCTATACAGGTGTATTTTATTTGGCTTTATTTAAACTTGTATGAACTGAGGTTTACTGGTAGTTAATTACAGTGAAAAGTACATTTATTATAACACAGAAATACACATTCAAAATAGATGATAATAAGCTGATAAGTAACAAATGCAATTCAAAATGACCAGATACAAACAGTTGCAGGAAAGTCTGCAAGAAATAAAATATAATGCATTATTAAATGTGCTTATTATTTGTTTAATTCTCGTTTTTATGCAAAAATTCTGCCTAAAACTGACACATTTTAGGAGACATTGTTTGTAGTTACACAATAGATTCAGCTATCTGTTATTAACATGTTTATTTTTATAATATCTTCAATTTCAAGTCATACTGCACAGCTTTAGTGCAGGTTTGTATTTAATTATTGAATATAAAGCATGAAGGTTTTGTGGACCCGTGGTGTTTCCTGTGGTGTTTCCTGTGGCTCGGTGTGAACAAACAGCACAGAAAGCTCAGCGGTTCTCATCTGTTACTGGAGCCTCCCAGCAGGTCGGGTCAGCAGAATTACTGCGCAATAAGAGTGAAATATTTCCACCTCTGCACGAGACGTGTGCCGGTGCTGCGTGGATGATTTCTGCAGAAAACAGGAAATAACTGCACATAATAAAGGTCAGGTTCAGCGGCATGGGCGAGCCATTCGTCATTGTGTTTGGGCCTAATTAACCGGCTCTGTAACGATGGGTATCTCCAGTCGGTGCATGAGCTCTTCCCATTACAACACGGACAATGAGATCATTTACTGTGCAGCTCATGAGCTCACACGTGAAGGTGGGAGGTCTCTGCTGGACCATAAACATTAGGACGCATTAGGAGGTGAATGTGTGAAATAAAAACGATGCCGGAGCTCCAAGATGCTGCAGAGACTGAAACCCAATGAGCAGGTTCAGGGCGTTTTCTGCTGTTTTTACATTTTACTCACTGTGTCCTTGTGTTTTACTACAATAGATACAAATATATAAAAATATCTCTGTGGAAACAGCACAGGCATGGCTAGAAGTGGCAATACTTAAAAAAAAAAAGACTTTTATGCAGAATATAAATCTTAAAAAAGGAAAAAAAAAATCACTCCTTTGATAGTTTTATATTATTGGAAAAATAATAATTCCACAAGTGTAATGAATACTGGGAAAAAAATGTAGCCTTGACATATATTCATGTACATATATATATA
>JAOWBC010004226.1:0-10079 GCA_028566105.1 Hypoplectrus providencianus
ATTATTATTATTATTATTATTATTATTATTATTATTATTATTATTATTATTATTATTATTATATTTTTATCATTAGAACACCAGTCTGATCAGTAAAGATTCCATGTTTAAATAGATGGAAAGCAGGTATACACTTGCTGGATGATTATATCTGGTCCATCAGGCCCCATTTGTCTAATCTCTAAAATTTCCCCCAGAGTCAGCTAAAAAAAACTGTATTTCAGACACAATTCAACACTATTCAGTCGCAGAGATGCTGTGACTGTCATTGCAGAGTAAGCGTTATATGGAGTCTTGTCATACAGTGGTTTCATTTCCATTCATCTTCTGAGGAATGAGATGGATGTGCCTGTGAAACAGTTTTTGCCACTGTGCCGTTTAAGTGTTTTGATTGAATGTTCAAAAACACATTATTTTTCTGCTACTGTCTATATTCATGTCTGGAGCACAATGCCTCTGCATCTGTCTCTTGAAGGCCTCCCTCCCTAAAAGCCCAGTCTGCCCTGATTGGTCATATTTCCAGTCATCTGCACCTGTTTTACTGGTGCCTTTGCAGCAGAGGACCCTCGGTAACCCTGTTTTGCTGCACTTCTAACGTGCATATAACCACAACGACTTCTTTTAACCAAAATCTTCATAACTGCATTTTCCAGGAAGAATTAAAAATTAGAAACTGGTGAGAATTGCAACCAAAATGCCACCAAGTTTGATGCTTTCCTGTAGGAGTGTGTGTGATTGAAGGAGATCAATCCTTTAATGATACATCCAGGATTTCCCAAATGGAAAAGGCATTAAAAAGAAAAATAGTAATCCAAAAAACATGCAGGTAAAAATGAGGCTCAGGCTAGGAAGCATGTGGTCCCAGGAGGAGACAAAGACAATCTGACAAATGGTATGATGGAACACAGGGTTTAAGAGGGCCGTTCACAAATTGAAAGCATATTTCATGCAACACAAAAACGTTTCACACAACAAAAATATATTTCATGAAGCACAAAAAGATTTCACTAGCTGCAAAAACAGTTCAGAATATGGGAAGGGTAGGGCTACACTGCTGCTTGTGTTGCAGCCCTCCAGGCCCAGTGTGTTTTTCCTGCTTCTGTGTGTGTGTGTGTGTGTGTGTGTGTGTGTGTGTGTGTGTGTGTGTATCTAGGGGCGTGGCCTCAGACTCCTCCTGTCACTCACATTCACCTGAACCACTGGCACAGCTGCAGCTCATCACCTGGGCGCTTCACTTAGTTGGCGCCAGAATGTTTCACTCTCTCAGTGGTGCACTCTGTCATGGCTCCTCTTGCACACTTTTACTTACCAGAGTCCTAACCTATTCTCCGTGCCTCATTCCCAGGGGAATTCCCTCGCTCCGCTACCTGCCTGCATCCACCCGCTCCCCCGTCTCTGGCTTCTGCCCTGATTACGTCCTGGGTCTTTTGCCCTGTCCCCGTTTGTCATCATTACAAACTAAAATTATTTTTGTTCTTTTACCCGCTTCTGCATTTGGGTCCAGTCCTTTCTGTGAAAACCTATGACAGCTTGTTTGTGATTGGATAAACCCAAGTCCTTAGCAAAAGTGTTATGTAATTTCCTGTTTATAGCGGGAACAGCAGAAAGAGTTTCACTGCCTTGTCTTGCGTGAAATTTAAATGTTTTAGAAGGATGGAAATGGATTGTGAGCTCATAAGAGAATATTTTAACATGGGACATACATATATCATATAAAAATGTCATGGAACCCTCAAATCCAATTTGAAGAGCTCAAACTGAGTAGACAGGGCAGCTTTAATTATGAATGGACAGTAAGAAATTGAATTCATGATGTATACGTATTGATTAAAATACCTGTGTATGCAGACCTTGACAGATAACATTTCAGTATTGCAAAATAATGCATGCACACCTTAACTGTATCTCCAGTTATCTAGGAGTTAATTAATAAAGTCCATTAGGCAGATTACACCATTTTTAATTAGGACGTCAGCAGTGTAACCATCACAATGTCACAGTGTGTTCTGCTTCAAGCTGTGCTCTCTCCCCCCGAGCTGTATACATGTCTTGGCTGACAGGGACAACTCAGCACAATGCCAGCAAGGTGTCCATGACAAGGACCCGCACTGGTGGGTTTAATTCTCGAATCATTTTTACAACCGTCTCCATTATAACACATAAACCATGTGTCTGTTATACAGCGAACCATATGGCTCTGTATCCAAACATCTGTCCAGGTCTCCTCAGTTCCCACAGTCCTCGTCCTCGTCCTCCAGCCAGCACTCCACTGTCCAGACTCTTTCAAACAGGATTCAAGGGTTCCAGTGACATTTGTATAACATAGCATATGTTACACATCCCACAGTAACAAAAGGATTTGATGTTTCTCCTCAAATTCCAAAAAAACAGAAGACAGAAACCAGCAGAAGAAGACAGAAACCATTTCCTTCTCTACCCAATTTCATCTCGTTTCTTTACGAGAAGAACCTCAATGTCATTTCAATGAACATGTATGTGTTACTTTGTGCTTCGATGTCCTAATAAAGAAAAGGCACGTTAGATTGGTTCACATCCTGTTTCACTTAAGGTCCATTTCAGCATATATTCATTTCAAGATGTTATTTGAGTGCATCCTCAAAATATCTATTATTATCCATTACACTTGGCCAATTAAATACTTGGGAGTTATTTTTCAAAGGGGTTATAAAAAGTTGTTAGGGATTGTCTAGTTGGCATTGCTATGGTGACGACGTTGCAGGAACTAACAGTAATAGCTATCAAAGTAGATAATTTATTTTGAGAGACAGAAGGAAAGAGCTTAGGCTTATGTTACGGTTCTCCCTGATACTGCTGCTGCCTCTTTTGCCTCCCAGTGGATTCCTGATTCAAAAACACCCAACCATGTGTAATCCCCGGCTTCTACCCAAAGGGAGGAACCAATGCTGTTAGGTAGGCTGACTCTGGCCGAATTGTCACTACAAACAGAGACTTTGTTTATACTGGACAACCTGAAGATCAACTTGCCTCCCATCAGCAGCTTTATGGATTCTGGTTAAGATTAAAATCTTCTGGATTTAGATTTTGTCAAAGATCCCCAGATAATCAATACTACAACTGATACCCTCTGAATGTTGACTTGTTTGCTTACATAACCCTGCAGACTGAGGCATTATCTCTTTTTTTTGGCTGGTAGTCACAGACTAGTGTTCCATGTTTTGTCATCTACTTATGCCCCTGCAGTGCTCCCCATTAACATGGCTCCAAGTTCACATCCCTACATGTAAATGTGAAAAGAGACTTCTAACATACCCAGAGTTGTAAAAACAAAAAGAAAACTGGGCCTTTACAACTTCAGAGATCTTTATGACTTACAGTTTCTTTAAATATCTTTAGGAACTTTGGTATGGGACCGATTTTAGGAGTCAGGCAATTGATATCTAAAAGCCGAACACTCTCACAGCAATAACTAAATCACACGATTACAACACAGTATAACACCGCTTTGTCTGGGATTATGCTTAATATAAGTTCATGATAAACTTTTAATATATTCTTTTCTGGTCTGAAACGTAACATTTTCAGCTCATTTTCAGCTGAGTCCTTGCCGTGGCAGACACGTTTCTTAGACGTTTCTTGTGTTACTGTTGGAAGGTTGTGTTGTGTTTTTGTTTTTCTTTTTGATCCCCCAAGGGTCTGCCCCCTGCTCCTCCCAGTGGCTGTGTGTTTTCAGGCGCACCTGTGGTCGATTGCTGATTAAAGGGTTACATAGACTGAACTCTGAAGCAGACATAGCTGATGGGCTATTGTCCTGTTTTGAGCTGTTCTGGTTGTGGAAGTGTCGACTGAGTTGCTTCCTGCTAGGTGGGGAAGAATAACCCCATGGGTCTTTGTATTTTGGTTTGGTTTTCTAAGAGTGTTTTAGTTAGGGTTATCATCACCGTCCGTTGGATGGTATTTTTGTGTTGCCATCTTTTAAGAAATAGTTACATTTTTATTTTCATTTTTTTATGTATAACATCAATGCTTACTCCCGATCCTTAATTTGGGATGTAAAAGGCAACATTATGCAAATACAAAAGGCATGCTATTTATAGGAAACAGGATTTTCTCACCTTTAAATCTATCCATGAGGTCTGGAAGGTGCCATTGTGTTAACAGCTCTCGGACAATGCTGTCCATGAAGTGAACCTGAATTAAAAACACAAAGAGGTTTAAACATGTAGGATTGATAAGCATTTCATTTCTTACTTAAACAAATCCAATAAATTTAGTGCTGATGCTGAATTTGACATTACTTTCAAAAGACGGCAAAACTAATTTTAAGAGAAGATTTTGACATAAAAGCATAATGTGGTTTAATTTGTAAAAATTAGGGCCTCCCAGTTACTGTAATCTCTAATCTAATCTAACCAAATTGATTTTCTGTACCTTTGATTAAATCTCACACAAGACTGAACCAAAAAACTTTTGTTGCATCCATTTTCCTTAAATATTCTACAAAAAATAGAAGTATACAGTTCTTTGTACTCCTTTATGAGCATGCTTGCTGATGGGTTTTTTGTAGAAAGATATTTTGTTTTGCTTGAGATAAAAAAAAGTACTAATTTGTTCATTCTTTTAGGGTAAGACACTTTGGTATTATCTTAATCACTGCTGCACAGCTGATGAACCAGGATGAACACTGAAAGACATTTAAGAGAATTTAAGACAGCGCAGCCCAAGGAGAGGAACAACAAGAGAAAGCAGCACAGCTCCCCAGGGAGGAAGATAATCCTAGAGGCTTACAGATCTATCAGGAACAGGGTCAATCCCTGTTGTAGGGCCATCAAGCCCCTTATGGGACAAGACAGTGAACAGAAAGCTTTATCAAAGTGCGATAATTGTTACTAATAAGCCTATTTTTGTGTTAATATAAAATAGCAAAAGACAAAGGTATGGGACATCATCTGAATGCAAGACACACAGAAGAAACATGAAACCAACATTTGGTATTGTTTTTATGTACCTTTTCGACAATTTCTTTTGTTTTTGGGTTCCAAATAGTTTCTAACCATTCCCATAGACTTGTTTTAGAATAAACTAAATTTAATAGGATTCAAACTATGACTTTGGAGGACAGGAACTGATAAACTGGCCAAGTCAAATTCCTTTTTCTTGGTCAGATAATTTCTGCATTCCCCCTAAAGGCTTTTGGGAGTCCATGATCTACTAACATCCAATCTCAGTGGTCTTACCCTTCTGGTGAATGGAGCACTGTGTCTGCTTCCCCTCCTGAGAATGTTCCCTTCTTCTGAGTGACTACTATACAAAATATGTGTGACTTTGTAATACATCAGATTCTCTATCTACTTGCCTTTGACTTAATTAATTACAATAACTAAACATATTGTCACGGCTGCACCAGGCCCATCACCAGCCACATCCACACCTCACACTCCAAACACACCAGACTCTCCCACAGCCACAGCCACACCCACACCTCACACTACTAATCAAGTCATCACCTGTGTCCAATTCCCCTCTGCTTACTTAAGCCCCAGTCACTCTACACTCTCTGTCTGTTCTCATCTTCAGAGAAAGGAAAGACTCCTGCACACAGACAGCTTCCACACACGTCAAGAAACCTGCTCCTATTGACTCTAAGTTATTCTTTGTTTGGATTCCCTTATGTGTTCTCCAGAGGTTGTTTAATTGGACTTTTAGTTAACCGTGTTGATCTTCAGTGCTCCCTTGTTTTGATTCCAGTCATTTTTCTGCCTTTGTTTTCCTTTTTGAGAATAAACCTGAGTTTTTGGAATCAACTGTGCATCCTGAGTCTGTGTGCCGTGACAGAAGAACAGACCAGGCTATGGAGCCTCAAACAACTGCTTCACCACCGGTGGACCAGTTCCAAGGGATGGTTAACGTCTCTCACCACCACTCCTGCGCCATCAACCCTCATCCAATGATTCCTCCTCCGATGAATCCAACCAACCCCGTGGTTAATCACTCAAAATACTCTGGGTCTCCTGAGGCATGTAAGGGATTTCTGCTGCAATGTGCACTGGCCTGGGACATGCAGCCGCACAGATTCCCGACAGAGTGGTCATGAATAGCCCATGTCATCTCCCTTCTCTCCGGACGTGCCTTACAGTGGGCTGAAAGTATCTGGAGACAAGCCGGCCCCACAACTGCCTCTGTGGACAACTTTGTGGCACATTTTTGATCTTCCTGAGGGGGATTCCACCACCCAAGCTAAACTCCATGCACTGAGACAAGGCAAGAAATCGATCACTGAATATGCCATCCAGTTCAGAACCCTTGCAGCAAGCAGTGGCTGGAATGAACCAGCACTTCTAACCGTCTTCAGACGGGCTGGAACCGTCACTCCGTCTTCAGCTGTCCATCTATGATGACTCTATCGGCCTAGAGAGGTTCATTCAACTAGCCATTCGGGTAGCCAACCGTCGGGAATGCTGCCTTAGAGACTCCCTTCAAGCCCCATCAGTCCTAGCCCCACATGGTGACGAAGTAATGGCAGGGGGCGACGAACCAATGCAGATTGATTCCCTGTGGCTTACCCCAGCTGAACGTTGCCGACGTCTGACCCAAGGTCTGTGTCTGTATTGTGGTGTTTCTGGCCATGTCATTGCCCAGTGCCCCACTCGCCCACCAAGGCCTGCGGTAGGTACAGTAAGTACCCCTGGCGTCCACTTGAAGCCTCTACTTACCCAAGCTGTTCTTTTCAATGCTGTGTCCTCCTACCCAGTCTCTGCTCTCCTCGACTCAGGGTCGGCCGGGAATTTCATCTCAGGGTCCCTTGTCCAACACCTCAAGCTCCCGAGGACCCGGTGCACGACCCCCTACATTGTCCATTCCATAGTGGGTAAGCCCTTAGCCCGTAAAAAGGTACAATATCATGTTCAAAACCTAATGAGGGTGGGCTGGTTGCATGTGGAGACCATAACCTTTCTTGTCCTCGAAGACTCCATGGTTGATGTAATACTAGGTCGCCCCTGGCTAATTCAGCATTCCCCGGTGATTTCCTGGTCTACGGGTGAAATTCTCCAGTGGGGGAAGGATTGTCATCCAAACTGCTTCCCTCAGCTCCTGCGTCCCTGCAACCCAACCCCAAAGCTAGCTGTGTATTCCACTACCATTGAAAGTCCTGAGCAAAGTCATCCTGTCTCTGTTCCACCAGAATATGCCGCTTTCAGTGACGTATTCTGTCCTCGCGTGGCAGCCCAGCTACCTCCACATCGACCCTGGGACTGCGCTATCGACCTCATACCTGGTCAGCCCTTGCCTCGAGGTAAGGTTTATCCACTCTCTCTCCCTGAGCAAGAGTCTATGAAGGCCTACATAGAGGAAGCCCTAAAACTGGGCTACATTCGGCCTTCCAAGTCTCCCGCTGCTTCTCCCTTCTTCTTTGTGGCGAAGAAAGACGGAGGGCTCAGGCCCTGTATTGATTACCGTTCACTAAATAACATCACTGTAAAGTTCCGGTACCCATTGCCACTTGTTCCTGCTGCTCTGGAGCAGCTGCGTGGAGCAAAGATCTTCTCCAAGCTCGATCTAAGAAGTGCATATAACCTGATACGCATTCGCCCAGGTGATGAGTGTAAGACCGCCTTTGTCACACCCTCAGGTCATTATGAATATCTAGTGATGCCATACAGTTTGTCAAATGCCCCTTCAGTGTTCCAAGGATTCATAAATGAAGTGTTCCGAATGTACCTTGGCCAGTTTGTGATTACCTTTATTGATGACATTCTCATATATTCTTCCAACCTCGCAGATCATCTCAGACACGTCTCCCTGGTCCTGGCGAAGTTACAGGAATTCAAACTCTTCCTGAAAGCAGAGAAGTGTACCTTCCACCAAACCTCTGTCCAGTTCTTAGATTATCACATCAATCCTGAAGGTGTCAGTATGGATGATGGGAAGGTGAAGGCTGTCCTCTCCTGGAGGGTTCCGCACACCATCAAGGAACTCCAACGCTTCCTAGGGTTTGCAAACTTCTACCGCTGTTTCATCCGTAATTATAGCCAGATCTCAGCACCCCTCACTTCTCTGCTCCGTAAGAAGCCCAAGCACCTCATCTGGAGCCCGGAAGCCTCAGAGGCCTTTCAGCAGCTGAAGAGGGCCTTTACATCTGCACCAGTCCTCTGCCACCACGACCCAGAGGAGAAGTTTGTGGTCGAGGTAGATGCATCCACTACGGGAGTTGGTGCCGTCCTGTCTCAATATCATGGTAATCCCCCTCGCCTCCATCCATGTGCCTACTTCTCCAGGAAGCTAAGCCCTGCAGAGTCAAACTATGACATTGGTAATCGAGAGCTACTGGCCATCAAGCTAACCCTGGAGGAGTGGAGACACTGGCTGGAGGGAGCCAAGCAGCCATTCTCAGTCCTCACAGATCACAAGAACCTCCAGTACCTGAGAGAAGCCAGACGCCTCAACCCCCACCAAGCCAGATGGGCCCTGTTTTTCACCCATTTCACCTTCACCATCAGTTACAGACCCGGATCACGCAACCCCAGGGCTGATGCCCTATCCCAGATGCACCACCCTGAGGAGGTCTCCAAAACCCCAGAGCCCATTCTCCCAGCTGACCTTATTGTGAGCCCCATCATGTGGACCCTGGATGAACAGATGGGGGCTGCCAGAGGGTCAGATCCAGCACCACCTAACACCCCAGCAGGTAGCACTTACGCCCCTAGTCAATTCCGTACGCAACTGCTCACCAATGCACACTGCTCGCCTGGCACCAGACACCCTGGGGCAAATGCCACTCTGTCACTCCTCCAAGATCGTTACTGGTGGCCTGGCATGGGCCGGGATGTCCGCAGGTTTGTGGCAGGGTGTGAAGACTGTGCAATGGCAAAGACGCCCCATTGCCTGCCCATGGGGAAGTTGGTACCTCTGCCAGTGTCCAGACGGCCGTGGTCGCACCTCGGTGTCGACTATGTATGTATTCCCCTCAAGGGCCTCCCCACTGCGGCCGAAACTGCTGAGGCCCTATTTAATCATGTCTTCAGAAATTTTGGCATTCCAGAAGATGTAGTGTCTGACAGGGGACCCCAGTTCATCTCACGCTTCTGGCAGGCTTTCCTCCACCTGATGGGTATAAGCGTAAGTTTGACGTCAGGCTATCATCCCCAAACTAATGGGCAAACTGAGTGAAAGGTCCAGGAGATCAGCCGTTTCCTTCTAACCTTCTGCCAGCTGTGCCAAGACACATGGAGCAAGTTCTTACCCTGGGCCGAATATGCACAGAATTCACTCCGCCAACCCTCCACCGGCCTGATGCCCTTTCAGTGCATGCTTGGTCACCAGTCTCCACTGTTTCCTTGGTCTGGTGAGCCCTCTGATGTCCCAGCTGTTGATGCATGGTTTCGAGAGAGCGAGAAGGTCTGGGGTGACGCTTACCATCAACTGCAGCGAGCCGTCAACCGCCACAGTCACCATGCCAATGTCAGAAGGTCTTCTGCTCCTGAGTACACGGTGGGACAGAAAGTATGGCTCTCCACTCGAGACATCCGAATGAGATTCCCAAGCAAGAAGCTGAGCCCAAGATACATCGGCCCATTCCTCATAACACAACAGATAACCCAGTCACATATTGCCTTCAGCTCCCACCTAACTACAGAATCCATCCCACATTCCATGTGTCTCTTCTTAAACCCTATCACTCACATAGTTCTCCTTCCTCCACAGAGTCTGGCGCCACTGTGGAACCCCCCTTGCCGCTGCTTCTGGACGAGGGGCCCGTCTATGCCATCAATGACATCCTTGACTCTAGGCGTCGCAAGGGCCGGCTGGAGTACCTGGTTGACTGGGAGGGCTACGGTCCGGAAGATCGCTCCTGGGTACACCGTAACGACATCCTGGACCCTGCCCTCCTTGCTGAATTCCATCGCACCCATCCCAGTCGACCAGCCCCTCGCAGCTGAGGCCGACCGCGACGCCACTTTCCCTCGTCCTTGTAAGCGGCACCTGGAGGGGGGGGGGGTAATGTCACGACTGCACCAGGCCCATCACCAGCCACATCCACACCTCACACTCCAAACACACCAGACTCTCCCACAGCCACAGCCACACCCACACCTCACACT
>JAOWBC010004230.1:0-10041 GCA_028566105.1 Hypoplectrus providencianus
TTGTACTACGTGTGCATATTTGTTCTTTCTATGCGTAATTGTGCCCATTGCTCATGCGCCATATTTCCTACTGCGCGTTTGGCGACTTTTTTAGAATAGTATAACGTTACCAAGTCCCGTTACGTTCAGTTCAGTTTTTATACTGTGTTCATACTGTGTATTTGCTATGAAATGAACATGAATAAATATTATTTTTCTTCTATTGTCCAGTGAGAGCCTGTGGGGATGCTGGAGGGGGAGATGAGGAGGGGTCCACCAGCTCTCCCTGGATGTGTGAGACCTGTGATGTGGGCCTGTGTTTGCAGCAAAACAGGGATTGTCCCTGGCAGTAACACCAAGGCTTTTGAGGAGCCAGGGAGGAGAGAAATGCCCTGTGTGATAAAAAAGCAATTTATGCACTATTTTTGCACATTTTGAGACAAATATTCAGAAAATGTTATTGTAATTAGTTTTATGTATGTCTAATTTAAACTTTTAACATGCAAAACCTGTTCGACATGTTCAATTGCATTGTTTTTTTCCACTAAAACTCTTGACATCAACTGTCACTTTTGTGTTTTTCTTCACTTTAAACTGTTATTTCACCCTTTTGACATGCAGTAAATTGTGAATTTCTGATAGTTCTTTAAAATTCAAAGTGTTCCGAGAAAACGGTCAAAAGCAAGTATTCACAGGACATTTTCTGACACTTTTATAGTCAAAATAAGCAGAAAAGTCAAGGCGGCCATTTTGAGGTTTAGGTGTTATTAAACCAACGGACTGATGTGATGACTTACCAGGTCCAGAGCTTTCCTGGGCCTCCTATAGATGAGACACAAATCAGTCAGTACAAGATCATAGAAGCACCAAAATACAGCTGCCTGTGAAACAGTGTATGTGTACCTTGAAGATATCTCCTGGATTTTTCTCTATAGCCTTCAGTCTGTTGAGGATAATGCTCTCTTTCTTTGAAATTCTAGACTCCTCCCTTTCCAAAGACTCCACCTCTGTCTCTATTCTAATGGGGCCAGAGCAGAGGACACAGGTTGAAAAGGTCATACTGGCGTGTGTTTCATGACTATTTACATTGTAGATTCTCACTGAGGAGATCAAAACAATGAATGAACACATGGAATTATGTACTTAACAAAAATGTGTGAAATAACTGAAAACGTGTCTTATATTCTAGTTTCCTCCTTTGCTCTGATTACTGCTTTGCTCAGTCTTGGCCCTCTCTTGATGAGCTTCAAGAGGAAGTCACCTGAAAGTTTTTGTCAGGACAAATTAGTGGAAATTCTGCCTTATCAATGTTGTTGGGACCATCAGTTATGTTGTGCAGAAGTCAGGTTGATACAGAGCCGACAGCCCTACTAGACAACTGTTTAAATTCATATCATGGCAAGAACCAATCAGCTAAGTAAAGAGATCATTCATTCATGTTAATTCATAGTTTTGATGACTTCAGTGAGAATCTACGATGTAAATAGTTATGAAAATAAAGGAAATGCATTGAATTAGACGGTGTGTCCAAACTTTGGACATGTACTACACTACTCTTTATATATAAAGAGATTGAGAGTGTGTGTGTTTTGCACCTGTGGATGCTTAGCTGCAGTGCTCTGGTATTCTGCTGGTCACACAGAAGTCTCTGCTGCTGTGCAGGTTCTGTTGTACTGTTGGAAGCTGAGTCCCGTAGCAGCCACTGCTCCCTCAGACATTTTTTCTGATGATTCAGCAGACAATGACACAAAGTTCAAGCGTGTTCAATCATGTCCATGTGTTCACATTTATTTCATGCTTACAGCTAAAGCTGCCATCATGATCACCATTGTTCTGATCTATATGGGAACATATAACAGCAGCTGATCAGTGAAGTCAAACAGTTACCACAGGGCCTATCCCAAGGAAGTACAATTACATTATTCATGCAAAGTAGAGATGATATAATCCATCCATCCAAAATTTTCTACAAACTGCTTCCAGTTTTACTGCTATCAACCAATTATACATGACAAGACAGTGTCAAAGTGCCAGTGAGTGTAGTTAACCTTAAGATGCTGAAGTTTGAGTTTTTCTTGGTCCAGTTCCTGTTTCTTCTGTCTAATGTCTTTTTGAATGCGATGCTTCTCCTGTTAAATTAAAGAAAGTCGGTTAAGTGACAAACAAATGAAAGTATCAGGTCAAGTTAATAAATGATGTTGGTTAATTGTTGACTTAATTGTTGTATTTAATGTAGTGGAGTTAAGCATTACAGTGATGGCGTGGAGCCTCTCGCTATGCAGGTCAGTCTCCTTCATGCTTCTGCAAAAGAGAGATCATAAGGTCAGCGAGCGAGCGAATAAGAAATAAGTGAAATTTGGTCAGCACCTCTTTCTACAGGTCATAAGTGAAATGAAAGCATACTGCATTGGACTTCTAGTCTAATCCACAAAGCTCAACTAGACTACAGCTTCTACAGTACAGCACATAGCAGAAAGGGAATATGAATGGGATCAATTAGATTTTTCGAGTCTTTGTTATTATTAAGTAAAACAAGCAATTTGAGGACTCGAAATTAAACATATTTAAATTCTTTTGGACCATCATTTAATGAGGACAGGAACAGGCAAATGATGCACACTGGATAATTTATGATCCAAAATAAAGAAAAGAAAAATACAAAGGATAAAATCCTCACCACTGTTTGAGCAATAATTATTTATCAAAGACTTGATATGTGTGTGTGTTGTTGTTGTTTTTTAAGAACATTAGATATTTATTCAACATAATCAATTTAGATGTTGCTGGTTAATACATTTCCTTTAAAAAATAATGTGTGTCTGTGTCACATTGCATGTTGTGTGTTTGAGTGTGTGTGTGTGTGTGTGTTGCTGTGATATTGTCTGTCTGACACGGTCTGTGGCTTTTTATATATTGCAAGGTCACATCATTTATTTATATCTAGTGGGTCAGTGGGTTGTGGGCTTGGGGAGTGTTGTTCTGCTGGTATAGTGGCTCACCATGTATACCATGTCATTGCCTAGATGTGGGGGGTTTCTTTGTTCCATGGTCTAATCGCTCACCACAAATGTTAAATATCACCACAAAATAAATGATTTCATTATGTAACTGGAGAGATGACAAAACATCTCAGAGTACCACAGGAATTCCAGAACTGTAATGCAGAAAGTAGACCAGATGAAAGAAGCTGTGTTATCAGCAAGACAGCAAGGATATTTTATGTACCATTAACTAAGGAAATTACAAAAAAAAAAAAAAAAAAAAAAAAAAAACGCTTAGTGCTGCAACCGAGTTTTTTAATGGATCTAACTGCTGTTAATTCTGTTGGCTAAAGTGTTGGTGATATACTTTAAATTAAGATAAAGATTATCTTGTAAAATTCAACCTCTGCATCCTTTAACACCAGTTAACACACCATGCTTAGGAGCCTCTAGGCCAGTGGTTACCCCCCCCCCATTGGAATTCTGTTATGATAAAATCATATACTGAGATATTGTGATACACACGTATGGTATATATTGTTGAACAAGCACATAATATCTCATATCCCTAGACCTAAATGTCAAATAGACTGTTTGTGCCTGCATAGTGTGTTGAATGTACAGACAGGGAGGCTGTGTGTTTAATATAGATGTGGGCCATGAATGTTCATAGCCAGGGCTCAAATATGTTCACATGTATAAGGGACTCAGTGGCAGGTGTGGACAGAAACAAACAAACAAACATAACAGATACATACTGTCTAAGGCACATAAACTGTACTTCTCTACTGATATTTTATCAATATGCACTGAGCCCTCTGCATGTAAGGACTGCAATACAGCCCATAGCTATACAATGGATGAACTAACAAGCTATTTGTCCACTGCCGCAGGCCAGCAGAAGAAACAGGCCGCAGATTATTTTTGCTCTAAGTCCCCTCAACAAACCAGTCCATCCAAAGTCATTTGTTCTGCCCTAACTCCCTCCAACAAGGTACCCATCCTTGAGGCGGGGGGCTTCATTTGACCCTGTTCCAGACACATAGGCTGTCACTCAGACAGCTGTCTATTGATAAACAAACTTCTTATACACCCAATATCCTTAACTGCTTATCTGAGGTTGGGCTGTGGGGGGGGGGGGCTGTAGCCAATGAGAGACAGGGTACCCCCTGGACAGGTCGCCAGGCTATCCCAGGGGCACACCTGTGACCCTGCTGTGAGGTTTAAATTCACTTTACCACAATGTAAGTCCCACCACCTGTTCAGTCATCAATAAGAGAATAGATTTATTTATTTTGTCGCACCTTCACAATAAGAGCTGAGTGCAACTAGTATCAGCTGGTCAATCAGTAAAGCAGTGGGCAAACTGAGCTAATCTGCTCATGAGGCTGATAATCTGTGTAAACCATCTGCTTGCCAGCGAAACAGGACGGCCATGTGGGCTGATCAGTGCGACTGCCTTGTGCACACTACCTGACTATCTACAAACTCTCACAATGGCATGCTGCTCAAAAGCATTTCCCTTATGACATTATCTCTACTCTTACAGTGACTGTTATAGTGCTGCATTCATGGTTAATTAAAAATTAAAAATCAATATGCTGAATTTAATTTTGACAGAATGTGTCAGCTATCAACATTTACTGCAAAAAATACATCAATGGTAACATTAAGGTATACATTATCTGTATTTCTTTTTAGCCTTACACCCACAGCAGAATAAACAGGTTATGAATGCCAGTATATGTACAGCAGTGGGTTTCGAAAAGCATTTATGGGCCGAATACATGAAATCTTGTATAACATGTCTTTGGCGCAACAGCTGTCACAACAACTACAACCGACCCAAGTGTCAAGTGAAGTTAATATAAAGTGGAAGCTATGAGAGAGAAAAACAGTACCATGAGTAAGATTCATTTGGAATTTGCTCAGGAATTCACAGCTTCAGACCCCTCTACTGATCCTTAAAAGCACCGCACAACAGAGAAATATCTGCACTATAATTAATTCAGTCATTAATGAGAAAAATAACTGTTACATGTGTATATTAGGTTTTGAAGTCAGTGTAGTGCTTCTACCTGCAGTGCATGCTGTAGGTTCACAGAGCTCAAAGTGGTTCAAGCAGCAGGAGAAACTGAAGCTTAAACAGAATTAAGGAATTATCTCTCTCTCTCCCCAAGCAGACAAACTCCTATCTAATCTATCTGTTAGTACACTTCACCACAATGAGCATATCAATACTACAGTTTCTCCTATTATTAAATTAAAACCTGCCTTCACTGTATATGTAAGTTCAGTCTACAATAAATTACAGTAACTTACTACATGTCAGCAAATTGTGAGTGCTTCTGAAACTGCTGTGTAATAATTAGAAACGTATCCACACAACCATAGAACATTTCATACTTCACACATATGATTACTTGTAGATAAACACACCGGAAGCACGGTAATGAGTAAACCTACCTTGCGGGACCCCGCTGCTCCTGTCTCGTGCTGGAGGGTTGTGCCACTGCCCGAAATGAAGCTCGAGACCACGAGGCTATAGGTGGAGGTGGGCGGGGCTGTGTGCGGGCTAGTAGTCTAATTATATAGATGAATTATTCATCATTATATAGTATTCGAAAGTGAATCAGCTCTTCTTCTAGTTTATAATTTCAAAGACTACATTAATGAAATAAAGCAGAGAAACTCGAAACTATTTTATAAAGGGGAGGGTGGTTTAATAAAGCATAAAGTATATATAAAATTAACGTCATGAGATTGATTTAAATTTTTATTTTTTTTTTACCCATTGTTTAAAAAAAAAAGAAAAAAAACTGTTGCGGCAATAACGACAGTTGAGTTTTGATCCATCCAGATGAAATTCGTCCTCTATAATGCAAATGAAATAGAAAAAAACCTTAATTGCACGCGCACTAAACCCATCAAGTAACAATTAAAAGGTCACACAGTAAAACTAAGAACTGAACTGAGAAAATGCTGTCTTAGATATCATCCATTTAAAGTGAAGAAACACCAGATAAGATTATATAGATATATAAAAAAACAGAAATAATGAACAATGAATATTTGGGATATGTAACTTTGAGTTCTATTAAGTAGCTGTGATCAGAAATTCTCAAATTAAGTGTTCCCTTATGTAATAGTTCAAATATGTAGTTTATAGTTATGATAGATCATTGTTATAGCTTAATGCTGTTGTTTTGTTATAACTGTTAAGGGGGCTGGGATTTCAGGGACTATCTGAAACCATTATGAGAGGAAGTTATATGTAAACTACAATAAAGACAACACAGTAAACTGAATTAACATTTTTTTTCTTTAGCAACAACTTCATGATAAAGCAGAGCAGCTTTGATTCAAGGGCAACGATCTCAATGTGTCTGAAATATTTTTATTTTCTTACTTTGCTTCTCTGATCAACAATGCACAGGAATTTAATTGGAAGAACACACCACATAACTGCATTAACATTGTTTGTGAAGTAAATGACTGAAACACTATGTATCCTGTGAGTCTAAAGCGATACAAAACACTGCTTTACAAGTGACACATATTCAGCTGGTCATAAAACATCAAGCTATGTTTTATAGGAACACACTGTAGGCAACAAGGGTGTCTTTTTTCACAATTGAACAAACTAATAAAGAACCATGACATGCAATGAAATTGACAACAAATGTATATGTATACCTTACAAAATTACACAATGAAAATACAATCTTGGGATGGAGTCAAGGTCACCCCTATCCTTTAGAAAATGTGTGAGAATAGTGAAATCTAGAATTCAAATGGCTGGAAAAAGTAAAGCTCAAAATCCTTTTTTTTCTTGAAAATCATAATGTTTTAATTTATTATCTATAGCAATACTTAAAACTTGGGCACTCAAATGTTAAACATGCATGTGGAAGGTGAACTGTGTTACCTAAGGTAGAAAAAATGGATTGAAAGAATTATTTTTATTATATAATTGAATGGGTTTTGTAGCTAAAAGTACACTGAAGTAGTCTGTTGTCAAAAAGGAATGGTAGGAATATAGAAAGGCATTTCTTTAGGATGTGGTTAAATCTTTAAAATAAGTATGTTGGTAAAATATGCAGAAATAAAACACATTAATAGAATATAGAGACAGAGGGCCCAAAAACAGCTTAAAGCAATATCTCAATTGGAAATGTCAAGGTACTGATACTGATTTAGTCAGCTTTTTAAAAGACACAGGAAAAACATAACTGGGATGTCATTTAAGAGATTATTTGTTTGATATTCCGGGGCTTTCTGTAGCTGAAAGAGAGCAGAAGTTGACAACTGCCAGAAAGAGGGATGAAGAAACAAAAGCAAAATACTACAGTGGGAATCTACATTTTCATAACTACTCACCACACGTAAAATCAACATGAAATTACATAGACTGATTAGCAGTTGAATATATTTTTCTGCCCCTGCCAAATTACACTGTGCCCATTTTGTAAAAACATTGCAGCAATAAAACATACATATAGTCAAACCCAGCAGCACACAATATACAAACAGATACATGTAGTAGTGACAGCATGTTTACAGGAATTATGTTAATTACTCAAGATGATGGTGGTTATTGCCATTCAGTTTGTCAAATTCTGCAAAAAAAAAAAAACAGAATTAAAAATAAAATAAAATAAAATAAATAAATAAATAAATAAATAAATAAATAAATAAATAAATAAATAAACAGCTTGAAAAAGAAGTCCCAATCTCACAGTCTGCTGAGGTGGGGTTGGGGATGGAGGGATCATAGTCATGTGACTTCTGTCAAGGATCCTGGGCTCTATGGGATCAGAAAGGAAGAAGAGACTGTATTTCATAATTTTGAAAAGCAGGAAATCTCTTTTTGAAATGTATTATTTTCTTCTGTAAAATGTTCTATATATTTATTTTATGCCAGACAACGGGAAATATGGACTAATTTGTTTTCATACAAAGATTGATACATCATGCACAGAATCGAAAAAGAAGAAGAAAGAAGAAAAAGAAAAACATTGAATAAGAAGTTGTGTCCAAAATTTTGCTTTGTACCATACAAGCGTAGTATGTGAGGTACCTGTGTAATGTATTTATCGCTGGTTTCCATAATGTGATTTCTCTGAGGTAAAGCTTCATCAGTATTAGCTGTGTCTGCATCCGATGGACTCCGAGAAATCACAGGTCTCTTATTAAAATACTGAACCACAAACACCCCCTAGAAAGAGAGAGAGAGAGAGAGAGAGAGAGAGAGAGAGAGAGAGAGAGACCAAAACTAGATATTTGCACAACCATCAAAAGTAATTGGTTTATTCCAAGAGAAATATGGAGATAAATGCAGCCGGACAACAAGAAAAGCAGAGTTAGCAAAATAACAGGAAAGGGGAATATTCAAAACTGTGACAGTGAGACAAAGCTGTGTTTCTATTGTTTCTGTGACCCAGCTTGTTGTGCCTGCTAAGGCAGTTCTACATGACTTGTTATGCAAAGAGGAATTCAAGTTCATTCAAGGAACAATAACCTGTGTGCTACGTGTAAGTGTATCCTGAGGCAATTTAGTCCATTAGACGAGTTTTCTATTCAGGGCACAGCCTATATAACATATTTGGAGGAATAGCATGATGATGTAGGGGGGTGATCTGACTCAATTAAAAAGAAATTCTGAGATCAACTGTTTGGCAAACAACTTTAGAATGTATTGTATGTGGGGAAATAAATTCATTAGAAATCAAGACTGTAAATATCAATTTAACCTTTTTATTTTATTGCTGAGCTATTTTATTATATTATACATTATAGAGGTGCACACTCAGGATGCTTGAGACCATTGTGAGGTGCCCTGACCATCCTCTGCACAGCACCTTTGCAGACCAGGGAAGCAGCAGTGGAAGGCTCGTCTGTCTCCGCTGTGGGATGGAGAGATTCAGAAGATCCTTTGCTCCTAGGCAATCAGGCCCTACAATTATAGAGCTATTAGACTAAAGCAATTTTCCTTTTGTGGATGAATAAAGTATTTTTGATCTGATTCATTGATTTGATTACATTTATTGTTAATATTTAATTAATGAAGATTTTATTTCATCAATCACTTGTAAAGCACATTGAATTGCATTTGATTTGTTTTAAAGCAGGGGTCTTCAACGTTTTCCAGGCCAAGGACCCCTAAACTGATGGAGAGATGGAGCAGGGACCGCCTACTTATGTATAAAATTGTGTGTTATATTAAACTGGTCCTATAGTGCCTTGTAGAAATGTACCTTGTCCATTTTTTTCTTTTTTTTTCTATCCAAAACATGCCAACTGCTAGCAGAAATGGTTCAAGGGGAATCAGACAGAGTCAGCGTGTCACATACGGCCTGGTGATTGGCACAGCAGCATAGATCCTTTATCAGCTAACAGATGATTGCTCTGTTGTTTTGCCGTGTACTACTACAATCAGGAAATCTCCAGTATATATCTTATATACAGCCTTAGAGCCTTGGTTCTTTTCCCCTTAATCCCCAGATTTTAAACAACAGCTGTGTAACATTTAAAATAACTTCATAATAATTTTCCGTGTGTTTAAAAAAAATGCGAGGGGAATATAAAAAAATGTCTAATCAACCCAAATGTTTGCAACCCCCCTGCAGTACCTCTGCGGACCCCATGGGGGCCAGGAACCTCCTGTTGAAGACCTCTCTTTTAAAGAATTTAAAGGACACTTCTTTCAGTTCAGGGAGCCTCACTTTGGATTGTCCCTCTCCCCAGTGTTCACAAGGTGCAAAGCAGCAGTTGTTTTGCCCCTTAAGTTTTAGTGAATGAAGCTTATGCAGTCTTAGGGCATTACACAACTAGTTTTCTTTCTCACATGGCTGCGCTGGGCCAGGGATGGGATGGGGCGTAATGTGGCTGAGCAGGACAGCTCAGGGACAGTGTTCTGTTCAAGACAGCAAGGCAGGTTTGCATCAAGCAATTCCTTCGTTACCTAAGAGGGAAGCATGCGGTCAGAGTTTGAATAACACCCCAACCATTCATTCATTCATTCATTTTCCGAACCGCTTCATCCAGGTAATCCCGGGTCACGGGGAGGCTGTGCCTATCT